>KZ308300.1:448441-474660 GCA_000376725.2 Ladona fulva | reverse complement strand
AGATGATTATTATTGTAATTGAGACATTGCACGTTTTGAAAAAGCCATTTGGCTTTTCTTTGTTAAACAAATGACATTAAAAATCTATATATGAATCTATATAAAAATCTGTATATATTACACCCCCTTCTTTGTGGGTGTTTTCCTGCTGTGGATATATTTTCCTGAGCTTCACTTAGATATTTTAAATCCACAACTAAATCTTTCCAATTTTTGTCGACTTAAATTAACTTTAATTATTATTTTATTAACTTTTTTTACATTGATGATGGATTAAATGGAAGAGGGGACTCCAAAGTCTCAATTTCACCCAATAAAGACGTTATTTATTTTTTTATATTTTCAATGTTACGTAATTGAAAAATTCTCTAATATAAATCAAACAGATTTCGTGAACAACGAAATCGTTTGATTTCGATCGTTTAAACTGTTCTGGGGAATTGAAACCTTACCAGTAACATCAATCTCGGCCTTGGTTTGTATGCTTAAGTTATGAAATTGTATTTTCAGAAACTGTGGTAATACCAGTCGAGCTTGGTGATATACATTCATTAAATTTTGCTTGGAATATCAATAGATAGTAATTTATCAGAAAATGTGTCGCCAAAATCTAAAAATTTCTCTGAAAATGTTCGTATGTATTTAAACTTGAAAGTAAACTTAAGGGATGATGGTTTGCACTATAGTTTTCTCAAAAATTTGAAAGTAAATATTTTATATTTTAAGATCTCTTCTAGATTTTTTAATAGTGACCCTTCTTAGCTATAAAATTCAATACTTCTATATATATGATCTCAACTTTCAAACGAAAGAAGGTAATAATATAAAGTGAATTGCCATTAGTTAAGATCTTGACCAATCAATCTTCAACAGTAAAAGGACAGTATAATTATTTTCCTCAAGTTTCATTCGTAGTGGCGTAGTCATGCTGTATTATTCATTTCCTTATTTCTTGTAATTGTACACCTCGACTGCTACTTACCGATCTGATAATCCTTTAAGATCGAAGTATCTACGGAAGGAATTCCTAGTGATTGTTTTTCTAGGAGACTCAAATACGTAGATAATTGAAATCCGCTTTCCCCTCTTATCGGATTCGTCAGCACAGATGAAAGCGTGATGAAAATGTTGATATCGCAAATTTCATCAATGGGTAGCTCGCCCGGAACCGCCCTTATAATAGATGAGAGGTTTCTTCGCTCCGTAAATCTCCTCCTGCAATGCTTAGAGCCATAGCTTTCGAAAGGTTATTGTAGCTGCTGATTGGCTGTGATCACCTATAAATTTTATGTATGACCAGTGTATTGTGTTCCTTAAGGAGAGGATATTCGTTTTAATAATTGAAAATCATAAAATTAAACCGAGGGTGTCCAACGAAAAGCCCACGGACTGTGGCTTTTGAGCCATTTCCATGAGATCTTGTAGTTTTCCCCTTCAATATGTACACAATTGTTTATCGCTGTATTGGGACGAAGCAATTTTTCGTGGCTATCTTTCAAATTTAAATTCTTCTTTCCATAAATTCAACTCCAATAAATAATAAAACGCGAGGATTTCGGAGGAATTATCAGCTGCCCGCGAAAAAACGGGAGGTAATGCGGCCATCTGAATGCTTGATTATCTCTGAACAAAATAATCGCTCCATGCTCCAAAATCCATCCTTTCCGAAAATCCATATTTTTGTATGAAGATTGATTTCTCGTTTTTTAGTGTAATGGAAAATGTCGGCTATCGAATTAAAGGAAAGAAAGGTGAAGATGGATTGGTGGGTACCCAGGAAAATAAACAAAGAGAAACGGACGGAAAAAAGTCTTACGAATGCGGGACCTGACCTCGGGTCTTCCACTTGCCCGGCAGCTGTTATAACCAATTGAATCGAATCGAGAATCTTTCTGAGCAATTTTTCGTCTTTTTTGAGGCAACGCGAGTGTGGGTTAGAGAAATTGCCAACTAAATGGAAGGTCCGGGTTTAATTCCGGGTTTCGTAAGACATTTTTCTCGTCCGTTTCTCCGAGGGAATCAAGTTATGTTTAATTGAAAATCTTCACCTCCGTAGCAATATTCTCTGCGGCAGTACCTAAGATATATAACATGGTTACTATGTTAATTAGAGGTGAGGAAGTTGGAGGGTGGGTTAGATGACAGAATGCATGAAGGGATCTTACCTACCGCAGGATGACTATCGATAGAATCTTAAAGCCCTATAATGTAAGCATAAAGCCGACTTGGGTCAGGTTGACCGAGTTGGCTTAAGCAAGGATATAATCCCTCGAGATTAATGTGTTGATTGCACTATGTTCGAGGTAATGACAAAACTAATCCCTTTCCGAAACGATCAAACTTACAAGGAACCTCTACACAATCGAAATGCCAAAAATCATTTAAGGAATATTTCATTTTACTCCAGGCAATGCTAGTTCTTTTTTTTTGGAACAAGAAGGATTAAGGAAAGATGTTATAACTTTGTTCGGTAAAGCCATGCAACTGAACGCGGCATGGTAGTTCAGTGGTTAGAATACCTGCCCGGAAAGTGTGAGACCTGGGTACGAATCCCAGTCATGTCGTTATTTCTCACACGTTATTCCTTGGAAACAAGAATTATAGATGCAGCTATTACTGGTTGATCAACTGATTAAAGATTCTGACTGGGTATGGCTACCACGGATAACGTTAAACAGTCCACGGTTTTTATTGCTTAGGAAAAAGGAAACATCAGATTTCGATACGCGGTATTTAGAATATTTGATCTATGGGTAAAGTAATTAATACCTTTCACTATTTGCTGTCGACGATATTATAATCTAAACAGATCCCACTTCGATTTTGCCTTCTTCCCTCTGTTTGATTGTTGCTGAGATTGTGATTGCTAAATGCAAACAGATCTCGTCGGTTTCAGCAAATAATTTCGATAAGAAAAATATTACCACAAAAAAATAAACTGCAAAACAATAGCCTTGTCTGTGGCGCTGTACGATTCGGAAGTTTGGGTCTCTTCCAAGAATCGCATTTGGGCAATTTGCGTTTCCGGGAAGAGAATTAAGTTTTTTTTACGTATAACCTTGATCTTACGTAAGCTTCACCCCAGAATTAAAAATTTTACCAGAATTAAAACCTTTCGCAAGCCGTTTGCTGATCTAACCTATTTTCTTATATTCATCCATACTTAACACGTTAAATTATAGTTTCCATGCAATGCATTCCATAGTCAGAGGCAATATATTAATGTTTTCTTTTGCTTCTGTCCGTCTGTCATTGGATTTACGAATATTTCATTCCCAATGATTTATTAATGGGCCTAGTATGAAGAGAGCTAGATGGAAAGGGAGAATTTCAGTTTCAATGTCGCCCAAATAAAGACGGATATCATTATTATTATCTTCTCCATGTTTTAATAAGAAGGCTTGACGTAACGCCTTAAGCTGTCGAGGAGACGATTTTTGAAAGCTTAAAAGTTAAATATTTCGACCCGAAACCTAAGTATTTTCTTGGATGAAATTGAAGTATTGCATTATTATACAATATTATCTCCCTTACAGTTTGTGCTTGTTTAGTAAATTAATAGATAGACATTTAATTTTCTAAAAGAAATACATGCGGAACACCGAAAAAAAATGACATCTTTTCTTATCGAAAATTATAAAACGGTGTAAATTCCAACGGGATTGTTAGGCGAATAAAAATTGTCTACGTACTGTCGCATGCCATCATATTGTTCTTTGCGAAATATAAAAACTGCATAAATTATGCTTTTTCAGAGTAGGCGAATACTAACTGGTTACTAACGTACGCACAACATTTTTGCTTAATTTATGATATGCACTCATTGCGCTGTGTTTAAGTTATACGTAAGTATGAAAAGGAAACCTCATTTGACGTTACTTAAGTCGGACGGTGGAGCTATGATTTTCTGAAAGGAAACAAGGCGAATGAAGAAGAGTGTGACACTTTTTCAAGGCGGGAACATGAGACTTAACTTATTAACTCAATTATTTTGTTAAGAAACGCAAGAAATAGGTCATACTAGAAATTAAAGTACGTAAATACACGCGACTTTATTGTCATCTTGTGAAGTTTGTTATCATCTCTTGCAGGCTGCATTTTTTACAATGTAAAATTAGGAATAATGATGCTACAAAATTGAGAGAAAAACTGAAAGAAAGAATATCGAATAAAGATTCTTTTTTTAGCCCGTTGAATATCTGTTTTTATTTGAATTTGCGAGGATCTGGATAAAATGAACGAAAATTTGGTAAAATCTTTTTGATACAAACAATCCATTCCCTTGACAACCAGGTTGATTCCTAATGCCGAGCTCCAACAGATAAAAATACATCGGGAATAAAACATGTCATAACTACATTTTAAAATTAGGTCCCTGCAAGGAAAATTTTTCAGTACTGTAATTTACGAATTATTCTTTTTAAAAGAGAGTAGATGGATATTATTAATAAAGCATTAAAAGCTTGATTATTTACTACGCTATTACGCTATTAACATTTACGCTAATTATTTACTTTGTTACTTTCTAGCTGTTTCGAATGAGGCTTCCTAGTAAATCTACCACTGAGGGTGTCTCGATACAATTTTTCTTCCTCGGTAAATTTAGAGTAACCGCAATCCAGACGGATCGTCACAATACTAACTAATATTGGATGGAAGCATTTGAGTGGATTATAGAGGTGTGACATAAACTCAAGGCTCGTGACCGATCACCAACAAGATATCCTATTTTGTTTTCATCACAGACATCTATACTTCTATTTGAAGAGGGGATTACGTGCAAAACTCGTTTTTTCTGTGACTCATAGCTACTTAATATACTATATCAATACATACATTTCCTAGTTACGACATTACACTATTACGATACAAGTATCTCTTGCTATAACAGTTCGATATTAAAATAAAGCTCTTTTTATCTTCAAAAATACAGTAATTTATATATACAAATATTTTCCATAAAAGTAGTCCATTTCACTTAAAGGCTTAGTTAATAAAGGTTCACGCTTATCAACTTCGTTCCTTACTTTACTTTTCCTATCATCATACAAGTTTTTTCAGGGTATCCTTCGAAGAAAACGTCTTTAATGTAGCCTTGACCCCTCTTGAATTCGTGTATCACGCCACCCGCTGATATGTGGGTAGTAATGTATCGAGAAACGTAAATTCTCTTGTTTTCCATTAAATTGATGGATCACTTGATGGATTTCTCCCGGCGCCCCTGTTCTTCTTAACCGAAACATGAAGCTCTCCCGAGTCAAAGTTGAATTAGAGGAAAATAAGGTTTCATCGATAACTTTAAAAAAATGAAAATGAGCCTTAAATATTCATCGAGTTTAGTGAATTACTCCTTTAATTTTAATCTGTTAATAGCGAAACATCGTTACAAGTATGAATATTCTATGCATTTTTTATATGCACTCGTGTTACGTTTTATCCTTGTACGCCGTGTTGTATACGTAGACATCTGCTTGATAAGCTTTAACTATGAGATTGAAATATTTCTCACCACTTCAGCCGAATTAGTTTTAGAAAAAAATTCTGTCCTTCTGTCTTAAGGCACGCTTATGTTTTACAAGCTGAAGTTCCCGTTGATTTTCAACGGGGAAGATGAAAGTCGGATTAAACGTTGTATGCCTATTTGTACACAAGAGAAAATAACATCTCGCATCTTAGTTTAGTCCAATGGGACAGGTTATGGAAAACAAAAATTTTCTAATCAATGTTCGAAGCCGAAATCTACAATCAAAAATAAGAATGTGAATCTTTATGGAATGTTCTTCTTGGAATTAACTTTTTCTTAACTTAACCAAGTCAATGTGCAAGTTTTCAGGATTTTCTACTTCTGGTTCTGAGAAATTTAATCGTAAAATATGTCAAGGGTCCGAACTGATAAACAAAAAGTTACTCATCCATCTCTATTAACACATTACGGTGCTAGGTATGTTTCTTGCCCCTGCAATTCATCAATAGAATTTGTTCGTGACTGTAATAGTTCAAATCTCAGAAAAATGTCCTCCTCTTCATATCGTCAATTGCTTCTAAACGGTCCTAAATACACAATGTATTGTTATGGGAAAATGCATCAGAATCAGCAATCGCATTGGTCGTCAGGAGGACGGGTTGTTTACAACCACAAAATATTCGTATATTTTATCAAAATTCTCGCAACTTCGAATCGAAAGTGATATTCCACAACAATAGTAGTTATCTGTATTTAATTTCCCTTCTTTTGATACCTATCCCGTTTTTATACGACTATTCCTTCTAATTTAATTTTGCAAAAGAAATAAAGTCTGTAGCCAATAAAATCGAACTTTACATGTATTGATTATGGAAATCTATCTGATGGGATGGATCTTGGTTCAAACCCAGCAAAGTTATCGAATAAAAACGTGACAGTACAAAATTTGGCGCAAATCGGACAAACGGCGTGGACTCCAATCTCACACAAACAAACCCACAGCATTTTTGCTTTATATATATATAGATAGATTACTCAAAAATGAAGCTCCAGAGTAAATAAATATGGGATATGTTTGTTAGCGATGATAATTAACGATTCTTCACATCAATTACAACATCTTAATTCCGCCGTTGTAAAATAAATTAGATAACATCAGCGTCTCACTCTATGGCTGGGCACGCAAGTCCTTCATACTTATCAAATATGGCACCCTTCCCAAAAAAAATGTTTTTTAAACTTACTTAAATGTCAATTATTGATCTGCATTTTGACGTATTTATTGTTTTTGTATTATCATAACTCAACTTTGTTGGGTTTGCCTGTTAGAGTTAAATAAATAAAATTTCGCCATCCCTGTTTTTGGTTCTATTCCAAGAAGTCCCACTTCATTTAACAGGAATCTAAATATTTAAAGATTTAAATAGTTTGAAGTTCTACGTCCTTTACTGATTAAGTATCTTCACAACTTTGTTTAGTTAATGGAAATCGGTTAATT
This sequence comes from Ladona fulva, assembly GCA_000376725.2. Taxonomy (NCBI): domain Eukaryota; kingdom Metazoa; phylum Arthropoda; class Insecta; order Odonata; family Libellulidae; genus Ladona; species Ladona fulva. The sequence continues at coordinate 467,698 of KZ308300.1, read as the reverse complement.
ACAACTGCTCGTCATTTCTTAGAATGTTTGTAAATGTCTTAAGTAATCGATGTTAGTGGAAACCTCTTCTCGGATTGTAGATGGCAAATGTGCTCACTTTGTCGTCCCTTCCAACTCCCTCCTCCCTTCACCTCTTTTCAGTCCGTCTTTCTCTTCGAAGCTCTTCTTCAGTGGTGCAAACCTCTTACACCCACGCACCGAGTTAGCAAGTGAAAGGGAATGAGGTCCCCGCTTGGGATAAGCTTTCCTCCCTCTTGAGGACGACCTTTGCCTCGCGTGTTACTTTCAGCAGCCTTTTCGAACCCCACCCCTCGTTCATTATGCAACCCTAAGGATTCGAAGAAAAAAGACGAAATAAAATCCCGTTATGAAACGGTACACATGCTTGCTTCAGACAGACGTCTCTGCGGGCTCGCATCGATTGAGCGCAACCAGATGAGGCTAAGCGACTCTATCCGCTGATTTAATTTTAGATTGGATGCCTTTTCGGTCTTTTGCGTCGCAAGAATTCGTTTTAAATGGAAATCACCCTGGCGGGATCTCAATAAATGAGTTCGCTACTGAGCCTTGGTGTATTTTGCCTCATCTTCTGGAGTTATCCACCCCAAGATTGGTTTTCTGCAGCTATTCAAGTCATTTCCTGCCGATTGATTTATCCCGCATAATTCATAACTTCTACGCTCATTGTCAGTTCTCTCGTGGTTCAACTGATGTCTTTCTCGTTTCTCCCTGTGATAATGTTTAAAAACCACTAGCGTAAGAGAAACCCCGATTAAATACGCTTTCCTTCCTAGAAAAATGGTGGAGGGTGATTCTGCACGATAAGACGTTCGCCTAAGGATATTCTCAAGAAGAAACAGACTAGAAAATGAATTCGCCAAGGAAGCGGAAGACCCGGGTTAGATTCCCCGTTTAGTCAAATTTTTTTCATGTCGCTTTCTCCTTGGCACCCTTTCCTCCTATCTGTGGCTTATGTAGACTTAACTCTTTATTTAACATTCTTGGATTAGGGTTAAGGTGTGTTACTTAGCACGCTCAGGCATGCGCCATAAAACCCAAGGATAAACGAAAGTGAAAAATCTCAACGTGATTTGAACCCGAACCCAGGTCTTCCACTCTTCGGGAAGATGTTCAGATATGGTTCATGTATATATTGTATGTTCAGGTATTTCAATTAATCAATGAACACGTAAAGACTATTGATCTCGAACCAATTGCTCGCATCCCGAAAACTAATTGACGTTGGTTTTGCGGAGTAGTTCTTTGACAATATTATTACTGTAGTCGATTGTTAAAGGCCTTAGCAACACACCTTACTGTACCCTACGTGATAGTTTAAACAACTCTAGTTTTCTTAACATTTCACGGCTTTACGGGCTGCATTTCTCCACGATTTTACAAATCACGTTTAAACAAATTTTAGAATGTGATACATTACATGGGATAGTTCGGGGATTCAGAAACTTCTGGTCTTATTTATGAAGTTGTATTCAATTCTAAATTATTCTTGATTCCTCATGAGTTAATTCATGAATTGGATAGTTTTTGACAGAAATCTGCTGAGCAATCTGTTGGAGCAGAAATAAACTGAAAAATATAGGTAAATTTTTATCTTAACTTAACATTGGATTTAGTTGTAGGGCGTCGAGCTATTTTTGTTCCTGTTTTTACTCCGGTTCAACGAAGAAAAAACAAGGATTAGGGAAATGTAAATAACATAGCATAGGAAAGCCGTGCGGCTGAAACTCAAGGAATAACAGGTGTGAAAAATAGCGACATGACAGACTATAACCTAACTAGTCCTAAGTCCTAACTATTCATATTTTCTCCAGTTACACAAATAAAATATGCATTGTTGGGAACCAAAAATGTGAACGGAATATACAACGGTTTCCTGTTTTAGATCGGCTTCAATTATTTCTGTTTTTTTTCTTTCGTTTATTTTTGGTTTTCATTCCATCAAGAGTAATCAATGGCGTTAAGCAGTAGCGTTTTTTTTCGGACTAGGTGTTCGGTTCCGGTTCGATTCCCTGGACTGAAGACGACTTTCGATTACATTTCTCAATCACAAAACACAAAATTATAACGTCCCATCTTCTAGCATCATTAAATTAGGGGATGTTTTGGAGGGGTTTCACTCCTTTCCTTTGCAGAATTCCAGGCAAATAAAATCAAAATTAATTCAATCGTGCTCCCTTCCAATGTTGCCATTTGTCCAGAAGGTCAAATTGCAACGCAGAAGGTCAAATTGCAACGCAGAAGGTCAAATTGCAATTGTATTTTACTAAATTTGGTAGAAACCCATTACCTTACGAATGAGAGATATTCTTGGTATTTGTGTTATTTAAGTATACATTCACTATCGTTCCCAATGCACCAAGATCCTGCTCTTAGTTTCAGCGTGAAATTTGATAATAGTAATAAGAAATTTCATTCCATTTTAAAATTTCAATTTTTTCATGGAAAGTGTAACGCGTCCCGCTATAGCGAACGACATAATAGTACCAATTATAGAATACGAAGGCGAAGACCGCAGGAAAAAGTATTTCGAAATCGTCTCTTTGTTCCTGAAACCCAGTTTAACCTTCGTCAATAGCAAGAGGAAGGGATACCAGTGGCAACCCTGACACTCAAACTCTCCCCACCCCTGCGCTCTATATCTGTACTTCTCTCCCGAAGGACCATTCCTCCCACTTTCACGCCGATCAGAGGAAGGATTGACGCTCCTCGGCCTAAGTAGGGAAATCAGCCGGCGAATGTCACTCACCAACCCTTCACACCTCGTTGGTATGCGACCGAGCTCTGGTTTTACATGGGTCGCGCGCTAAATATTTCAATCAACGTAAACCTAAATTCATTAACCGAATGACTAAAATTTTGACTTAAATTCAGGCCATGGTTGTGATTTGTTACTTGATCATTTTCTAAGGAGGGCAAATGATTATTCTCATCCATAAATTGCTCCATCTTAGACATTCAGAAGAAGTTGCATTAAATTGTAAGTGATACGGTTCGATCGGTTTGAATTTTAATGATATATCTAGGAAGGAAGCGAGATGTAAATTGGTGCTCAATTTTGCTAGAAGCACCCGAAGGCAATGTTTAATAAGGAAGGTTTATTTAATTCGATTTGTCCATTAAATAGCATATTTTCCGACTAGTTTTACGAGAAATAAATCATCGTGTTTAAGACACTTTAATCTACCGGGAGGCAGAAGAAATCTGATTTGAAGAAATGGATGGACGAAATATTTATAAAAATAATTAATTTCGTCACAATTATATTCAGGTACATCAAATCCCTATTGAGTCGGTGGTATGTTAAACGAATAAAATATTAAATTGGTTATATACTTAAAAATATCGAAAAATATGAGCAAACGCAGTCACTCATCTTTCCCTTGGTTACATTGGGGTATTAAAATGGATTTTGGGAGATTTACCTCAGATAAAGTACCTTACATTAAGTACATGTATCAAAATTTATACGGCCTTTCAAATATCATGTGCGCAAAAATCAGCTGGCCTCGTCTTTTAGCTCAAGATTTAGTAAAAGTGAATACAACCACTGTTTCAATGTGTGTTTCGCCGTAATTAGTCGGAATCACCGAAATATAAATGCTAAATTGAGAATATCCCGAACATTAACTGGGATTTTATCAATTGGGCGATTATTTTGATATCATAAGACATGTCGATAATGAGTTTTTATTACATTTTTGTATGGCTAAAGCAAATTACCTGTCTGCTTAGCTCAACTAACTCACTGACTATCTTGGAACTCACAGCGATTGTGATACCTAATGGAGTTTTCGATACTTTTAAAATACTATGAAGAGATAAGAAAATTAACATAGCCACAAAATTGAAAATTATTGGTTGTTTTTTGGAAAAGGTGAGATGAAATGAATCGTTTATTATGTTTAATAATTATTAACAGACATGATTAAATAATTTATTGTATGAATAGTTTTCCTGAAATATAAAATAATCACATGCGAGTAAGTTCTTGCAGACATTAAATGTACTATGTGCGTAAATTACGGCGGGATTAGCTATTTATCACATGATTCATAAAAATTTCAGTTTGATAAAATTTTGAGGGAGAAGAACCTACTTGGAATTATATCGCTCTCCAGATAGAATAATGGTCGATTATGACTGAGTTGCTGTACCACTTCAACCCTTTGCAACTTCCGGGCTGGTGAAAAATCACTCAAACGCCTAGAAACTTCAACAAATTTAAGGACGAAATTGAAAATAGTAAAAATATAAAAGGACATGAAGTTTAAAATTAAGGATTGTCTCTACAAATAAAAGACGTATATTCACTTTATGTATCGGTCAAGATAGCGTCCGCCAACGAAGGGACTCTACAGATATAGAAGGCTGAACGTCCTCAGAAGAAATCTTCCTCGCCTAATTTATTAAGAAAGTCCTCTTAGCCATCCTTCAGACCGGCGAAACTCGACCGTATCGCTTCTTTTTACTCCAAATTGCCTTCTCTGTTTTTTTCCTCTTACGTAATGGAAAAAGGTTCCGATTACGCAGAGATTGAAGAAAGAATTAATCGTCTCCTGCGGCAGTATTTCTATTTTCAATCTTCATCCAGTTTCCCTTTTTTAGCCCAATTTTTTTATCACCGCATTGCAATTTTCGCCGCTCGGACACTTCTCGAATGTTGTAACTCCCTGAATGAAAGTGGAGTGAACATTACCCAATTTAAATTTTAATGCGATACGGTTAATTTTTTAGGCAGGCCTCGAATAAATTTTCTCGCCACGATTCACTATAAATTCCTACGGGTCAGAGCGCTGAAACTTCAAGGAGCGATGGGTGCCTGCGCAATTTTTTGAGTGAAATGTGCGCAAAGTGATTGCTAGAAAGCAAGGATGCCAAACGTCTTACAGGTTAGGTGTGCACGTGGAAGGTAGACCACCTGAGGACTTTCTGTGGGCTCAGAAAACGAATTTTTATATTCCTCGTCAGGCCATGCCGAGGAATATTTAGTCTGTCTCTTGATGAACCAATAATTGATCCAGGGGGGATCGAAGTGAGCGATAGTCCCTTTATGGTGATGGTGACTTTATAGTACTAGCGATTTTCCTAGAATTAGTCTACAAGATTGAATTATAATCATATCGTGAAATGTTTTCACGATTACTACACATCTACCCTTTACACACACACCCTGAAAAGAAGGAGGGATAAGTGGATTGGACATCTACTGCGGCATGAGGGATTGGTGAAGACCATAACTGAAGGAAGGCAAGAATGATAGAGGAAGACCAAGATTAGAGTATATGAAACAGATAATGGAGGACATGGAATGTAAAAACTATTTGGAATTGAAGAGGATGGCGGAGGACAGAGAAAGGTGGAAGACTGTCGCCAACCAATCCTGAGGNCCTCTCATCATTTTCTCTTCGAAGGACTTCTTCATTTGTCACCCACTTTACTCATTATATATTTATTATTTTTATACTGCGCTGAATCTCCAACGCTTCCAATCCTCTCTTCTCTAAGGCTAATAAAACTCATACTTTATAACCTGCTTATGAATTAAGTAAGTATGCTTATGAATTAAGTAATAAAAAGCGATAGTTACATAGGAATATATTGAAACGTTCAGATAGTAGTTAAGTACAGCATTGGCCCCAATCCGAGCGCCCCAGAACTTGAACTAGGTACTTGAAATCGGAGAGAAAAATTCGAATATAATTTGCCTCGGAATCCAAACGATTTCTTGGAATCCAAACTCCCGGCAGAAAAAGTCTTTCTCCTCCCCAAGCTTTCACATGCACCACCATCACTTATTTTTTAAGATGAATACAGGTTTTTATATTTTTAAAATAATTGATTTATATTTTTATTCGATTATTATTTTTTGTTAATATTTTGCCTGCAAATAAAGCGTGTTTATTGTTGAAATCGTTTTGAAAATTCGAGTTCGTGGGAGGCAGGAACGGGATAATTCGGTTTCTATCGTTTCAAAGGGAAGAAGTTGTCTTCGAAGTCGAACGGTTTGAAATTCGAACCGGGCTTTTCAACGTGTTAAGCTCATATTGAAAGGTATCACTGTATAACCATTACTGCCATTGTATACCCAACTTAGGAATAAATTATTCTGACTCAATTGATTCCCTTTATAATTCTTGAATAAATCGAATGAAATAAATACATGTGGGATAAAGATCATACGTTAGCTGTAGCTGAAGCCATTGCAATTGACGACACCCTAAATTTATTTGAAAGTTGTCTCGAATTTCCTGAATTTGCTAGAGCTTCTTTCATAGTGGGAGCCATTCTTGGCGAGTTTTGTCTTCGCCACTTTTCCATCATCCTCCTCGTATGTCACCGAAGGGGAGCTAAATGAACTTATATTGATATCGTGTCAAGAGCTATAAAGGCGAGAATGGAATAGCAGGTGACAGCGACGAGGAGCGGAAGGTGGAAAACGGCAAAAGACAAAATGTGATAATGGACTTATAAGGGGAATGATACTACTTGGTTGTTCAATACGTTTTGTCGTCCGATAAGAGATGGCGCTGTTAGGTTTGTTATATATTTGTCTAAAGATGGTGCTACATTTTCATGAACGCGTGTGTAGTTTCATGTAGATCTGTCAACTCATTCGTATATTTACAGCTGTTCAAAGTTGACCTGTCACAGTATTTTTTTACAATGGCAAAAATTGAATATCGTGCAGCGATAAAATTCTTATTTTTGGAGGTGCAGCACCAAAACAAATTCATGTAAGCTTCCTTGTGAAATAGCAACAAAACAAAAGGGTCAGACCGACCACCATCATGAACTCATCATGATCATCATCATGAACGATTGTTAAATGTTTATAAGGACTCTTCACCTTCCATTAGAACAGTAGAATGATGGGTTGCTGAGTTTAAACTAGGGATGTTACGGAGGTGATTTTATCGGAGGCGGAGTCGGATTCGGAGGTTCCATTCCGACCTCCGTCGGAGTCGGAGGTATATCGGAGTCGGAGACGGAGGTGACATAATTACATCAGGAAACTATAAAATTTGCTTAAAACAACCTTCATTTGCAAAATNACAGATAATGGAGGACATGGAATGTAAAAACTATTTGGAATTGAAGAGGATGGCGGAGGACAGAGAAAGGTGGAAGACTGTCGCCAACCAATCCTGAGGGATTGAAAACCAGAAGAAGACACATCTACTTTCTTGTATTATAAAGTTGGGTGTGTATGTATGTATGTTTGTCCGCCTAAAACTCGAGAACCAGAACTCGCACGACTTTCAAACTTTCGAGGTTTATAAATGTCTTCCCAGATTAGAAAATATGATATTTTTGTTCACTTTACTTTCCCCGGTTCGATTCCAGACGTACAAAACTGCTTACATGAGAAATGCACGTGAACCTCAAATTCACCGCTTGCAGGCTTCATTTCTTTTGAAAAATTAAATTAGAAAGGATAGCCGAACAAAATCGAGACAAGAACCAAAAGAAAGGAAATTTAATGGAAATTCTTATATTGTCCAAGGAAAATTGCTTTCGATGAGAGATTGCGAGAATTTTTATAAAATACACTGATTCCTTTTTTTTTGAGGTTGTAAAGAAACCTTCCCCCTGACAAGCAAGCCAATTGTTGAGTTCGAGCTCATGCATTTTCCTGTAAGAATACATAGGGAATTGAGGGCCATATGAAATACACGGTAAGAATTAATGATAAGTTATGAGATGAGGAAGAAATTTTATGAGGTTTTTAGCCTTTGTATTTGAAAATGATTTACATTGACGAATCGCAGGGACGCCCATTCGATCATTTTGGAGTGTTTTATTAATCAGCTCTATTATCTCTCTATAATCCAACGGGATTTTAAAAATAATGGAGCTTCTAAATATTCTTTTCGTTGAGTAAATCTAAATCTACCTTATAGGACTAATATATTGATTCCTATATCCAGAGCCGCGCCCAGCCTATCTGCCGCCCGGGTGCGACATAATTTGCCGCTCCTTTATTATTAAATATCAAAACCTGATTCCTTTCCTTTCCTGATTTTCGGGTAAAAATTATTTTTTAAGACTATGAAAAATTAGAATTTGATAGCTTCGTTTCCCAGTTTACATTGGTCACCAAACATCAATTATAATCATTCATATTCCGTATGCCAACATAGTAAATTGGTATTATGAGTTAACTTAATACATCAAATTACTTTCGAGTATCATTATCATCGCACTGCGCATAAACTTAAAATGATATGTATAAAATCTCTTTTCCACATCTAAATATGAAATTTTCTAATAAAAATCGTGTTGCAACATTAATAATCACATATTAAAGGAATAGAGGCAAATGAGAAATACAGCATAACATTTAAGTAAAAAAGTACGTAGCGAATCTCATAACTGCGAATTCTTGTACAATATCATCAAAAACATATTCATCACAAATTCCATTCACTATGCCGATGAGAGCCAACTTTTTTTACCTATCTTGGCTCATTGATGAATGGATACGGTCCTTGATGGGATGAATGGGGAATGTATCACACAGAAAACAACAAATAATGATGTTATAATAACAATGGTTGGCTAAGCTTCTGCTGCCACCCTTTAGATGCCGCCACCCGGGTGCGATGCACCCCTTGCACCCATAGGATGGCGCGGATCTGCCTATCTCGATTTTCCTCCTTGGGAATCAACGGGAACTTTAGCTAGTAGTTATCATATTTCAGGGCGTTTAAAGAATTAATTGTAGATGATTTTACGAGGAAATTGTGTTAGATCGCATCGCACAATGGCAACACCGCCTTGCAGCTTTTCTAAATTCACTCCTGTGATGAATATGATTAAGGATAGATGCAAAATACTTATGAAAGCTTTCCTAGCATCGTTGCTGCAAAGTCTCTTTTGGTATGAGAAATTTAAAAAACGATACCTTGGTGGAGGCCAAATATTATTCAAATTATGTAAAAACCAATATACCGACCTCGTTCAAGGATGAAACGGTAGCGTAGTCCCTTGATTTACTAAATGTTTATGGTAATGGGTCAGATAAACAACGTATACTGAAACCTTTAGTTAAAGTAACACACTTCCGAATGTTTTCCAATTTGATTTCCAATGAATACGAAGAGCATGGAGGTACTACATGTTTTCTTACTTAGATTCAATTTCAAGTTTTCTGTTACTCATAAGAAAAGTATCTTTGTTAAAATGACCTTTCCAAAATCTGATTTCAATGGTCCTGTCAAGTAATTTTCTGTCCTGCGCTCCGCACGAGCCATAAACTATCCCACCAATCCAAAGAGAGATGATTGATTTCGAATCAGTGTTTCGAGAGAGTTGCGTCTTATAGGATATATTTTTAGATACAATTGATTGAAGGGTGGTGAAACATTGTTTTTATAGAGAACAACCAATTTCCTCGTCAATGCAGCTGAAGGATTGCGCGAAGTCTTCAATTCGGTTACCCGAGGCATCTTTCCTGAATTACTTAATTTCACGCTCTGTATTTACATTCTTTAGGATTCCGTCAATTGTGATTTCTCAGGAATTAGGATGGATATAGAAGCACATATTTCTCTTTTGTTTGGCTCCATTCCNAAGGTGATTACATTCAAACTGGCAAAATACAGTAATCTGTTTGTATTAAAATTACTACATTGTTAGTTGTTTATTTCTTCTTAACTTTTTTGAAGTTTCTGTGCGTTTTAAGCTCTAGTTTTGGTTCTCTAACAGATTTAATTTTTTTCTTCTTGATTTTGTAGTCCTGGATATTTTGAGTTAATGGATTTGGAATAAGTAAAGGTTTGTTTTTTAATTTAGTTGTTAACTTAATGGAATGATCGTTAAAGTTGTTAATTTTATGATATTCAAAGATTTCTCTTAAGCAGACTAATTTATTGTTAGTAGTGGCATTTCGAATGCATTCGTTGTAGCACCTGTTTAGTTTGGAAAGATTGCCCTTAGTTCCATCTTAAGACCACAGTTGGCATTTACATTTACACCCTACAAGCCGCCAATGGCGCGAGGCAGTGGCGTGTGAAAACACCGATAATCCTATCACACCCTAACTGCTGTTATCTTCCCTAATACTACGAGGGAAACACGACCAAATCCGTCCTGGCAATCACTTCCCTGAATCGCTCCTTAGTATTCTCACGGAGCTCGCGCACGTTGCTAACCTGAATTACAATATCAGCTATCTCGTCGACGAGATCTATAGTGATAAACTTTTCGAAAAGCTTACGTCTGTAATGAAGTCTTCTATCCCTAAGCGAAGTTCACCCGAGGGATTCTATCATAACCGAAACACTACCGTCGAATCTAAAATCTCCGTTGACAAACATAGCCGCTATACGTTAAACCATCTCAAGATCGGAGACTACTTCGTGAGGATCCCAAATTGTACAGCAATGCTCGAGGAGAGGTCTAATTAGGAAAAAGTGCGCTATTTCCTTTACTCTCGATGAACATCCTCTCAGAACCCTACTGGCTAACCTTCGCATCCCGTTTGCCTTTCTGAATACGCTTCGAATATGGTCTTTTAAGGAAAAACTACTACTGAGCGTAACTTCTAGGTATTTATGGTCTCACGAACTCCATAGGATGTCGAAATGTGACGCGGTGCCCGGGTAATATTGAAAAAACGTAAAAGACATCAAGTAGTTCCTCCTTGTTGTACCGCTTTAGGGTTCATGTTAACGTTATACCTGCAGACGAGCCCGTCGAAACTCTTCAGGAAAAACTGGAAGAAAATACCAAGTAAATAAATTTCCTACGAATTTTAGTAGCTCGCTTTCCACCATCTATTGGATGGCTTTTCTTTTCTTCAATTTTGTTTCAACTTGTTTTAACCAATTTCTATTTATAGCAACGTAAAACAGTGAAATGATGCAACATTTACTCGTACCACGAAGAGTACTTTACTTGATAACAATTTATTCGAAAAATACCTTCTTGCCTACGAAATACCTAATTCACCCAGAATTTACTAGTGCCAGTACCAGTGCCTGATGATGACTCGTCGCGTCGAAACAGGTAACTGTTGTAACATTTCATAGTTTTACGTTAAGTAGACCTACCAAAAGCCATGCCAGAAAGAATTGATTTATAGTAACGTAAATGTTAACGGATGTTTTCGTGAAAGGGGATAAGAAAGTTGAAAATTTTTATATTAACACATATATCTTGCAAATATTTAGTGGCATGTTTTACTGAGAATATTTAAACATTTATATGTTTGTATACGTCTTTCCATGTAAGAAGTAATGGGCATTTTCTTTGTTCTATGATGCAATTTTTATGAAATTAAGACACGGGAAGGAAACAGTTCCTAGGAGATATTTAATTGAATGTTTGAAAAAGGGTAGCTAACAAAGGCCAAAAAAAGGACATTGATTTATTTGCGCTTCTGCAATCCAAGTGTTTGAATAAAGAAAAATTTCTAAGAATAAAATAGCCTTTTGGCAATCTATGTTTTGACGCCTCGTGTCATCAGGGTACAGGCACAGAGAAGTTTTTTCGTATATAGCCAAAACAGAAAGGGGGGAGAGGTAGGTTTAAGTCGAGGAGGTTTGGGAGAGGGATAATAGTAGTTAACAAACTTTTCTCGAAGATAATAAACTTTTCTGTACCATGTGCCTGATGATGACTCGTCGCGTCGAAACAGGTAACTGTTGTAACATTTCATAGTTTTACGTTAAGTAGACCTACCAAAAGCCATGCCAGAAAGAATTGATTTATAGTAACGTAAATGTTAACGGATGTTTTCGTGAAAGGGGATAAGAAAGTTGAAAATTTTTATATTAACACATATATCTTGCAAATATTTAGTGGCATGTTTTACTGAGAATATTTAAACATTTATATGTTTGTATACGTCTTTCCATGTAAGAAGTAATGGGCATTTTCTTTGTTCTATGATGCAATTTTTATGAAATTAAGACACGGGAAGGAAACAGTTCCTAGGAGATATTTAATTGAATGTTTGAAAAAGGGTAGCTAACAAAGGCCAAAAAAAGGACATTGATTTATTTGCGCTTCTGCAATCCAAGTGTTTGAATAAAGAAAAATTTCTAAGAATAAAATAGCCTTTTGGCAATCTGTTTTGACGCATCGTGTCATCAGGGTACAGGCACAGAGAAGTTTTTTCGTATATAGCCAAAACAGAAAGGGGGGAGAGGTAGGTTTAAGTCGAGGAGGTTTGGGAGAGGGATAATAGTAGTTAACAAACTTTTCTCGAAGATAATAAACTTTTCTGTACCATGTGCCTGATGATGACTCGTCGCGTCGAAACAGGTAACTGTTGTAACATTTCATAGTTTTACGTTAAGTAGACCTACCAAAAGCCATGCCAGAAAGAATTGATTTATAGTAACGTAAATGTTAACGGATGTTTTNTGAGTTTAAACGTGGTCGTACAAGTCTTGAAGACGACCCACGTGAAGGACGGCCAAAAAGTGCACCAACACAAGAAATCGTATTTGCTACAGGATATGGTTTTGAAAGATCGTCGATTAACCGAAAGAAATTTAGTAGAAGCCCTAGACATCTCTTTTTAGGCAGTGTGAGCAATATTGAGTATATTGAGGAATGGGTAGAGAAGAAGAGACGAGGGAAAACGAATTGTGTGAAACGGGAAAAGCGAGATAAGCTATTGACTAAGAAATGATCTTGAAATATTCCACTAGTGAAACTACTACGTAATAACCTTCCTCTACAAACCTGGAAAATGCTCGTCTCATATTTTTTCCTGCATAATATTAATGTTCCCTAGGTTCTGTTGACTGAATGGGTGATCAAGAACTCATACGGCTTCTTAACTCTTGTGTTACATTTGTTATTAACCTTCGTAAAGCCGATCATGTTTCTAACTCTCGTTGCAAATTATTGTGGCTTACTCCTAATACAGGAAGGAAGTTCATACTCGGATCCTTTCTTGGTGTTTAAAATCTCCGAGCCCAGCTACATCTTTAACTTTTTAACTTCAAAAGGCAGCCACCAACCAGACCAACTTGTAGCGGGCTCGATCAGCTGATATATCCTACACCGCGATCAAATATTTTTTTCAATTCCTCCCAGATCGCTGGTTCTCAACTCTAGAACTCCCTGCCTGATTGCATCAAACATTCTAGCTCGGTGCGAGTATTTATAAATTATTTAGAAGAAAAGAATATTTATTAAAGAAAATTATTTAATCATCTCTTAACTGCAAATTTAAAAAAATGTTTTGCTTTGTATTTCATACTCGTGTTTATTTCTCCTTTTGTATTATATATTGATATCTATTGCTACTGAGCAATTTTTGTATTTTTTTGTGTCCCCAGTTTGAGCCCTTGTGTATAAAAGCGTTTCAATAAGAATTAGATGTTTAATTTTATTGTATGCAGGTTTTACTTCATTTGCAAAATTAAATAGGAAAGAATTATACACAATCTAGACGAGGGATTTAAGAAGAGAAATTGAGTAAGCATTCATATTTTGGTTGTGGAATATTACTTTTGATTCTCTATTTTCTTTTAGATATCAGGACAGAACCTCTATTATCTTCAGGTTATCAAAACAAAACCTCTCCCAAAAATTAATCGAANTACCAAAAGCCATGCCAGAAAGAATTGATTTATAGTAACGTAAATGTTAACGGATGTTTTCGTGAAAGGGGCTAAGAAGGTATATTCAGAGGAATTATGAGCGAAGATTTAATAGTATTAGTCTAGTACAAGCATTAGAATGTGAATAGAAGTAAGAAACTCCTAGACCGGCATGCGTGGGGGAGAAAGCTGGGTGCTTTAGAACCAGATGAGATGACTTCCGTGGACAATCTCGCCAATGAGAGCACCTTTCTCAACCCGTCTTACCCTCCCTTCAAAACTGTTATGATGATATATTATGTTTAAAGTGAGGATATTACAATGTTCCTTTTTATTATCTTATGATGTCGTTCCACAAAATACGGCCTAATATGATGGAATTTATATAAGAAGAGGTAGTTAAATAGTAAATAGAAGTAAATGTCAATAGTACATACATAAAAGATTTCACTTACTACCATATATTGATTTACAAAATAATTTTCCTTTTATTTTGAAGAGAGAATGTATTTTCCATAAGTTTTTATCTCTTGCTCATGGCAGTGATGATATGACAGCTATACCAAATACCAGATTATATATGACAGCTACTTAGATGTGAGCGATACCGAATAATGGCATCCTTTAATATTAATAATATTGGTCTCTAGGAAGTTCTATTCTCAGCTAAGGCACACACTGAGCCGCGTGGTTAGGGCAGAGCTGCGCATGGAAGCACGAAACAAAACGGTGCGACAGAGTTGACCGAATATGTTGTATAACAGTTCAGTGAGCCAGTTTAAGGGTGTCGTGTCCCAGGTAGCGTTTGGTCTCAGTATCATTTCGTCCAATTTTCAGGAAGAGCAAGGTTAGGATTCGGCTCGCTGTCTGATCGAGTAGGTAGGGAACACCCTTAAGGTTAGTCGTGCGAAAAGGTCCATTGTTAATTAGTGCGAAAAGGTCCATTGTAGTCCATTGAGAACTGCGTACCCTCTTTAATTGGCACCTCAATGAAAACAGAGGTCGTCCGTATATCCATGCACTTGGTAAACACGGCAGGGGGTCGTGAGTCTGGGAGGCCATTGACCCGCACGGATGAGTTATGGATTTCTTTGTTTTAAACTAACTTTATTTGTGGAATACTCGAAATGCATAACAGCTCCATGGAATTACCGAACTCGGCCTTAAAAATTAAAGCCTAGTTCCAAAAGCAAATAGAGCTCGCGCTGTTTCTTTTGTAAAGCGTTACTCTAAAAAGAAATGCATTTTAATTAAAAAAAATTCATCAAAGTTTTTCACCTATTTCCAAAAAAAAAGAAGTTTTCTTATGAATTTTACTGTCTCCTTAAAGATGAAGACTTCTATTTTGCTATACTTTTATTTTTGCCATGTGTTTCGTGTGATAGGGACGTGCACCGACAGAAAATCACGTGGAAGCGGGGACGCTTAAACTGGTTTTTCTGTATTTATCCATCCGATCAGTAACTCCTAAAACAAATGAATTGGGGAACAAATTTACAAAAATAGTTTAATGCATTTCTCGATAAGGCTGCTGTATAAATTAAAGAATTCATTAGAGGAACAAATTACTTATCAAAATTCGTCATTACGTCAATAAAATTATCCTGGAAATAAATACNTATCTATTGCTACTGAGCAATTTTTGTATTTTTTTGTGTCCCCAGTTTGAGCCCTTGTGTATAAAGCGTTTCAATAAGAATTAGATGTTTAATTTTATTGTATGCAGGTTTTACTTCATTTGCAAAATTAAATAGGAAAGAATTATACACAATCTAGACAAGGAATTTAAGAAGAGAAATTGAGTAAGCATTCATATTTTGGTTGTGGAATATTACTTTTGATTCTCTATTTTCTTTTAGATATCAGGACAGAACCTCTATTATCTTCAGGTTATCAAAACAAAACCTCTCCCAAAAATTAATCGAAGAATACATTTTGTTAAAAAAACATGCATAAACTTAAACTTCTTCCGAAGCGAAGGAAACTTTTGTAAATAATCCAACGGGACCGTTGTGGAGAATCTTCGATCTCCTCTCCTCTCCAACTTATTCATGACTTATTTTTCCAAAAATTTGGTTCAGATACGTAGACGACATATTTGACATATTCGACACATTGAAAAGCTCTACTATCGATTTATTAGAAAAACTGAATAACCATTTTGGCACAAACAAATTTTGAAAGAAACAAATCGCAGGTTACCATTATTAGATTTGAAAATTCCTAGAACACTAAAGAAACTGAAATTTAGCATACACCGCAAGCCTAGATACGCGGACATGTACACACATACATAAAGCCCCCTTCCACTTCATGATAATCAGACTACTAAAAATATCACAAAAAGAATTCAAGAAGGAATTAACCCACGTAAGAAATGTCACACAACACAATGGATACGAAAAATCCATTGAAAATTACATTCTGAGGAAACATAAACATTAACTCAGCGAGAAGCAACATGCAATAGCTCTCTCTCAGCTCAAAACAAAAAACACACCTTCATAAGATTACCCTAAGCACCATGTAAAAGCGACCAATTGAAACATATTTCCTCAAAATTTGACTTAACCCCAGTAATCGTCTACAGCAACAAACTATCCAACCTACTCCACAATCCAAAAGATTTCACCCCATCGATATACAAATCCGGAATCTATGAAATATCACATCAAGACTGTGATAAAGTGTACATCGGACGAAGTAAACGAAAATTAGAGACCAGATTTAAGGAGCACTTACCTCATTCCAAAAACAACCAGATTAACAAATCAAGCGTCGCGCAGCACATATAACAACAGAGTCACAGAATTAATTTAGACAACTTAGAGTTAAAGACGTCCGTACAGAAAAACTTCAAACTAGATACTTATGAAAGCAATGGAAAGCACTTTCACTAACGATTTAGGTCCGATACCGAGCTCCCCACTTTACACACTCCTCGACCACCCTCAGAGAGGAAGGAAAGAACCCTCACCCTCCTTCCATACGTCATTACAGAAAAACCCCACCCACTTATCCACCCCACACCTTCAGAAAAGATAGAAGCCCGACCGTCCACCTCTCCTCTACATTTCCCATTATGGAACCCTTGAGAATGGAAGCCTTGTTTCTGGAACATAGGGTAATTCCCAGAAATCGGCAATCCGAAATTACCCGTTTGCTTCCAAGCACGAGTTCCAATTACCGACATACGGCTTACGGAGTGTGCTCAAACCACAAACCTGTTTTTCAGTTCAGTCGATCAATTTCGGAAATTTGTTTTCTACTCTCAGTTTAAATCCTTTGTTTGATTCCACTCATAATTTCAAAAGTGAGCGTTTGTCCGTCAAAGTGACCTCACAATTGATGAGTCGACAAAATGCGCTTTTCGTCGAGTAAATATTCATTCCTCCGTCCCATTAGTTACATCAACTATCTAAATGTTTTCTTTTGAATCCAGTTAATCGCAATTAGTATTGTATATATCAATTTTTATTTTCCCCTTAAGAGTCAATGGGAAGTTCTCCTAGTGTCTTCTGGTGCCGAATGGAGAAATTATCTTTCATTTTCTTTCCTCTCAGTTTCCCTTAAGCCTTTGATATGAAAACTCCCGCGGTATGAATGATGCTGATAAATGGCATTCATCTTGGTCACCCCTCATCGATTTATATGAAAAATTTTATTTATCGGGTCATAATACTGGAAGGAGAGGATAAAACTTCTCTCATCAAGTAATTGGTAGCCTGAAAGCTCATGCCTAACTGCTGCACTGCACTCAGCCGAAATTTGAAGTTCCTCTTCCTTCGGGAAAGAAATCGAGAAGCATGTTTCTTCCTTTCTGCGCTTATTATGACTCTGACTTGAGACACGTGGCTTGACACGTGAGACACGTGGCTTGAGTAAGACATCTACTTTCTATTTTTTGTGATTTAATTATTCAACTCAAATTAGGATAATCCTGAATTAGTAAAAATTATGATAGATAATAATTACCCGAATAAGATTGCCTAAAATAGCATAATTTATACATGATAAGGTACATAAATTGTAATTTCAACGACGTATTTTCTAATTAACTAATAATTTATTTCCATGAGTTTTTCTCTCCAGGCACGCAGTATTCTGTGGATTAAATTTCGTTGTTCGCCAAAGCTATGAATAAAATTGTTCTTATATCTGTAATTTAACCAATCCTACTTGATTACTATCGTACATAAGAACACAATTATAGTATTTAATAACACGTAAGACGAAGGTAATAGTTGTTGGAAAAATGAAGAGTGGAGATAGTAATAAAAAAATGACAGCAAGGGCGTAAAGTGGGGAATTTCTGAGGCATATGAACTTACAGAGAGGTACTAATGGAATATTTGTTTCGCCGAGTCCTAATCTTTTCTCAGATTTTACATCTGAGCAATACGTTTTGCCAAACTTAAGTACACAAAAAAGCTTTGCCAGATTTTTCTCTCCACTCTTTCACTAGAAGGTGGCACTCTTTTTAGGGACTGAAACCGGCGTATTTTGAAAACAAAAATAGGCCCGAAACACCGCTAAATTGGGCAGTTGGCAGAAAAAGCTTTCAGGAGCTCGGAGGAAGGACGATCCATTTCGATTCGCGACGCTTTCAAAGCAGTGACAGGAAAGAGAACGGAATGTTTTAGTCCGATAAGATGCTATGATAGACGTATACAGGAGAGAGATTCTTGTAAAGCCTTTTTATTGAAAAAAGAAGCAGAGAATGAGTGAGAGAAGGTTTGTTTTGACACACAACAGGCAAAGCATGAAATTACGACCAAAAATTCTCACATGCTGTCGTTATTTTCTGAATTTTTTATAGTCACGGACGGCTTCGGAAAGAAAAGATATTTTTGCCGGAGCAAATCTTACCTAATGCTCTGTTTGCAATAATGTAAGGAGAAACAAATTTTAAAACGCTTTCCCTTTCCATTCCACAAGGGAAATGCCGATTTTGCGGTAGATAATGCATGCGATATCTGTACAAGAAAGGTCTAAATTCATACAAGCATTGAACCTGTGTTATGCGGTTTTCATTCTAAAGATATGATGGGTAAAAATATTACAATAACAAACCTAGCTTAAAATTATTATTCATTATTACGTAAAGAACTTTTAGGAATAACTCCTTTGTTCTGAGTAAGTCACTGTCAGTCAGTCAGTACTTTCTAAGTCTACTTCTTGTTAGCGATGAGTGTATATTATTATAATCTATTCTTGCGAGGTTAGGCCAAAAAGGCCTCTCTTCCACCTACCCTCTGGAGATATTACATTGTATTACTAATAATACCTATATGGTTCATGGTAGCCAGGCGGGGTTTTTACCGTTATAAAATTCCAGGTAGATTTTGGAAGGGTTCGTCTCGAAATTCGGACCCTTCGCTCAACCTTAGTGACCATACCCTCTCAGCAGGAAGTGCCCGGGTTAAGACTGACCGCGTGTAATACGATTTGAAAAGTTATAAACAATTTAAATCGGCAAATAATTGTTATCTCCGTCGTATCACTCGTTCAGAGAGATCCACGTGCGTCTTTTAATCGACGTTCTACGATGAAAATTAACGTTTTCATGAATTTGTTAGAAATAAGCCACTGACACGCGGCAACGTTGCTTACTCCCGTTGGCGGGAATTTGAAATAGTAGAGGGCCAAGTTTCGGCTTGCTGTCTGATTCTCT
>KZ308300.1:413569-428380 GCA_000376725.2 Ladona fulva | reverse complement strand
AAACGGCAGCTTAAATTATTAAACGGATTTCAATGTTTGCATTGCTCGCTCGACTACATTCTCTACCATCTATATACTCTTTTTTTCATGATCTATTGTTCATGATTTGTGTCTTCCGGTTACCAATAATGTCCCCAATATCTTGCGCCCTACCTCAAAGGTGGAGGAATTACCGGGTGGTCAATGGCTTAACTCGGGTATCTGCGTTCCGTCCACCTACACAGGTGCACCGAATTCCCACATATTTCAATGGAAGGAAAACGGCAGCTTAAATTATTAAACGGATTTCAATGTTTGCATTGCTCGCTCGACTACATTCTCTACCATCTATATACTCTTTTTTTCATGATCTATTGTTCATGATTTGTGTCTTCCGGTTACCAATAATGTCCCCAATATCTTGCGCCCTACCTCAAAGGTGGAGGAATTACCGGGTGGTCAATGGCTTAACTCGGGTATCTGCGTTCCGTCCACCTACACAGGTGCACCGAATTCCCACATATTTCAATGGAAGGAAAACGGCAGCTTAAATTATTAAACGGATTTCAATGTTTGCATTGCTCGCTCGACTACATTCTCTACCATCTATATACTCTTTTTTTCATGATCTATTGTTCATGATTTGTGTCTTCCGGTTACCAATAATGTCCCCAATATCTTGCGCCCTACCTCAAAGGTGGAGGAATTACCGGGTGGTCAATGGCTAAACTCGGGTATCTGCGTTCCGTCCACTCGCGAACCCTTGGGTTCGGGTGAAATGCAACTCATTATCCTGTTCACTCATCTGTGAAACCATCCCGGATGAATTGTAGCATTTTTCCACGAATTCTGGTATCGACCGAAACGCTTACTGAACCCAGTTTAAGGATAAGAGGTGGCCCAAGGAAGAGGCCGTGTCTGGTAAATTTAGTTTGTTTAACCAATCAGGTAACAAAAAACCTATTGGAACCTTATCAACGAGCGCGATCTTCGAGAGGCGGCCACCAAGCGTTACAAAGAAATAATCGCTTCTGGTCGTTCTTTCCGCAGAGCATTAGAGATGCGTACAGAATGGATTAGGTCAGGCCTTCGGTGTTGATACAACCCCTGCCATGTGCCACTGGCGGCTTGTGGGGTATGAATTTATAATCTACCTTGATACATTTCGAACTTACTCTCTATTAAATAGATAATAGCTCCTTTGGGATTTTTTATCCATTTTTTTAAACTTTTGATTTCATGTGCTGGCATTGGCTGGTATCATATACCACTGGATGGTTACGTACCATTTCCATTAATTTTTAGTGATTGAAGGAAAAATGCTCTCTTCATTTCAAACTCCAAATAGAAAGATATCGGTCTTCTTTTAAGCTTGAAACTATAAGCTAATGATGTCACTTCCATTCTTATCTACGCCTAATGATTCTCTTTTGAATTTTACATGAGTTTCTTGTACTGAGAAATAAATCAAACAGTTTCAACTTTGAATAAGTCTTAATTAGGATACATATCCTCCAAAATAAAGCAGTTGATAAATAATATTTGAAAACTTTCCTGAATTGAGGAAAAATGATACATGGGAAGAGCAAGATACCGGCATATGCAGGACACAGTAAACCGACCACTTCGGGACAGTATATTGGCCGATTGCCAATATCGCGTATTTATTCTGTAGTCATATAATAATATATAAAAATTAAGTCTAACATCTTCCCCAACGGTGTGCCCAACGTACAAAATGACCTCAGCTAGAGGCTGAGCGAACAGCTGCATGCCAATTGAAGCTTGAATATTATCGTGGAATAAACGAATCCGTTCTTCACCCTTTCGACATGGCATTCCTCTAATTCCTGCCAAGTTACCTTGTGCTCAACTTGTGTGCAAAATATGATTCTACGTTTCTTTCATCGTTAAAATATTTTTCAAAGTGTTACAGACAGAAAAAGTCTTGATTTCAATGGATTTCAAACTATTAACCACTGCGTATCACGGTCGGTAAGCGAGGGTGAAGACAACCAACTCGTCCCGAATGACTCAACTGATTTCTTAAAGATCCCTTAACGAGAATTAGAAAGCAGTGCAAGGCGCTCAACCTGTCTTGTCTATCTCTCCCTCAAACGTCCTTGGTTATGTTTCTAGCAAACCTGCCCTCTAACGTAGGATTGACGTAACCTCAACCAGTTAACGTCCAGCATTTGGCTCGAGAGGAACAGGTGAGGACTTCCTTTCATTGGCAAGTTTTGGACACCTAATCGCCGGTATATTTTAATTACTCAACCTTAGTCATTGATTATGTAATCGACGAATGATTGAGAAGAGAGTTTTAATTCAAAATAAGTGTCTGTACGTAATAGTGCCGCACACTTTTCGGAAGCTGATGTTACTGCTTTTCTTTTCTCAGGGAATAACTGCACGTTGCTGAGCAGTGTGGATGAGGGACTTGCTCTAGAAAATCTCGGCTTCGAATGAATCACTCTATGGAAAGCCTACTGCATTGAAAGACTACTGGTAAAGTATAAATAAGTTAATATCATACTCTCTCGAAGGCAATTATTTTGTTCGAGTAGTTGCCCCATTATACTTATGGGTTCATAAAGTTTTGTTCTCATAAATACTTATTTTATTTTGGTTAATCCAAAAGAGAAAGTTGTTTTATCAGCATCGATATCGTCAGCTTCTGATGTAAAGCAGAATTCAACGGGCATAGTTATGTGTGATGATTTTCAGTATGATTAGTTTAATTAAGCCAACTCAAAAGTGTAACAGATTGTTTGTCAGGATGTATACTGGTATGGTAGACGGTGATTATAAATGTAAATGGCTTTCTTCAATTAAAATAATTGAAGTATATACATATTGAAGAATATAACTGATTAAATAATTTCCTCTCTGTTCACGTTCAGCAGTATGGTCTGTTAATGGTTCGTGACATTGCCTCTCGTAGCGATTCTTGGATACCGTATATACTTGCGTATAAGTGGCAGCAAGGGTTTCGGAACTATTCCACAATTTTATATCAATTAACACAGTGAAAATCTGTCTTCTTGTAATATGAGATTTGCTTATTAACCCAAATACACGTCTTATGCGCAGGTATATACGGTGCTTGTCTACACATTTCTGAAATTCACTCAAATATTTAGTATATGACCCCCATAATTTTGACAGTTTATTTCAATGTATATTAATTGTGTTCATACTATTTCACAGGTTTTTGGGGATGCGATACCTTGGATTTGTCAAGTGTCAAACGGAGTGTTATCATGCTGAAACCCATTTGGCCAAACTCTCAACATGCAACTCTGTGCGGCTCAAACTCCACCGTTGAAACTTCTTCAGGTTCAACGCTCATATTTATTTTCCGTAAGACAGGCAAGAAACTCCACTCGATCATCAAAACTTGAGGATCGAGCAAAGGAGTCAAAAATCAGGTAATGTACTAGTAATGGGAGTACAATTAAAGTTCAATTATGTATATTAGCCTCCAATAACTGAGTTTAATCAGTAATGGAGCAAAAAACTCGCATAAATCTTTTGGCTTCTCCTACTACTTATGGTAATAATGCAGTAATATTAAAAATCCTTTGGTATTCTCAAAATTTACTATCTCTCTTTCATATTCATCATATTCATATTCCTTAGAGGAATTTTAATTATTTTGCTGCAATGAAATTATCTTATCGAATTTGTCTTTGGGTTTGAAAGAATTGGTTATAGGAATAAGCTTCTTTAACGAGAAATGTTTTGGACCAACAGTTCTCTAGTTAAAATCCGTTGTAGTTTTATTTAATGTATTCTTATCAATTCGTAACTGAGCGTCGTTTTCAAGGAGTTTATTTGTTGATTTTAGAGTCTCCTTAAGGATCTGTTACTACTATTTGCAGTGCTTGTACTTTGTCAGGGAATACTCCCCATTATGCTTGCTCAATATTCAACAAAATCTTGAAGATGTTTCTTTGAGATTGCATATCATCCTGAAAGCCAATTATTACTTATTATTGGTCTCTCTTTCCAGATAGTATTAGACGCGTAAATAGAATGAATAATTAGGGACTTTGGTGTATTAACCCCCCCTGCCATACGCCATACGGCGGTTTGCGGGGTATTTATGTAAATGTAAATGTAAATGAAACACGTTTGCGTAACGCGTGTAAAGGAATGATCGGTTCGTAGAAGTACAGAAAACGGCAGTTTTAAGATTACTTCAAATTCCTATTACTTTGAGGAGAAGTTGAAACTAAAATTGATTCGCAGCGAGGAAATTAAATCTGTTATTAAGACTTCCGCCTGTTCGCTCTATATTTTGCAAAATACCGGTATCTCATTTTCTAACAGCGAGAAGTGACGTATATTTGGAAGATTGGTGTTTACAACATCTTGTAATTTGTTAGCTCGTTTTGTTGCTCGATATCTAAATGGGCAAACTAAAGTTAAGTGATTTACCCTCGTTAGAAGAAGATAAGCGGCACTTGATAAAGTTTCCACGAAGCGAAGAGAAATAAATACGAAGGGAATCAGAGAAATTCTCCAGTCTGAAGTACTTTCATCTACACTCACCCGTTCTCTTAGAGCCATGGGCGTGAGTAGAAACCATCCTATGGAGCTGTATTTGCCAAGGCAGGGAGGGCGATTTAAGGCAATTTCCGTATGAGCTCGTCCCCAGCTAACTTATTAAAAGGCCATTTTGTCGTGACAGATGTAGTGATCGTTGAAAAATTTTAGTCTAATTTTTAATTCAAAATCCTCGTCCGATATTAGGTAAATTGTAAGTACTTGGAAATGAAGGGGGGTGGAGATGGTCCCCTTAGCATCCTGTACAGAATCCGCAAATACTTAGAGCCACCTTTCAGCGTATTGAAGGGTTATTCTGCACTGAAATGTGTAACGGAAGTTTCGCACATATCAAAAGTTTGGATACCATTGTAAATTTGGTGTATTTTGTGAAAAAGTAACCGGATTGATGTAAGAATAAAACCAAAAAGGATATTAATCGAAGATATGAAACTGATTCAAAGAAAAGACTCAGAAGTTGATGTTAGTGACCGATAAGGAAAGTGTATTTTATTACAGTTAGGATGCAAGGGAAAATACTGAGGGAAGATAGTCAAAAGTTTTTGGATTACACAAAAGATGGTTTTGGTTATCAAACAGCAAGTGAAACAGAAGTGAGGAATTTTAGGGCCCATATAAATCTTCGCAAGGTACTCACTTCTGAAGGCACTTACTTAAAGGGACTTTCGTACGAAACGAGGGAATAATGTAACTTTATCTTTGTTTCAGACCTTGGATTAAGTTAAACGATACGTGTATAGTGTGATACTATATTTTCGTCTTCTGTAATAAGCTACTGTTAACTTACCATCGTGTATCGAGAGTGGAATGAAGATTAACTCAGTATTCTTGCCTGAATGAGCTTTTGTAATGTTACGTGTGTGGCGTTGGTAATAGTGGTTCTGAAGCCTTCATTTCATTCAAATGTTTAGCTTTATCCTTAGCCATTTTAGCAATCAAGCTTAATTGTGTGTGGAAGTCATATAACATCCAATATTTTTTTCAAATCTGGTTGAAAATTAATTCGTGCATTAATTTTAATAGCGCAAATAAAGAATATATTGCGAACTTGTAGCTCTTTAATTTTTTCAATTGGTAAGCTTTAATTGCTTTTATTATTCAGTGTTCCTCCATGGGTTTGAAAATCCACCAAAATAGTTTTATACATAAATGACCCTGGGTAGCGAATGGAATATTTTTGTTTGTATCTTAAGATTCCATCCTTTCTTTTCTTTTATTGTTGCGCATATATTTGGCACCTAATTGTAAAAGAAACAGGTTTTTGAGTAAATGCACAAATATATGTTACGAATCCTTTTTTGATGAATATTTATATTGTCCAGGTCTAGAGTACCGAAACCTTTCTGCACAAGTGGGAGCAGCCTTAAAGAATTTTTCAACTGTGACTTGGATCAGGAGATTTATCAGCCCTAAACTTACGAAAATAACTGATGTTTCCCTCAAGGAGGAACGTACGACGAAGAAAATGCTGTGACGGAGTATTGAATGGATTAATCCAGAACTTAGATCCGCTGCTGTACCTTGGATTTTTGTAAAATATTTTGTAAGAGATTTTGTTCAATAAATTTTGATTACCGTAACTTAAGTGTGCTTTATGGCGTAGCTAGTTGACGTAGAGTCCAAAAATTACATTTACTCTCTTTGAATGCTCTCGCATAATGATGTTTGAATACAATAGTTAGCAATTCATTGTGCATTTCTGAAGCTCAGGTAAGCACTTTAGTTATTGTCTTAACTTTTTCATACCAGCGATTGTAAATACTGAATTATGAAATGTTAAGCAATCATTGTAGCTATTTAGCAGATTTGAAATTCATGCTTTTTGTTAGTTATTTATATATAAACTTTGTGTGGAAATTTCTTCCAAGTTTTATTCAGAAATAAATTTTGAGGGAAACCATTCAGGTGTGTATTTTCTGTTAAGTTTTCCACAAATCCAAGACTGTAAACAGTAAAAATTCTCGTCAGAATTGTAAACAAGGAAAAATTCTGAAATGTGGAAAACAGCGTAGACTTGAGATTTCTCATAAAAATCTAAGTCCAGAAAAAAAACTAAGTCCAAATTATAAACAAACCTCAAAAATAAAGTTCAGGATCTCTCATAAAAAAAAATCTAAGTCCAAAACGTAAACAATAAATTTTTTCTAAGTCCTAAACGTAAACACTAAAAATATTCTAAGTCCGAAATGTAAACAAACTTTTTGCGAATGTAAACAAACCTCAAATTTCGTGTTCAGACTTCAAAAACTGGAAAAAATTTTCCGTTCGGATCTCCAAGAAAATCTTCGAGATAGGTTCTGGCCTGCTGACCACTTCTTTTCCATGGAGCAGTTGAACCTACAGAAATCGCTTCTAGCAATTTCTGCAGATTCAACTGCTCCTTTCAATTACTATGCATTATTTTATTAAAGTTCATTTTTTATTTCTCACAACATACATTTCAATACAAAACATAAATCTCATAAATCATTGTATTCTTCTCCAGATTCTTACTCGTCCACAAATTCTCTTCAGGCAGCGCTTTCACTTTTCTTCCACAGCTTCACTTTCCCCTCGTTCAACTGAAATGTAATTAAAAAAAAGTATAAGTAAAGCATTTAACAAATAAAACAACGTCAAAACCCATTCTAAGCTCTTCAATTTTTCCACTTCAGATAAATTCCATGATTAAAAAAATTGTACCACCCATTCAATATTTTAAATTAAATGCTACAGTTACACCGTAGAACTAGGTAAATATTTTTTGAACAATCAGTTACATCCCTATAAAACACTGAAATTTAGTTCAGTAATTTAAATATAGCCATACTTTCAAAATTGAATTCTTGTTTTACTCTTATTTCACTTGAAATTGATACATTTTAAAATTACACAATGAACATTTTTATATTTTGCGACACTTATTAAGCTCATAAAGTAATAAAGAGAGACCACGGAATATAAGAGAAATACTTTTGTTATAACCAACTGTGCTTGGGCACCGCTAGAACTATGCTTCTGACGTTCAGAAAATAAAGCTTTCCCAGTAATAGATTCTCAACCTTACACGTCATAAGATATTTTTGAGGGGGAAATAAAAAAAGCATAACATTTTTATTTCAGTGTGAAATAACACTACTCGCACACACTGCAGCAAACCGCTGAAAACTGCTTCAACTCACTCAAATCGATCAAGACAATAACCCGGGTGAGCTGTAGGACAACAGCATATACAAGAAAGCTTAAATGATATATAATAGCAGTAACAATTTTATATGCAATAGCAATTATCTAGTAGGCATTCTTACATTTTCCGGAATGTTCCGTAAGATCTCAGCTGATAATCATGGTCTGAAAAACCTTCCGGTAAAATTAAAATAAAAAGATAAAAACATATTTCCGTTGTATTCGAAGAAAACTTCAAAAATACATTAACTGAAAAACTTTCGACTGTCATGTTCTCTTAATTATGATTGGTCGAAAGACAACTCCAACAAAATCAACTACGCAGCATCAAAATTACTAAATATCTGAATGCCAAATACTGAAACTGCGCCATTTCGAGATTTTCTAAGGTAAAATTTTGTTAAACATTTCACTTAAAAACTTCAGGGCCGATTAATCCGAAACTAAAGCGGATGTGAGAATTTTAATGACTGCTGAACTCTAATCTACCCAAAATATATTGAAAGCCTTGGCTATTCGTATACTTACGACAGTTTGCAGCCATTCCTCCGAGCAATTTAGGATGAATCGATCCGCAACAAGGCAGGTAGACGTGAATGATTCTACAACTCTCCTTACTGTCTTGCTTGCTCTTTGAAGATTGATTGCGCTTTCTAATCTTGTTGGTCCCTTCCTTGCACGAAGCACAGGCTGCCTAAAATCCGCTGCAGGAACATCGGATGAAAGTCTTCGCCGACGAAGGAGTGACGTCTTTATCTCAAGTTGGGTTTAACATCACATACTATCAGAGGGCAAATGAACTTTTTCTATAAAGTGAAAATAAATTATTTTTATCCTAGAGGTCACTGAAAATGTGAGATACATTTGAATTTTCGAAATATTTATCAATTAAAGAAATTAAATGAAAGATAAAGTACGAGAAGCAGCCCCAGACTGCTATCAAGTACATTGTCTTAATTTACGAAATAATAAGGAAAATGAGCACTAAAAAAACCATAAATATGAAAATGATCATGAAAATATGTACCAAGGTGGCGTTGTCAAGCATATGCAGTTCATAACCGCAGTCCATAAAAAAAACAAGCGGTAAGAACTGACTGCAAAGATATTCCTCTGGAGTAAGCAAATTGTGCTTTACGTCTCCGAAGCTTTATATCAAGATTTAAAAAAGATTAAGCAAATAACATACAGCCATGCATATCATATAAAGAAATTGCTTGAAAAAAAATTTGAAAAATAAGCTAAATCACTGGATAAACTAAATGCTATGAACTGATAGAAATCGCTTAAATATTAAGAAAATTAAGAGGCTTTAAAGTTTGCTATTGATAAAAAGTAACTTAAGACAAAGCATAAGAATAATTAACTAAAAAAAATTTACTCCCAGACTCAAGTCCATTTGCGTGTTAGATATAAAAAATTAAAGTTAAATTAGAATTTAATTTCTATTAACTTTACCAGCCGATTTTGAAGAATTGTTAAAAATATTAAATTACCATAAGGAGTGTCATAGAAGGTAGAATTACCACATTTTTAAGGAAAATAAAAACGGAGTTGAAAATATGAATGTACAGAATGTACTAAAATCAAAAATGTTAAAATAATACAACATTTTTCTGCTAAAAGGTATGCAAGCAACGGAAAATTAAATTCTAAAATTGAGAAAATTCACAATAAAACTGACTGGAGCAATGTTTGCATAGTTTTCAATGGCGTCGCCTCTACCTAAGCAGGCTTCCAGATGCCAAAACAAGACATTCCCTTCTCTATAAATATTCCCTATATATAACTAAATAATGAAGTATACCCATTGCGACTCCGATCGCCACCAGGCTCTACTCATCCACATCTTTGAAATTGCCTCGATTCCTACTTGCTATCGCACAAAGCAGTCATGGATCTGAATCAGCCTAGGACCAGTTCTCTTTGGCACATCCTTCACCACCAAACGTCCTTGGCACTGGGACACCATGAAACTAGTCGAGAGAAGAGCTGGTTAAACTCTGGATTCAGCAATCGAAGGGACATGACCGCTTCGAAGTAAATGGAAATAAACACAATTCACTTAAAAATTATGAAATTCTAAATAAAGTGCCGACACATCAATGACATTGTCCTGGTGATAAATATCGAATAATATTCGCAAATTACTTATCGTTACGTAAGGATAATGGAAGTAGTGATAGATTACCTTCTGATCAAGATAAAGATCGAATGAAAGCAGAGACTCGGAAACAGAGTTAAAGTTTAGAAACCTGCCGAAAAAGCGAATCAATACGAATATTCAACAACAAACATCGACAATAGTTCTTCCAGACTCATCTGAAGCTGATACTGCTCAGCAGGCCACCTAAATACAACAAAAAGCACAAAGTTTTGTTTATTAAAAGTAAGAATAGATTTAATCAAATGCCTAAAAAAAAAAAAAGACTAACATGAGATAGGAACTTTCTCGCTAGTTTATTGTCGACGAAGTCACTGTACCACTTAAACATTCAAAAAAAAATATTGCTAAAGGATAACATTAATTAAAGTAGAATTGATACGATCGAGGCACACACACACACAAGATAACCATGATTCAAACGAACCACTTTCCGCCAATCAAACAATCATTGAAGCTCTCACACTTCACCCTTCATACACGCACATCGAGAAAATTCTCAACGAAGAACGTTCTAGAGAACATAATGACAAATTATCTAATCCTTTACCTTGTCAATTGGTGGCAGCATTTCCTCGAAGTTCGGAGCTCTTCCTTACAGCGTGACAGTCTGACCGTAAGTAACCACGCGGCCACCGGCCGCTGCGTTTTATAGGCAGAAATGCGTCGAAACCTTTCCTCTCCTCACCAGTACCCCTCCAAGGGTTACGCCAACCGCTCTTACTTAACCTGCACATTTAATAAAATGAAGCTAGCGAGCCAAAGTGAATGGCTCGCATAGTTATGCGGAAGGTCGGCCGAAGTGCCGACCATTTATGAAAAATCGACCCGCCATAAAATGGCCCTCTTTCACGTTCGAGCCTAGTGACCAGAAGTCACGATCCCACAACTCGTGGGTTACTTCTCCTTCGTTTGTCAGATTCACCTAAGCACTTCTAAAACCTAATACAACCAAAGAAGTAGGAACGAACACTTGGTAATTTCCACAGAAAGTATTTTTGTAGGCGAAAAATTTCCATGTAGATAAAACTAGTCGCCAATAAAAAAAATATTATCTGTGGAAATTACTGCGTTGGTTCCTACTTCTTTAGTATCGCGCCGTTCCACGAAGTTTGGTCATATTAGATTCATTCTAATACGACTCTTTTCGCATGTAATTCTTTATTAAAAATGGTAGTTTCCATTCACATGGAGGAAGCTTAAAAGGCCCTTCACTTATTTTAAACGTGGCATCGACGAAAGTTGAAAAAATATGCAGTATGATATAAACTGTGAAATAGAATATGAGCAACGAATTAAAATATTAACAATGAAATCAAACGCAACAATTCATATATTCGCCGATAATGACACTCTCGAACTGCCCCCATTGAAGATGTTGTACATCTCGACTTTCTACCACCAAACGATCCTTTATCTACCGCTAGCCAGATCAGTACAACAGTATATTATCTCCTCCTCCTTCAATAGATCCATTAGTATGATTTACCACTCAAGTATGACGTATGTTGTCACCTGTACTTTTATTTAAAATTGTAGTTGTATAATTAGTTTTATTCTTTATTTCCATATATGTGTCTTTTAATGATTTTTATTTATTTCTTTTAAATATGTATACTTATTTTCATGGTTAGTGTTTTAATACATGGTAAAGGCCTTGTGCTATTTGAAAGAAGAGAAGCAGAGAAGCAATTTATAGGATGGCTACCCAAATCTTTTTAGTGGTAAAATCAAAAAGAGACCCGAAGGTGTAAAGGACGTCGCTGCAACTCCTTCAATGCTAAAGGGCCTCAGATCCGAAAACCCGGAAACGGCATCTCAGAGGTCTAGCAAAGATTAATAGGTGTACAGCAAGTATATAGCTACGTCATTGTAATTACATAAATGTAAATGTAAATGTCATTGATTAGAACATATGTTTTCTCAGTATCGTACAAATTATGCTGAAATTGGAATGAAGGAAAGTCTTACCATTCATAATTTACTTTCACACTATTTCTTTTCGGACCAGAAACCTAGTTTCCCATTTTTTAATGACACTACTCAATGTATTTCATTCTCGATGATTTTTTAATCGAGAAAAAAGAAGTAATGCAAATGTATCCAATAATCGCCATAAAGTTTAATAGGAGTCATCATAGGAGCAAGAAGTCATCTGGAAGAAAAATAATTGCGAAAAAATAACCTCTGTGAGTAAACGAACTTGCTCATGGGCAATAGAAATACTTTTCGTGACCTATTTAGACGACTTACGGCAGGGAGGCTCGGGCTTAACCAACCGTCATCTCCTCAGGTTTGGCCTCAGTAGCACTGAGGACTCCTTTTGCGATAACGCAGGAATTTACTTCAAACTGTACATTGACCCAAAGAGAGGTTGTCTTCACGACCTGCCTACTTGACGTTCGATAGACATAGATGTCGATTGGTTAAAGACACGTTAGTACCCTCTCCGATTACAGTAAAGCAGTTAAAATTCACAAGGCCTTTCGGGGGTAAATAGACAAATCCTGTCTCTGTTTGACGCGCATTGCATTGCGTGTTAACCGGAAGGCGTCATTTGGAAATCGGCGAGGCTGGAGAAGTGAAGTTAGTTGTCTTACCCCCTCGGATTCCATGTTTGTCAGCAGTTCAGCCCTACTGAAAGCAAAAAGTCACACAAAAAAGCATGTGCCATACGGTTTGGACAACCCTGTATTAAATTAAATAACGCTGAACTCAACCAATTTCTCTAAATATCTCTATGCTTTAATTTTTAATTTTTAAACAAAATAACTCCTTGGAGTTTTCAAATTTTCGGTGGCGTTTGTGATAAATTAAAGAAATTATCGGGAAACTCCGCTCTAGCATATCCTTTTGATTGTAGGTGAGAAGATCAGATTATCGACGAAAACTTTCGATAAATTCATCGATTCAGAATTTTTAGAAGAAGTTGAAAACATAGTCATTCCGGCAAATAACAAACACAATCTCCGAAAGGTGATGACCGAGCGTTACAAGGAAATATTCGCTAAAACAGATAGTTACTTCTCGCCGTTCTTTCTGCTGAGCGTTAGAGATGCGAACAGGATGTATTAGGTTAGGTCTTTGGAGTTGATACACCCCCTGCCATGCGCTACTGACGGCTTGCAGGGTACGAATCTAAATCTAAAAATCCTTAGTGCGCACAAAACAAACGATACGTTCACCTTTAATTTGATCCTTCGCGCTCACCTTGGATAAACTCACTTGCAATTATCCACCTGAGACTAGTATGTGTTGTGAACCGCTATGTGCAATAAATGGGAAACTGAGAAAATATCACCTTTGACTGCAAAGAGTGGAGATTCTCTTTAAAAAACACGCTGCGCGATATTAACGCTCTGCCTTTTACCTGCACACCCTTGTTTACCTGGCGAGAAGAGAGCGCGCCGTAAATATACAAGCGAAGCATAGCCTCTCTCTTCAAAGAGATATTCGGAGGCAAGCGTGAGCTTAAAAAGCAAAACGGTGTACTGCGGAGTTAGAAAAACTCGGATCCATTTATCACGTCCAATCTCCTCGCATGCACGCTCCTGATCGTTCCCGGACTTTAATTTTACCTTCCTCTTCCTACCAATACTCGCTGCTACCTTCACTCTTCTCTACATGTTCTCAACCTTCCGGGTCCGGTGTGGCAGGTAGGGTTTACTCCCTTTAGTTAGGTTTATTTTCACACATTAAATACATTTTGAGAAATTAAATCTATAGGTTTTCCATTCCTAAGTATTCAACTTAGATATCACACAACGGTAATTCACGAAGAAGCACTTCACTACGCAAATTGCCTGACTGAATAATAATTGATGATGGAAGAACTAGGAATAAATGCAAGGAATATTCTCTGACCTATTAAAATGGGGAAAAATGCAGTTAAAAAACACAATAGTGGACTATACTCATAATAGGAATATTACAGATACGATTAGAAAAGGAAGAATTGCCATTTTAGGACACTTTCAAAGAATGAATTCCAGCAGACTCGCAGGAAGGCTTTTCGACTACATCAAAAAAATGAAAATGGCAAACAAATGGATTAAACAAACTGAGAAGAGAATACGGAAACTCAAAATCACACCAATTAGGGAACGTTCTTATTCGCGGGATAAGCTAAGAATAAGCCAACTTTTTCGAGGAAACCCCAAAAAGGAGACTAGTGCAGTGTGAACCGAAGAAAATAAAAAGAAAAACATGAAATTTCAGAAGGAAATAAAAGAAAGGAAGAGTTATTTGAAACGAATCTAGTGTCTTATGAAAAAATAAGAAATGGTATTGTAAAATCCACATTACTGTCAATGAATGTCTGTCTGTGTCTGATTCTCCATTACTCCATTACTACAAATTCATCTTCAATTCAAAAAGGTCTGATCATATCACTCCCTTACTTCAGCGACAATCATTGCTTAAGGCTCCAGGCAAGGTGCAAGATTCATACCCACTCTCTTGTCCACAAAATCTTAATGGGAAATTCTCCTTTCTACCTGTCATCCTGTTTCCACATTTTAAACTCCTCCCATAGTCTAGAAACACACTCCAACAACAAACTAAGGATACAGCGCCACAGAACTGACATAGGTAGCAAATCCTTTCTTATTCATGGTGCCAGATTGTGGAATACAATTCTACGTAATAATGTTACTGAGAAATCACCCTCCTCTTTCAAACGATTAGTATTTAAATATTTTTTTGAAATTGAAAATCAGTGTATTCCTTCACCTTAAATTAACATATTGAATATTTTATTTATTTTTATTTCTGTGTTTTCGCGGGTTTTTTCCGTCCTCTTTCTTGTGTGGGCGTTTTCCAGCTTCGTGGGTTTTCCTTCTTAAGCCTTCAGCCGAGGATATTTTTCCCACAACCTAAATCTTTCACACAATATATAATATATATTTACTTTTTATTTTATTTTATTTTTT
>KZ308300.1:286366-413440 GCA_000376725.2 Ladona fulva | reverse complement strand
ATTACTGAATATTGCCAAATTAATTATCAACCGTTAATGATTTAATTTGTAACACCCGTTGTTTTCATCCTCTCTTTTGGCCTCCTTTTCCTCATTTCTCTCTGCCAATTAACCCAACGGA
The DNA here is from genome assembly GCA_000376725.2 of Ladona fulva. Classification (NCBI taxonomy): domain Eukaryota; kingdom Metazoa; phylum Arthropoda; class Insecta; order Odonata; family Libellulidae; genus Ladona; species Ladona fulva. The sequence goes on along the minus strand of KZ308300.1, from coordinate 413,319 downwards.
ATGTATACTAGATTAATTAATTTTCAAACGTTAATGTCCTACTTTGTACCGCCCATTATTTCCAACTTTCCTCTCCGAGCATCCCTACCTTTTTGACATTTAACCTGCATGTGTTTAGTATATCTGATGATGCCGCAATTCGGTCGTACATTAAAGTTTATGTGGAATTAACAATAGCATTTCTTATTTCTTCATAATGAAAGAATTTCACAAGCTCACGGCTGAGACAGTATTTTTCATCTGAAGCGCTTTTGGTAGCTAATACTATGATAAATAGACGGGCCTCATATTGATGTATAATCAATAAATTTCATATACGATTTCATATATCGTAAATCATCATATTTTCCAAAATGCAAACATTAAACAACATCATCTTTTAACTTATATTATAATCCTTAAGGAAATTTCCATACAGAACAAATCTCCCTTTATAATCTTTGTCGTTTAAAACTTGGAGAGTTATTAGGGTTGGGTTAGTGCGAGAATGTGTTATAAATGCGATACTGATTAATCTCAACATGAAATTTAGTATTATTAATATTTTATAAGAACAGAGCTAATTTAGAATGACTTAGTTCTTTCCCGGCGTATGGAATGTAGAAATTCTTCTCGGGTAATCAGCCGGGTGATAGGATCGATTTCCACCGACGTTTCGGCCGCAAACTTCGCAGCCATCTTCAGGGTGTCGAGAAAAGCCGAGGGGTCGTCCTGTCAGGAGGGTCAGCGAAGACAACAGCTGAGCCCTCCTTTTTCGTAGACACTCGAAGTCTCGGATGCTACGAAACAGGTCCTCCCCGTAGAGGTATGTGTAGAATGACTTAGTTCTTTCCCGGCGTATGGTTAAGTTGTTGGTTAAGTTAAGAAGTTAGGTTACATGTTGGTTAAGTGTAGAAGGAAATGCAACGCCATCTCTTTAATACCTTTGACCAAGGGGAGAAATGTTTCTTTTGGCACCTTAAATACCCCTAGAACGAGGTGTGTTCAAAGTCATTATAACTCCAATTTGGTATAAAATAGCAGAAGCTTATGCAAAACGTTTGTTCTTACTGCTTATCTCCAATTGAGTTCTTAGATTGTTTTGTTTTACGGGTAACATTCGTTTTCAGCTGTAATAAAAAGCTATGCGTCTGCACATTTCATTAGAATCCAAGAAAGGAGAGCCTACGATATAAAGAATTCCTTGAAGACTTCCACCGCAAATACGATATAAAGAATTACTTGAAGACTGGTTACGAAGCATTCACGCCAAGAAGAATTCCATTAGCTCAGGGATGCAGTTTGGAGGTAGTATTTAAGGCCATTGGATACAAGGCCTGAATATCGGTTTGCAGGCTGTTGGCAATAACATCGCCATGATTGCATGCATATAGATAAAATATTTCTGTTTTCGCCATTCTATGCTTAAAGATGTTGCTATGCTTGCACACATACTTTGTTAGGTTCATGCAAACCATAATGGAGAAATAAATTAGAGAACATGCATAAAAATCTATCCTTCTTGTTGTAGTGGTACTCGGCAATTAGAAGCGATACGAAAATCTCCTAGGACATTTTTTTAGCTTAATCCTTTATCTTCGAATCCAGGCACTTTCCAAGTACGTAAGTATCACACAATGTTCGTAATCGTATAATTTGAGCAACATGTCTGGCGCATTGTGGAGTAATTAGATCGAAATAGCTTCGGCGCTAGTGTACGTCGCCCCTCCGCCTCCCCTCCCCCACTCTTGGTGGATGACTCTTCCTCTCCTCACAACACGTCCTTCATAAAGGGATTAAGAAAAAGGATATTTTCGGAGGCTCTGAGAGCCTTCTTCGGAAGAAGAAAGCATAGGCGGTCTTTGGAATATCGGCAAATGTTATGCAGCTCATTCTTCCGTATACCGGCACGCCTCCATATCCCGGTTAAAGATTACGAAATACCATTTGCTGTTTTTGATAATTACACTGGAAAAGATTGATTGCGTTATACCATCACAGAATACCTACTTGCATGCTCATTCAAAAAAACGTAGAAACATCATCGGATGCAAATAAAGGGAAATTAAACAAATGGGGACAAACATAAATAGAGAAAATATGACTATACAGTGGAACAGTGAAATATCTGCTGGAGAACATCTTCCAAAAGTGTTTTACGGGAAAATTCATGAACTCGAATTCAACAATTGCTTTCGTCGTACCCCTGTATAACCATAACAGTTTTTCAAATTCCGTTTCTTTAATCATGTACTTCGCATTTTGAATAGAAACTACATTTAATAAATGTAAATGTAATGGGCAATTTTAGCACTGAGTGGGACATTCCCCATCGGTCTCTTCTCAGCGAAGAACATTAGATAAAGAGTAGCTTGACGGTGTCCTTTATAAACAAACTCACCTTACAAAACATATCAAATTAACCAGAGTTGCAATGAAGTGTTTTGTTGGATGTTGAGCAGTCTTAGATAGATCGTACATTTTGATGAATTCCAACCTTTTTCGTTTAACGATTTGTTATTGATCAATTATGGTTCATCTAAAATATTGCTACATTGTTTAATTAAAATGACGAAAATAAACAAATAAAAGAGGGCAATGTCTTTGCTCCAAAAGTTGATCGTATTCAAGCTATGACTGCAAAAATACGACGAGAATACAGTAATCAATCATTCAACAAACTTAGCAAGAATCACACCGATGTAAAACAGCAATAGTTCACGTGCTCTTTAACTATCCCGTCTTCGGCTGTAGCGAAATTAAGTAAAAGAGAGAAGAATCTTACTAAAGAAGATCTATTCTCATTTTAAGGTTAAAGGAACGTTTTTGTATATTAATGATCCATGAAAACGTTCCCTACTCTTTTTCGACGGGCAAGCAATAACAAGTTTTACATCCCGCTTAAAACACTATTGGGTTATATCGCGAATCAGCCCTCTGAAAAGCGGTTTTACTGCTTGCACACGACGTTGATTGTTATAGTACATATATTCGTTAATTTTATCGTCGTATGTGTAACATGGGTTTATTTGAGGAGGGAAAATACGAGAATTCTTTTCCCAGGGTTTGAATTGGTTTTAATTCCGTATATCAACCCGTGGTAGCACGCGCACACAGGGAACCTCTATCCGTCAATATTATTGTTTCTGTGTTACATACATATATTTCTCTTCAGCATTGATGAATGAAATACATTTCCCAAAAATAAGCGTAGACTGCTATTTGCATTTCTAAAATTGCTTCGACAGGTGAAGCTTTTCCGCGTAAATATGTCACCGTTGGGCATCGAACCCGAGGCAGCTTTCAACAAAGGCGAGTGCGGTACCCCTTTTTGCTATGTGGTTGCTCAAGGGCGGTTTATTGAACGTAGGGGAAAAACCCGAAATCGCGCGTAGGAAAAGAGAGAGAATGGTTTATAGTTAAAAGAATGGTCAGGGAGTTGTATAGAGATATTGAGTGATAAAGGAAAATCCGCCGTTTATTGCATCTTAGGACTTATTTTGTTTACCCTCCCATACCTCTGCCCTTCTCTCATCCCCTCTGTTTGGAAGACTCGACAGCGGCATGTCTTCGAACTAAATTCGGAGGGCTCGAAAGACGGCTAGTTTAAACTGTATCCAATCCCCTTAAGGAAGGGCGCGTGAAAAAGAAAGAGAGGTGAGACTTTTAGGGTCAATATGTGTGTTTTCCCAAAAGACCAGGAGTAATTGGTTTGGCTTGAAGGAGAATCAGCAACAGCGGAGATGTATTTTGTGCGAAGATAGATTCATTCTGAAGTTGAAGAAAAATTTACTGTGGCAATGAATGGTATACCTAATCTCCACTTCCTCTTACTTAAATACTGCTTCCCAACCTCATGATGGCGTAATTACATCTAAATCTGTCTTCGCTGTATTCCCTTTCTTTGAGGTAAAATAGATTTATTTGAGATTCATAATACGTTTCTTGGAACAGATTACTATCACACATTGAACGATGCAGAGTCAAGGGTAACCTTGTGGTAATTAGTAATATTAAAACGCTCCATGAGAGTGAACTTTTACTAAACCATTGGTTTACTTGTGTTCACTAAAACTTGCTTTAGTAAAAGTTCACTCTCGGAGCGTTTTTTTATCATGTATTGCTTCACAAGATTCTTTCCTTTACTTTTCTGTTGCATGCATCTCCTTTTCCGTACTGCCTTCTGCAGGGAATCATGTCTCAAGATGTACCCGATTGATTTTCCTCTTTCTTTGTCAACGTTTTCCACATTCCCTACATTCCACGTCCTTCATTGACCGTCAAAGAGTCTTTTCGTTAGTTTATTGGTCTATGCATGTTAATTTTCCCATTCTTCTTTGGCACCACATCTCTATTACTTCCATTCCACTTACCTCTTCTGCTAATACAGCGCATTTTCCAAAGCCGTACAAAATGACGCTCGTAATGATTTCAATGAACAGCTTCATTTAAGTTATTATTTTCTATAAACGGATTTAATATTTTTTAGTACTTTTTATTAGACAAATTACTTATTCTTGTGGGATGCCCTCTTTGTCTGCTTTGCCAACTCAATCTTCCTAACAACTTTCATGATAGCGAGATTATAACCAAACTTTCCCCCTAAACAACAGAATTCTTCGCTTCTACCAAGTGTATCCTTCCATAATTTTACACGGACATTATCTTTCTTATTCGGCTAAAAAGCTAAAGTTTTATTCTAAAGCTTAAGTTCTTCTTCTTCGTGCTCTTTCCTACGGAAAGAAAAACGATAACAAAGTAAAATGATATGATGTATAACTGACCAAGTTATTTCTATTATAATTCATTCTCATCATAATTTCTTTAATTATTCTCTCAGCTAACAAAAGAATTGTGGGGTCCTAATAAAAGCTGTGAAATCGCGTTGTTTAGGCTTCGAACTCGACCCGACATCCCAAAAGTTTAATTTACAAAATAGATTTTACGAAGCGGATGTATACAAAGTAATGCTTTGTTCATAATATCATTAACAAATCTATTGATGAATTTTATTAGAAAACATTTTAGAATCGGCTAAATTCTCTACCATTTATACCATCAAGTTAAATAAAGTCGGAGTCGGTAAATTTTATCCGACTCTGACACCAAATCCGGATCCATACGAAATATATTCCGACACCACAGCCCTGGTCCTTCTTATTATATTCATCACGAAAAAAAATGAACAACTTAATATGTATCCTGTAATATTTAAAATCCCGTAATGAGTAATATCCTTTCAGGGTAAATGAAATCTCTAAGTACCCTAAAATGAAGGGTGAGGTAGTCGATTTTATTTTTAAGAATTTCTTAGGGATGTATTTGTTGGATGAATCAACTGTCGTTGCATTAAATATTCACAATTTTTAATAAATATTTTTGTAAAAGTTGATCGTTTACTAATAAATTGCGAAAGAATTTTACAGAGAAATTGTCAAATGTTTGTATTCACGATCTGTGAATATAGAGGAAAAAAATAATATAGTATATAAAATAAAAAGTAATTACTTTATATTTAAAATTACATTAGTAATTATGAATTTGGATGAATGAATAGTTATAAACGAAGTATTAATATTACTTCAGTTTAATGTCCTTATAAATTTTCTCAAAGGTATATCAAGGAATACTTCCTTACTACTTTTTGAAATTAACAATTATAATTATTTGTCGGGCTCCTGGATTGCCATGCGGATAACGCGTTCGACTTTGATGAAAACGGTCCCGGATAAGATTACCAATGGGAGCCCATATGTTTAAAATTATCTCAGCTGCCGAATCATTTTAACAATAACCATTATACTATATTCTTAATAATAATACTTACTTTCTGTCACATTAGCATTTGCGACGTCATACTAACGATTTGGCATATTAACAATATCGTTTAGTATCTGCATGTCGTTGAGCCATCCGAATTGTCGGCCAATTTCCCTATTTCCACTGCCACACGCCGACATGCGACTTGCATGGTATTCGTGTAAATGTAGAATCGAGCGGTCGAACAACCCAACGCTCTGTCAAACGAGTTGTCGGTCAACCGAGCATTCGTTCAAACGAGGTGATCCCCTTCACCCTGTGTGTACTAATCCTACAACTTTTTAACTGGTTTCCTCGCAATATCTTCGCATTACCGCTCTCATATCCATTAAAAATGTTCATTTAGGCGCAGGTTGGAGCAAACTTTTCGTGGTCCTAAAATGTTCTCTCTTTAAATGGCCGTGCCTTTGTTTATCATCCTCACCCTTCCTCATCACATACCACCCACGCCTCCTTCTTTCCTCAAATATCCCTTTATTTGTTTATCGCCCTCCATTTTCATCCATTCGTTCACTTTCCAAGTCTCTCTTCTTTCATTTAAGCCCTTTACTTATTAATTTACCTTATTGCACCCACCGCGCTTGTTGAAACTTATCATTTTTTCTTGCTGATGAGAAGAAAGTGCCAATAAACGTGTCGTTATGGTAGAAAAAACATACTGAAAGCGATCTGATCGTTTAATCAGTTACAAAGTCCTATCTCGTTTTTGATTCAAGCTCAGTTTCATTCATTCAGTCGGAAAAAAGTGAGGTTTATAGTTAATTTACGGAACTTTTTGAGTTGTTATTACGGAACTTTGAAATTTTAAACGAGCAAAAGGCAAGGAAATTCGGGATATTACTATTCTTATCTGGGAAGGCTAAAGCTCTGCAAAGGTTAACAAAAATATCGAAATTCGTACCATACATCGTATTCTACAAGCATCTTATCGTAATCGTTTAAGGGCTTTACCTTATTCTTAGAACTATTCAAATGTAGAATTTTCTCGACAGTAAAAACAATTTTCTCTTTGATACTTAAAGTAGTTCCGGAAATGCTACCTTGATGAATGGAATATAAGATTGATATGCTCAAGCGTGACTTCATGGAATGGAAGGAATTTTCTTCTGAAGATTGGAATATACTTAATTTGTTTTCGGCACAGGAGGGATAAAAACATAACTTTCACATTTAATTTTAGTTATTTTCGCCTTATTCGTGGCTACGAAAATGTGAACACTACTCAGTTATGAGTAATAATGGAAGTCATGTTGGTCACTCAACGCTATGAAAAGTGTCTTCCCTCGACTCATTGTGCAACGCAAGTAGACGCTCTTCATTTGTAGCATTCTTGCTCAGTGGGAAAATCAAAAGCAAACTGCTTCTCTTCTCATCTTGCCTACTTCCCTCATTCACTCTCCAAAGCTTTAGCAGTCAATCGTAGAGGGGTTGGGAACCCAGCCATCTTTTTGAGCTGTGACTCCAAAGACTAACACTGTAGTAGTGTTGTTAAAAGGGCTTCAACAGCTAAGGTCATTTCGCACGTAAGCCCCCACCGGGAATCGAACCCGGGACCGCTTTCACTGAAGTCGAACGCCTTGGCTACCCGGGAGCCCACATACATAGCACAACCACCCACAACGTATAGCATTTATATACATACACACAACATTTATAGAGGAGCAGTCAACTACTATTTATAAGGTATAAGAGTAAGAGAAAAATAAGAATGGTAATAAATAACTTTTCTGTGACTTTTAACACTTAGATTTATCGATAATGCAAATTTAAATTGCCACGGAAGTATATTCTGCTCTTCAATTAAATTTTGTTTTCATTTTCGGAATAGAATGTAGGAAGCGAAAGAAAATCCACCCAGGTGAACATCCTAAACCAATAGTCTTTTCCTTAGCGATCATATGAAAACAAGACAGTTTTCACCCTTTACACTGAACATTGATAACATTTTTATAATTATAATAATAGTAATATTAATAATAATATAAACTTTATCAGGCGAAGCTTAGTCTTAAGAAACCACTCTTACAATTAACCTTTTACAAGTCACGATCACAAACAACCATGCTCTAACCAAGGTTTGAACTCAGGACCCCGGCGTTGCTGAGCTAACACGCTAACCTAATCGCACTATATTTAGTAAGTACTAAAACATGATTATATTTGGACTAAATTCAATGACTCTAAACTTATGTTAAGGAAACATGAATATTTGGCGATGACCTAATTTCAAAACGGTGAGAATTGCAGGCAATGAAACTATTACATTGATTGCTACTTCTCGGCAGTTTCACGAGCACTAAAATTATCATCTAAACGTTCTTTCCTTAAGAATTTCATAAGTTCCCTCCCTCTACATGATCTTTTTTTCTTCCAACTCCCTGATCTGTCTTTTCCATTTTTATCGCACCTTTGACTATTTTTATTCGCGATCCATCCCTTTCAATATTTAGTTCACGTAAAGTTTTTTGCACCAGGTTTAATTAAAAAAACACGTTCCTTCTCCCACCATCTTCAGCAACGTCTGTTTTTCCATCGAAGCCGCGTAAATTTCTCCGATGATGTCTTGGTTAAGAAGATTTTCAAGGGTATTTCCAAAGCTCGCAATGTTGAAATTAATTTTCGCTAGCATGCTACGAGTTTGATATAGGTCAATGCAGTTTACAGTACTCATTCGTCTCAGGTATATTTTCTCCATTATGCGATGAAATGTCCCGATGAAACAAATAGTCTGCGTAGTATCGAAGCAAGTTGTGATTCAACTGGGATGTCAGAAGGTCAAAAATTTTCTTTAGGAAATAGTTCAACTATTTGAGAATTTCAGTTCTATTTTCTGTTACTTAAATCCGTCCTCTGAATTCAACCTTCAATATATTCTTACTTTTACTATCCACCAACCAATTTCCCTCTCTTTCCTTCTCTGAGTGTAGGGCGTCTGCTTCAAAGTAACCAATTCAACGAAAGGAACTGGCGAAGAACGGAATGACGATGGGAAGAAATATTTGCGAAGACCCCACGAGTGGTGCAGTTTATTTAAAGTGAATATGCGTTCCGATAGAATGAGAAGCATTCGCGCACTTCCATACGATTTACCGCAGAGTTCAGAATCGACGGAATCCGCTCCAAATTTAATCTTTCGTCGGAATCCGAGTGGTGGTAAGGATCTCTGCATTGCAGCCTTGCATACGCTCGCGAATGACCCAATTATTTCAGAGCGGATCCACTGGGTAAGATACCATCTCGGGATAAAAAGGACAAATACTTTTAAAAATGTTATACTTATTCGTTGTTGATGTGCAATGAGATGCAAATTGGGTTTGGAAAATTACTTAGGCCTCACGTAGACTTGGTTAAAAACTGATAGTTTTCTTTCCTCTACATATGGGCATACAGAATGGTTGTTTAAGTACCTTATCAGCGGTTATCTAACGCATCCCTTAGTAATTAAACTGTAATATTTTTAGCTTTACCTTACGGGGTAAATATGGTGACAATTTTTATGTGTACTCCTAAATTGTCATATTTAATGAAATAATAACGAAGAATATTGAGGTTAGATAAAAATAAATCATTTATCACAAGTGCTTGTTTAGATATTATTGTTTTCCAGAATTGATGATATTCTTTATTTCTTAGAAAATCAATTTACGCTGTCTGACATGCCTCATCCGCGCTTAGTTTAATAGACCACATCACTATAAGAAGAGGTTAAACTGGTATTTCCGAGGGATCTGTCCAGTAAAATCAAATGCAGAGCTTTAAAAAATTAATAAATCTGGTGAGAATCCATATTTAGATGCAGGATATTCACTCATGTGTTCAACAACTGGGAATACGTTGGCGAATCCGATTTCATATGCGTAACTCATACTCAAAAACCATGTAGGTGTTTGAAAATCATTATTAGGGGTTATGAATTAAGCCTCATAAATTTTCAACACGAGACCTAAGAATGCATAGACAAGGACTCAGAGCTGAATTGTTTACCCAGTTTTTATAATTTAAAATTGATTATAACCTCTGATCATGCCGACCCAAATAATTATGATAGTATGTTCTAGGCAAATATTGTAAGACAGTAGCCACTAAATAGTGCACAAAAGAAATCTATTAATTAGACCAGAATGAAGGAAAGGTATTGGACGTTGTACGTACTGTTGTGCGTCTTAAAACCCAAGGACAAACAAAAGTGAAATATATGGATATGACCGGGACTCGAGCCAAAATGACTCACTTTCCAGACAGTAATTCTAACCTCTAAACTACCATGCCGCTTCTTTTCCCTCCTGATCACGGTAAAAGTTTCTGCGACTCTTCCGCCTCTCAGGAGGTAAAACCTCACCTCTCTTTGTGAGCCGACTGCCTTGATGAGGACCTCTGGCGGTGGTTGGTGCCACTATGTTGAGCACCACTTGCCTTCTTCACAAATGCACCTCATAAACAGGGTGGAATAAACGCGATATGGTAGTTTAGTTTTTAGAATTCCTGTTCGGAAAGTGGAAGACCTGGGTTGACTCCCAGTCCCGTCGATATTTTCCACTTCTGTTTATTCTTAGATATTTATAAGGCAAACAGAATTTGTATTGACTGCGACGACATCATCAATCACTTTATGGCTAATTTTGCAAAATTCTCCCAAAACTAAGATTTTATAGCCACTTCTGAACTATATGATGAAACAAAGAAAATGGCTGAAATGTATACCGTGTTGATTTAGTTAGACTTCTCTAGTTAAACTTAAGCGCAGCTTGAGAATACGTAGCCCGAATTACTAAGGGCCAAGCTTGCTTATAATTTCAAGTTTCTTCGTGTTTTGGAGGACGGTGGAAAGCGAGAGGATTGAGAAAAAAATCAGACTTTTACAAAACTTCGTTTACTCCACGAAAAATGGGAATGAAAATTTAACCAGCAAGAAGTGCAGTCGTACTGTAGTTGATTATCGTCTTAATAATGAGCACTCCATGAGTATGAAGAAGAACACTTCCACTGTTACCACAATAATTTTTATTATACGCCATGATTTAGACCCTTTAGGTCATCATCAGGTCGAAACCTGAGACCTGAAGGGTCGAAACCATGGTCGTATAATAAAAATGTATTGTGGTAACTGCAGAACTTTTCTTTTCCTTATTCTTTATAATGGAGAACTACCACAAAGTGGAAGCCGAATCAGTAGATTCTAGCACACTATGAGGTTAATAGGCCAAGAAACTAATCGTCTGAGGATGCAAGGTAGACATATTGTATGACTTTTTAAATATTTCCTGTGGTATTGAGTGTCTCATTACAGAATATTTCAGTTTTAAAATAATTATCATTTTATTCATACATTGCCGTCATTTTTTGTCTTCTCAAATATCCATTCTGGTCTAGTCCTCCGTTGCGTATATCGAAATTCGGATTTTGTGTCGGTAGTTCATTCTATTTTGGATTCAAAGCTGGAATGGACAACATTCCAATTTTGAAACCATATCTTTCGGCAGAAAACAAAAGAAGGTATCACTATAAACTCAAGGTGTTCTGGCCTAATAATGTGGAACGCCATCTACTACCTGAAGGTGACCGACTTGGTCGAAACCGGTCGTATGAAAATAAACTGTGGAAAATATGAAGTCTGCTTTGCAATTATTTTATTATAACACTATATTAAAGCTTTCTTTCTAGTGTATCTTTTCCAGAAGAGAGCTATTTTAACTTGTTGTCCGCTTAGATTTTCTCATAGCCCCCCATCACTACCACTTTGCCTTCACACAGATGAAAGAAAGCGGAGAAAACGCTCACTTCCAGAGATTCTTCTCCCAGATGAACATAGCGGCTGTAAACACGGGAGGAAAAGAATGAGTGCGAGAGAGGGCCAAAGGAGAGGGTTCGGTGAAGAGGCAGCAGAAATGCGAGAAAACTCGGTGAAGGGTAATGGAGAGGTGGAAAATGCGAAAGAGAAAGACTTTGAGCGGAAGAGGGGAGGGACTGAAGAGGAAGCTGTGAGGGAACAAGAGGAGAACGTAACAGATATGAGTCACGGGGGAATGGAGGAGAGAGATGGAGAAGAGAAAATCAGAATGAATAGGGAAAGGGATACGTGAAGAGGAGCAAATGTTAAAAAAAGAATCTTCATATATGGTAAGAAAATAAGAGACTTATTATTGTAAGATGTAGATATAGAGCATAAGCCCAAAGATTTTTAATACTTTGCCTCAAAAATATTAGCGTGAAATATTGTAAAACAGATTCTCAAATCTTGGCTATAGGCTGAGGAAGCTGTTGAGAGATTTTATTGTTTGCAAATGGTAATAACAGTAATGAATAATCTTTAATGTTCATTGTCCTACTATACTTCATTCTAAAATCTATTTACCTTAACATATCTTTTAGCTAATATAGGATTTTAATTTTAGCAATGTATAAATTTTTAACTAACATTACATGAGCACAGGATTTCCAAGGGGCAACCTAACACTAAAGCATTACAGAAGATGCTTTATGTGCATTTGCCTTGAATGCGTTGATGAAAGCAAGTAAAATTGGTCACATTCTACAATTTTCATATGGAAGTATAGATACAAATCATTTTATACGTAAGAAAAAATAGTTTTTATGTACATACATTATGTAAACTATCCTTTATATACGGAACGGAAATATTTCAAAATGGGTAATCAATGGCGATGCATTTGCCCACTTTGGCCGATCCGACAATGAGCGCAAAACAAAAGAAATAGATGTGAGCAGAAGTCGTTTTAGGGACTTCTTTCCGCGAACAATACGCGACAGCAATAAGCTAAAGAGGCAACTCGAATGCTTAGTGTTTACACCCGCTGCCACTCACCGATAGGCGGCTTGTGGTATGTATTTAGATGCGGTTGTAGGTATTATATCGATGTATAACAACTGGAGGAACAGAAAAATTGAAAAACCTACCTACCTGAATAAAAACAATCTTCTGTTATGGAATTAATAAATGACCGTAAATATGCCTAGAATTAATATTCATTTCACGGCAGAATAATCGAAACAATTCGGAATTTGAAATATTCATAAAAATTTTATCGACACCAATTTTTTTGGTGACACGCCAATGTGGAAAAATGTTGAAATTTCCAAAAAGAAGCAAAAAAAAGTTCATAAAGTTTAAAATGTTTGTGTATATAATTCTCAATTTTTAATCGCTTTTATGTAATTAAACTGTAATATTTTTAGCTTTACCTTACGGGGTAAATATGGTGACAATTTTTATGTGTACTCCTAAATTGTCATATTTAATGAAATAATAACGAAGAATATTGAGGTTAGATAAAAATAAATCATTTATCACAAGTGCTTGTTTAGATATTATTGTTTTCCAGAATTGATGATATTCTTTATTTCTTAGAAAATCAATTTACGCTGTCTGACATGCCTCATCCGCGCTTAGTTTAATAGACCACATCACTATAAGAAGAGGTTAAACTGGTATTTCCGAGGGATCTGTCCAGTAAAATCAAATGCAGAGCTTTAAAAAATTAATAAATCTGGTGAGAATCCATATTTAGATGCAGGATATTCACTCATGTGTTCAACAACTGGGAATACGTTGGCGAATCCGATTTCATATGCGTAACTCATACTCAAAAACCATGTAGGTGTTTGAAAATCATTATTAGGGGTTATGAATTAAGCCTCATAAATTTTCAACACGAGACCTAAGAATGCATAGACAAGGACTCAGAGCTGAATTGTTTACCCAGTTTTTATAATTTAAAATTGATTATAACCTCTGATCATGCCGACCCAAATAATTATGATAGTATGTTCTAGGCAAATATTGTAAGACAGTAGCCACTAAATAGTGCACAAAAGAAATCTATTAATTAGACCAGAATGAAGGAAAGGTATTGGACGTTGTACGTACTGTTGTGCGTCTTAAAACCCAAGGACAAACAAAAGTGAAATATATGGATATGACCGGGACTCGAGCCAAAATGACTCACTTTCCAGACAGTAATTCTAACCTCTAAACTACCATGCCGCTTCTTTTCCCTCCTGATCACGGTAAAAGTTTCTGCGACTCTTCCGCCTCTCAGGAGGTAAAACCTCACCTCTCTTTGTGAGCCGACTGCCTTGATGAGGACCTCTGGCGGTGGTTGGTGCCACTATGTTGAGCACCACTTGCCTTCTTCACAAATGCACCTCATAAACAGGGTGGAATAAACGCGATATGGTAGTTTAGTTTTTAGAATTCCTGTTCGGAAAGTGGAAGACCTGGGTTGACTCCCAGTCCCGTCGATATTTTCCACTTCTGTTTATTCTTAGATATTTATAAGGCAAACAGAATTTGTATTGACTGCGACGACATCATCAATCACTTTATGGCTAATTTTGCAAAATTCTCCCAAAACTAAGATTTTATAGCCACTTCTGAACTATATGATGAAACAAAGAAAATGGCTGAAATGTATACCGTGTTGATTTAGTTAGACTTCTCTAGTTAAACTTAAGCGCAGCTTGAGAATACGTAGCCCGAATTACTAAGGGCCAAGCTTGCTTATAATTTCAAGTTTCTTCGTGTTTTGGAGGACGGTGGAAAGCGAGAGGATTGAGAAAAAAATCAGACTTTTACAAAACTTCGTTTACTCCACGAAAAATGGGAATGAAAATTTAACCAGCAAGAAGTGCAGTCGTACTGTAGTTGATTATCGTCTTAATAATGAGCACTCCATGAGTATGAAGAAGAACACTTCCACTGTTACCACAATAATTTTTATTATACGCCATGATTTAGACCCTTTAGGTCATCATCAGGTCGAAACCTGAGACCTGAAGGGTCGAAACCATGGTCGTATAATAAAAATGTATTGTGGTAACTGCAGAACTTTTCTTTTCCTTATTCTTTATAATGGAGAACTACCACAAAGTGGAAGCCGAATCAGTAGATTCTAGCACACTATGAGGTTAATAGGCCAAGAAACTAATCGTCTGAGGATGCAAGGTAGACATATTGTATGACTTTTTAAATATTTCCTGTGGTATTGAGTGTCTCATTACAGAATATTTCAGTTTTAAAATAATTATCATTTTATTCATACATTGCCGTCATTTTTTGTCTTCTCAAATATCCATTCTGGTCTAGTCCTCCGTTGCGTATATCGAAATTCGGATTTTGTGTCGGTAGTTCATTCTATTTTGGATTCAAAGCTGGAATGGACAACATTCCAATTTTGAAACCATATCTTTCGGCAGAAAACAAAAGAAGGTATCACTATAAACTCAAGGTGTTCTGGCCTAATAATGTGGAACGCCATCTACTACCTGAAGGTGACCGACTTGGTCGAAACCGGTCGTATGAAAATAAACTGTGGAAAATATGAAGTCTACTTTGCAATTATTTTATTATAACACTATATTAAAGCTTTCTTTCTAGTGTATCTTTTCCAGAAGAGAGCTATTTTAACTTGTTGTCCGCTTAGATTTTCTCATAGCCCCCCATCACTACCACTTTGCCTTCACACAGATGAAAGAAAGCGGAGAAAACGCTCACTTCCAGAGATTCTTCTCCCAGATGAACATAGCGGCTGTAAACACGGGAGGAAAAGAATGAGTGCGAGAGAGGGCCAAAGGAGAGGGTTCGGTGAAGAGGCAGCAGAAATGCGAGAAAACTCGGTGAAGGGTAATGGAGAGGTGGAAAATGCGAAAGAGAAAGACTTTGAGCGGAAGAGGGGAGGGACTGAAGAGGAAGCTGTGAGGGAACAAGAGGAGAACGTAACAGATATGAGTCACGGGGGAATGGAGGAGAGAGATGGAGAAGAGAAAATCAGAATGAATAGGGAAAGGGATACGTGAAGAGGAGCAAATGTTAAAAAAAGAATCTTCATATATGGTAAGAAAATAAGAGACTTATTATTGTAAGATGTAGATATAGAGCATAAGCCCAAAGATTTTTAATACTTTGCCTCAAAAATATTAGCGTGAAATATTGTAAAACAGATTCTCAAATCTTGGCTATAGGCTGAGGAAGCTGTTGAGAGATTTTATTGTTTGCAAATGGTAGTAACAGTAATGAATAATCTTTAATGTTCATTGTCCTACTATACTTCATTCTAAAATCTATTTACCTTAACATATCTTTTAGCTAATATAGGATTTTAATTTTAGCAATGTATAAATTTTTAACAAACATTACATGAGCACAGGATTTCCAAGGGGCAACCTAACACTAAAGCTTTACATAAGATGCTTTATGTGCATTTGCCTTGAATGCGTTGATGAAAGCAAGTAAAATTGGTCACATTCTACAATTTTCATATGGAAGTATAGATACAAATCATTTTATACGTAAGAAAAAATAGTTTTTATGTACATACATTATGTAAACTATCCTTTATATACGGAACGGAAATATTTCAAAATGGGTAATCAATGGCGATGCATTTGCCCACTTTGGCCGATCCGACAATGAGCGCAAAACAAAAGAAATAGATGTGAGCAGAAGTCGTTTTAGGGACTCCTTTCCGCGAACAATACGCGACAGCAATAAGCTAAAGAGGCAACTCGAATGCTTAGTGTTTACACCCGCTGCCACTCACCGATAGGCGGCTTGTGGTATGTATTTAGATGCGGTTGTAGGTATTATATCGATGTATAACAACTGGAGGAACAGAAAAATTGAAAAACCTACCTACCTGAATAAAAACAATCTTCTGTTATGGAATAAATAAATGACCGTAAATATGCCTAGAATTAATATTCATTTCACGGCAGAATAATCGAAACAATTCGGAATTTGAAATATTCATAAAAATTTTATCGACACCAATTTTTTTGGTGACACGCCAATGTGGAAAAATGTTGAAATTTCCAAAAAGNGAAATATTCCTTCATTTGCAGCGAAGATTAAATTGAGTGTCAATTTCAAAGGTGTTCATTTGGGATATGCAAATCATCGACATTATTACACCTTTGTAGTAAAGGTCATAGAGGCAGTCCATTCACATTCGTGGGGTATAATCAATTCTTAACCTCGTATCAACTTTAGTTTTTAGCTGATAATGTTACATTTTAACGTAAAAACTCATGTGCAATGTGTCTATTCGTCATCATTATGGAGTATTAGAGTTTTTCTTCCGACCGACCTGTCCTAAAATAATATGATGCACAATCAAAATAAATTTCCCGAATAGAACAGAAAACCCAATGTAAAGGGCAAGGCCTTTACCCTTCCGCAAAAATTAAGAATAAATAATTTCCAGACTACGAACGACAAAGGAGATAATAGCCTGCATGGCATAAAGCTACGGACAGGCTTTAAGGAACAAAGACAAGATAACAGGTGGCGCGAAATACACAAAACCCAAATATATTCTATACATTGAAAGGCGATGTTCAAAGTAAATTATCAGGAATCTTCCTGCAAGAACGTATCATTCACTGAAAGAGTTGGTTTGAAGACGGAAGTTTACAATTATTATTGTAAGTAGGTACCTGATGATACTGTTTGATGAAATATTAGAATTTAGGAACTCTTTTGCCGCAAAATTTGACATTTAAGGTGCTCATAAATATACGCTCAATAGGTTATATAATAAATTTCATATTACTACTAGAATAATTCAAACTTTTATTAGAATGGCAACCTCTTTAGGCTTCGAAAATTATACTTATTTTAAGACTTCTCCTTCTTACTTGCCGGTTTTTCTTATTTTTTCTTTTATTTTGTTGATGGATATACCTGAATCTATTGGCTTTTTGATTTTTCTCGTATTTATTCCATTTCCACCGTGCTTCCTTATTAACCACATATGTCAATTGCAAAAGCTCTTTTTAGCCCGTAAAACTTCATTGCTGCATAGTTGCATGCCTATAAACTCATCAGCCCAAAGACTAGTTTGATACTCGATCACTCACCATTAGATTGAGAAAGAATAGAAGGAATGGAACATACTAGACAAGATGAAGAGTGAGTCAGTTTGCAGTTGCTTTTATCATTTAACCAGAACGCTGGAAATCGAAAAGTTTTATAGCGCTCAATCTAGAGTGACAGTAATGAACATCTGTCATACCTGAAAACTTTCGTATCATTACTGCCATGAACAAGGCGGACAAAAATCAAATGAAAGAACCATTTTCCTTCATCCTGTACTAGGATAAAAAATACTCCTTTTAACAACACATAGTAGCAGGAGCAACTACACTGCTTGTGGTTATGTAATTAGAGATCGGAATAGTACTTATTTGCGGAATTTCAGCTCTATTACACGTAGGCAATTTCGAGCCGTACACAGTTTGCGGGTTGTCTACGAGGAAATACCAGCCTAGAGATGATATACAACGGTAATCAAAGGGGCGCCTATGTTATTGCGAAGAGGTAAAGGAATGAAGGAAGAATGTACGGAGGGAGTGGAAATGGTTGTGTAGAAAGGGGTGGGGGAACGAGAAGCGGGATTGGAGGGGAAAGAGAGGGAGAAAACAGGGGGATAAGGGAACGGAGAGGAAAAGGGAGGGCGGTTGAAATGGGCTTAAAATCGATATTTCCCGGGCAATGGACCCTTTAGTCTGCCGTACTCTGCAAGCACTAATTTTGCAGAAGCGCGAAGAAGAATGGGAAGGAGAAAAGATGGAAGAAAACACGAGGATGGAAGAGATCGAGTCTAGCGCGCGAAGGAAGGTTTCATAGACGAATAGATGAGAATATAGGGTTCCGGAGAGCATTGCAATCACCTGCTATCTTCCATGGACAACTGAGCACTCCATCAATTACCGCCATGCGTCATTCGATCGTCGCGATAATTTGATAGGTTCTGCCGCTAAAAGCCCCCATTTGTTTCGCACACTCTCGTCTAAGGAGTCCTAGTTTGTTTGGGCTCGTGTGTCAGCAGAGGGGAGCCGTTTTAATTTCGCGACAGAGAGATTCGTGGACGGTAAGTGCAACAAAAGTTTCCAATTTTATCAATATTTGAGAAGAAATTTTGAGATGTAGAGCGTGAGAAAAGGTTGTTCTAATTTCATTCCCCGGCTCTTCCAATTTTCGTGACATCTATTGCTAGGTACTTGACGAATCCAAACTTAGAGAAAATGAAGTAAAGGAGAGCGTTCTTAATACTGATTGAGATAATTTCGAGCGAATGTTTTGAGAATAGAGTAAATCCAATTCCAATTAAGAAAAATCAACGAATGTTTTTCAAATTGAAATGTCATGCGATAGTCCGACTACAGTTTGAGGAAAAGCTAGCATTCATTGCAAAGATTAAATAGATACTGATATTAAAGTAATCCTAGCTCAAAAAGTTAGTCAAGAGTTATTAATTATTAACAGTTAACTTCAAACGCTTACTTACATGTTAGGATCTATGTAATAATACAGAGGGGAGGACAAGGATAAATGATGTTAAATGTTAAAAAGGACAGAATAAATTATCTAGAAAGAAAGTGGAGTGGGAAATTTAAGAGCACATGTACCTACCAGATGGTAGCAGTTCTATGACAATAAAACGCTTAGAAAACTAAGATTGCATAATCCTGGAATAATTTCTCGGCTCATTTTTTATTGAAATCATAATAAATGAGTCAAAATGCTTTCTGTTCTATCGTAACTATTCTATTTCCTTATCTAAGACTCATGTTTGGAAGTAATATTCGACACATTTAGTGTAGGTGATATCAGGACTCCGATCCATCACATCTTGAGCAGTACTTAGTACTTAAATTAACCAATATATCCAACAGTGTTCACCTGGTCTCGAGCAACACACTCGGTAGGAGGGGAAAAGAGTCTCCTCTGAATTACTATCAATAGATTTTAATGACGAACTGACGTAATTATTTTCTTAACTGATGTAACTTTCGAAAATACGAACTGACGTAATTTTCTTCACAACTGACGTAACTTTCGAAAATATTAATTATACCCTCGAGAGGCGAATAAAATCAACTGAAATAAGTTCTCGAATTTGGAAGACGCGTTATTTGACTCTCGAATATCGCATTCCTTTCTTATTCTTCTGAGGAGCTCTCGGGCTATTCATACCCACAAACGAGAGTCCTTTTCAATAGTCTCTGCTTCAGACATTTATCATCGTCCCCCGAGCAGAAAAATAAGGCGAGATAAAAATCCGAGAAGCACCTCATTTGCTTAATTAACTCGGGAGTTGCGATATAAATTCGGACGCGTCGCCTTCTTAATGCGATTCGAATTCAGGAGATTCGCTCGGAATTAAAAAAAGAAGACATTACACACCGAGGAAAGAAGGATGCGCGATTCTTCCGGGTTTGAGATCTTGATAGATGTCCCCGAAAGCTCATGGGGAAGGCGAAGGAAAAGACGGAGGAACATTCTGAAAATGGGGAAGAAGAGGACGATAAAAACAATTCGTGGGGGCGACGAGGAAAAAAGAATTGGAAGGCAGGAGATAAAGATGCTGTCCCTGAACGGCAGAAGGTATTCGGGAATCCGTATCAACACCTGTTGCAAAGCCGTTGGGTCCTCCAAAGTTTTCCCCCTCCGAAACTTGAGCGACAGAGCGGAGGGAAGTGAAACGAAATGAAATAAAAGAAATAGACGCGGGGAGTTGCGTTTATATGGTGTGAGATGATTGAAGTACTAAGTCTTCCTATGGATTTTCATTTCCAAAAGGTGAATTAAGACGAAAAATTGGGTTAACTTCCACAATACTGACATAACCGATTTCGCATTAAGCACGGAACGAGGTTCCAATAGGAGGAGGAATATTTGTGTATAATTTTGCATATTTAGGCTTTTAGACCTGACAAAGCGTGATAGGTCTCTTGAATATGGTTGCTTTCCGGCGTTCGCTTAGTGATACACTCTTCATCGTTTATCTTTTGTTCTTGAATAGTTTTTGTGCAGGATGCGCCACTCAAGGTTGGTACATTGAACATAGTGAAGTTCACTGTCTTTATTGAGGTAGAAATTCTATGTATAATAATAATTAAGCAAAACGTCTTCGTATTTTGTGTCGAACAAAAGTAGGATATCAAAGTTAATTTGTGTAAGTTCAAAGATGAACTTATGTCAGCATTGCGACTGTTTAAAAATGTAAGAAAAGTTTTATTGGTAAATTACACAGTATCTTTAAACACAATTATCTCGCTGCTAATCGCTCTCTAGTCACATGATCGATTCCTAAAAACACGCTACGAGTATTGAGAAGGTTACATGAACTTCGAATCGATTTCCCATACATCTAATGTTAAACATAATGTTAAGTATTTTAAGACGAAAGAAATTCTGAGGCATCGACGACGATATAACTTTGGTGATCGGATCTCAGAAACATAGGAAGCAGGATAATACGATAGCTAGAGGAGAATAAGCAACTTGCTAAGTCCGTTTATATCATAGTGGGACCAGTTTACGAAAATCTACAGCTCTCTAAGAACCATAATATTGTAATCACTAAGAAAGTGGTAAGGCTATAAGCCCGATGAAACAACTTACTCTTTTCATGCAATGTAAGAGGAGAGGTGGCGGTAACTTCACGATGAAGGCTTACTAAAACCATCAACGATGGAGATTGTTGCAGTATTCCTATTATGCTTTCAGTGACTACAAGAAAGGTTGACCTTTCTTGACCAATGTGAATAGAGGAATACAAAAGAGTCGCGCCTTAATTGGGATATCTTATCACCTTAGTCTGAACGCAATAGTCAACCGTGACTTCCTCGATTGATGGAAATTAGACATATCTGAACCATAATGGCATTTCAGAGAGATCAGAAAGGGTAGCTTTTATCAGGAAAATATATTGCTTGATGTACCAGCAAATAATATTCAGGAAGTAAACAAAGATTTGACCTCTATAAATTGAGAATTAGGAGCCATGATAGTTGATCACCTCGTATACACACTTGAATGTATGTAGTCATGGTATGAGATTGGATTAAAATTTGCCGCACGTGATCCTAAACGATAAAAGTTCCATTCCATCAAAAAAAGATCAGTGAGGTGCGTTGCAGATTATGAAATATGGATAAGCATTGATTACATTGATCAATGACTAAATGATGTGGATAAGCATTTATTATATATTGAGAGCTGAGATGAACTGCGTGGCAGATTTAAGCTTCCTAGTTACGATGGACGCGGCAATCATAGTTTAAAAATCAAGAAGCGCGTCCAGAAATTAGATGTAGCGAAATACACATTCGTCAATATGGGCATTAGGGAATGGAACGCTTAACCTGGAGAAATTTTCATACCAGTGCCAAAATATTTAAAAGTGTTTAAAAATAAGATCGACTCTAGATTTAGGTAGTTTTTATTATGTGACCTCACAGCTATTTCCTCTTCTGCGTTTTTCATTAAAAAAGTTTTTTTTTAATTTTACATCTACTATGCATGTGACTGTATGGATAATCTACCATATACTTGTATGTTGTATCACTTCAAATTTTTTTATACATTTTGCTGTTGACCGATGAATTATTGTACCATGTTAATTTTAATGTATAAATTATACATGTAATGTATTGCCTACGGGATGTTTTTAGAGGGGTTTTCCGTCTTTCGAATGCCAGTCAATTACTATCAACATTAATTTTTATGTTGTACTCCCCTCCAGCATTGCCACCTGGCCAGATGGCCAAATTGCAACGTAATTATAAATTCATAAATTTTAAATCATAGTGAGGTAACCGTAATGTAAGGTATCATGTCCTTCTATTCTCCAAACAATAGATAACGGTGTTCCAAAATCTATTTTAGAAGCTGGAGTTGTGCTATTTTTGCGTTTATGATGGATTTGTGCTATTTTAGCATTTTTAGGCGAGTTACTGGAGATTTGAAACTATATTAAATTCTTTGAAAACAGAGTAGAAATTGTAGTAAAACAATGAGTTTGGAATAAGACAGTTTGAACGGCATGTACCATGAAATGAAAACTGGCGCATGTATTACTATATGTCCTATTAAAACAAATTCTGTCGCATTAACATGTGAATTAACTTATATTATATGCATAGAAATGTTACAGAAAATTTCCTTACTATCGTCCTGTATTTTATTCACCTTTCCTTACGTTGACCTCGAAAAATCTGGTGACCTTAATAATAGCAGGTTGTCACTCACGTCCATCCATTCTTTTCAAGTGCCGTCAAGATTTTGCACGCGAGATAACACCACCTCGCACTTTTCCTGTCTACCGCATCTACGATCTTTGGAATATGCAGAAAGGAAGGACGCGAGACGAGTAAATAATTCTGTTGTAATCCACAACGATCAAAGGATAAAAAATCAATGCTTTTTTAGGAAAATGATATCCTAAGCCATCGTCCAGCAGAAAAGGTAACTTTAGACCCAAAGTAGATTTTGAGGTGTTCTCACTAAGGAATAGCTGAATACATTATCAGCCGTTGGAATAATCCCACTACTAACAATAACAATCATTATTAGTGGATTAAAAAGTTAAATATGTTTTGATAAAATTGCTACTTGTGAATAATGTTTAACTGTATGGTGTTTAAACTACCCTTACTTGATGAATAGTATAATTTCGATAAACAGTTACGGCTTAAGGAGATTCTTACTTACTTGATATCGTACATAGAAACGGCAATTAGTTTATTTTCAATATTTATTCATTATGTGACGAAAATTAACTAATAGATATTTTCAATATTTATTCATTATGTGACGAAAATTAACTAATAGATATTTCCAATATTTATTCATTATGTGACGAAAATTAACTTGTGATAAAAAATATAAAACTGATGGCGTGTCCGAAAAAACGAAACGGCGCATTTCTGTTATCGCATCTAAGCTTTTGAAAAGGGTATTTCATATATTTGATTCAGTGAAAGGGGTAAATAACCCGAAAAGGGTTACGCCTGGTCGTCATACGTACAATTGACCTCGCCAGCCAATTTACCCCCTCCCAAAAACGAGAACAACAATCCACGGAAAGGAAACTAGCACCCGACTACGAATTGCATCGTAAATATCCCAGCAGTCGCCACACTGCGCGCAAAGGATTTTTTGAATTACAGCGGTGTTGGATGAAGTGCGAATTTCGTCGTGCGTGTGTCAGAAGGTGTGTGTTGGGTAGGCGGGATCGGTAGATCGGTAGTTAATTAGGTGGAAAGGGTTGGCGGAGGGGCAGCGCAGGTGGTCGGGCAGTCTCTGTCACGTAACATAGCGTGCGAGTACAGCGGTCGTTAAATTTCGGCTCAATGCATTTGTCTCTCCATATGGACAGGATTCGAAGTCGCAGTGCGGGAATTGATTGGTGGGCTGCGGTGTACCATCC
This sequence comes from Ladona fulva, assembly GCA_000376725.2. NCBI lineage: Eukaryota > Metazoa > Arthropoda > Insecta > Odonata > Libellulidae > Ladona > Ladona fulva. The sequence continues at coordinate 389,287 of KZ308300.1, read as the reverse complement.
CCAATGGTGCTCATCTTCGAACGGAAAATCGCTGGATATCCTACATTATTCAATTTGTATGCTCTCATGCGTGGATGCAATTAAGACTACGGCCTATGTCGCAAGCGATATAGACAAGTGGCCAGTAATTTTGAGCGTGACAACTTTAATATCGAGGACGAAATGAAATTAAGCAGTGTTTCGCTCTTCTGTGATTCTTTCCCGGCGTCAGGATCCAGAAATCATTTATTGCTTTTTTTCAAACTCTGGTGATTAGGGAATCACAAATCAAACCAATGAATTAGGGATAATGGCATTCCCAGATGAAATTTAATTTCATTCTCTCCAGGATAAAGCGTTTACTGAATAATACGGTAATTATTTTTTGGCTATTCTTCTTACGGGAGTAATTTTCACTCGACTTTTGGTATAAGATGGAGGAAAATGCACATTTCGTAGTGTTTTATAGACTCCCTTACCATATATTTATATTCAGTAATTTAAAGAGACCTTCACGCATTATAAAAACGACAAAATTCTGCCAATATTTACCATCCGAACTCTAATTTTATAATCCTCAAATAATATTTCTTCTGCCGTGGAATTTATGGAATTATGGAATGGAATTTATTTCACTTTTGTTATGGCACAGGATGGAGGGAAAAGTTTTTCATTTACTTAAGTCTCATCCTTGCAAGTGGCTGTAATAATATGACAGCTACTGAGGTATAAGTGGTGTTAATTAATGGCATTTATTTGGTCACTCCTCATTGAATGCTTCGTAGGGCAATTGTGCTGCTCGTACATGGTCTATGCCCCTTATAACATTTTGGCTAGGCGAGGAATACAAACACAAACTAGCTCACTTGCTAAACTTGCACAGAACGCCACAACTCTCTTAAACTCAACTGTTAGCTGATGGCGGAGAAGTTGAGGTTCAGACCGGAATTAACGTTGATGACTTCACAGTCAAATACATACACACATCCATCATCTTTTCTCTTGTTAATTCAGCGATTTCGAATTCAACGTATCCATCTTTTAAACCTGATCCTCTCGTATATCCTAATTATTTAATTATCCCTCAAAATATTGTCCTCTTAGGCAAATTCAAACTTTCATATAGACACAGATGTATACTTTTCCACAATATGTCTATATGATGAATTTCCATTTTCTTTGTTAGATAACCAATTAGGTAAAAATTGTTCTTACTTCTACAATATCAATTACATACAATACAATTTATATTCGACTTCTTCGTCCTGTTATGTTGGCGTTTTCCTCATCGTTTGAAACACTGTCATGCTGTGAAGCCTTTTGATTGTTAGGTATTATTCCTATCTATTTAAAACCGAGTATTTCAAGAATTGAGAAAGAATTGTGCTTAAAATAATAAGGGAAATGCTTACTTTGGTTGTTCTACTACAGTGATAATATAAGTAAGTATAGAGGTTACAGTTTAGGGTATATTTCCAATCAGGATTAACCCTTTTTCTACTTAAGTTATCTGGAGGTATTCAATACATGGCCTAGTTGATTATTCAAAATTTCATACAATTTTCTTTGCTGTGGATTGCATCCTTTGCTTTACTAGCAAAGAGTATTTTATGAAATTTTTAAGTAAAAATAATTAACTTGGCCATGGGTTGAATACCTCTGAACAACACAACAGATTTTATGATGGGATTAACGAGTTATTGCTTTCTCTGATTATACTTAAATGAGAATATATACTGTAAGTATATTGAATATATATAAACTATAGTGAATATTATTCTTGGAACTAGTCTGCAGCTGACATTATATCAGATGTTTCATTGCATATTCATTATGTTTAAATCATATACATTCGTTTCTAAAATTACTCGCTGGCTGCGATGTCATTTTATTCGCTTTTATACGATACCAATGTAATTGGAATGCATCAAGTACACACTTTGAAGAAAAACTACGATAGACAGAAAATCTACAAAGAAAGTAGATACATTTTATCGAAGAATTCACGAGTTATTAACCAGCATAAGATCGCGATAATGGGTCACAGTCATGCGGAAACTAGAGGTTGGATGTGCCCGGAATTGAGAAATGCGGAGGCGGTAAAGGAAAGTGTGGGACCAAATGGACGATTTAGTACGCACACATCTTGTGCGCAAGCGTACGGTCTCTTCCTACCACGTTTTCGCCACCCACAGCACACCGCTCACGTGCGTTCTCCCCACCTGTAGCCCCCCTCTCTCCCACGCCTCTACTCGATCTCCCTCATCTATCCAAATCGAATAATAGCTTTATTTACATCGTGCATGCCAATATTCCCAACTACTACGCCGCAACCACTTTGAAGATTTCAATGATTATTTGCTGCATTCTTTGTACGTTATCAATAGCCGTCGGCAACATACTTCACATCGGTGGAAAGAACACGTAATCTAATAAAAATCATTAAGTCTGTGATATTAGTTAAGGTTGAAATACCCCCTTTTCTCTCACAATTCACTCGTGAAAGCGCTAAGAGGAGTTTCTATATTTTTTTACAATAGCATAAGTTTTTAGGGTATTTATTGGTCAAATATTAGTATGGACCATGTGAGAGGCATAGGAACATTTTTCTTTAACATTCTTTTATAGATAATTTTACATATTTTCTTATAAATCTCAACTCGTCCCCTTAGGTTCTAGTTTTTAGAAAACTCGAGAAATTCTTATGTTGAAATTTGCTAATTTAGATGCCGAAAGGAATATTTTATCCTGAAACTTTGCTTAAATAATTGTACATATACATTATACGAAATATATAATATTATAATATTTTGAAGATTGATTCCATTTTTTGATTTTGCAACTGTTCTGTTCTTACATTGCAAGTTTGCATTACTCATGACAGATATGCTTGTTTAAAAAGGATTCCTATTATGATAGAATATTTTGTATTGATTTTAACTCTTATATATACGAAAATTACGAAAAGGTGAGTTGTTTATTCAAGCAAATTAGTGAACAAATATAAACGTATTCCAGTGAATATGCATCTCGAGCAATCACTGAGATATGGAATTTAAGAGTAACTGAATACGTAATCCGAGTCTACTTACTCTGGTAAGGAATACTTTTATAAAATATTTCGTTCTCATATATTCCTCGTATAAAAATGGCAGTAATCTGGTGAGAAGGATCTTAGTAACAACAGAATTTTTAAGGCAAAAAAGAAAACGAGGAATTTTGAGAAAAATGCATGAATACATAGACAAAAAACTAGTTTAGACATCTTGTTACAGTGAAATTTAAGCCCCAAGAAGGAAAATTTTCGAAATGCTGGGGATTTTAAGATGAGACTTTAATGAGGAGAAACAATATATGTCGTAGCAGTAGTAGTAGCTTAAAAGTGCTTTGATATCGGAGGATGTGTGGGCCCCCAAAGGGAATCGAACCTTGAACCTATTCACCAAAAAAATATGTAACCCACTTGGCTATTCGGAAGCATAAAAATATGTCAAAACGATGGTAAAACAAATGAAGATTTTCTGTAGATGATTGAGAGAAAAGATGGTTTTAATCACAGAAGTAAGACGGCAGTGGATGCAGGAGGAGCAGGTACTTACAAGGAACACACCATATTTGTGCCACGCGGATTTACACGAAACCATCAGGACACGTTCCTTGTGCGAAAATAATAGACACGTGTCCGGCCGTTCGATGCGCCTTTGTTTATGCTAAACTGAAAATTGAAATTAGGCAACCGCGCACAGCACGTGCATTTTCATACACAGAGCGACATCTTCCACCTAGAAAGATATCTATCCCGTTTTCTTTCACAAACATCTTATTTTCCGCTATTAAATTTCATCTTCTTACCTTCCAGACAGTCTTTATCTTTTTTGTCAACATTTATTCAAATATACGTTACGTCGGTACTCCTGTATCTATTGTATTGCTACACGTTGGTTATGGAGTCTCAGCCTTAACTACAAGTGTCTTTAAATTGGCCCTTATGTGTTGGTTGGTAACACAAAGGAAAGAAAACATTGAGCGCAGCTGAGAAAAGGATTACATCTTCATTTATATTACAAAAAGTGATGAAAGATCCAAAGGGCAAATGAATGGGAAAATTCGACGTAACCGGGACTCAAACCCGGATCTTCCACTCTCCGGCGGCTGCGTTATCCATTGAGCTCTCTCATCGATCAGTCTCTACATCGCTTTAAGGATGAATCGACCTTTTCAACATTCGCCTATCCTAGGGTTTTCCCGGTGTATATTTTTAAGTACCATTTCCGACCTCCTATCCATTTCCTGTGTACAGAATGATGTTAATGTAGGGGTTGGCTATCAAAGAGTTGTGGAAAAGGTATTCAGATGGGAATTTTGTACACATGAACACATTGATATGCATGCAGTGGTTTGTAGACGACACTTGCTGAAAATACAATGAAATATCAAGAATTATGTCTTCCATGGAAACGATCATGAGGGATTACAACAAATTCAGGACAAATATAGCCTCAAGGGAATGCTCTGTAACCGAAAGAGAGAAGTTTTTCAAGTAAAATTGGAAGACGACGCTCTGGGATTGAAGAATTCTGCTATTTAGGTGGCAAGATTTCTAGTAAAGGAAGTTTAACGAGAGTGGTAAATGTAGTAATACATACCGTGTGGAAAATCTCAAGCAAAGAGAGAATTTTGAGAAAAGACAGCTGCTAACTGCTAACAGAAAACAAATAAAGAATGGATGTAGAGGAATAGTTCATTAAATCCATATATTTAGTGTTATTTTCCATATATGTGAAGTATGGACTATAAAAGCAACAAATTAAAGTAAATGAGGAGAAATGTGAATTTTGTGCTGTAGATGAATGATGGCAACCGACAGGTCGAGTAGTTAATGATATCAAATAATAATATCAAATAGGGAAGTACATTGATTATAATATCAAATAGGGAAATAGGGAATAGTTTATAATATCAAATAGGGAAGTACATTGATTGTAAGAAAGGGATAGTTGATGGAGCAAAGAATAAATAGACCAACGATAGCCTGATGGAAAAAGCACTGGAAGAAACGGTGGAAAGGAGAAATTATAGAGGGAAATTGTTGTATACGAATGACTCATGATGGTTAGCCTTGAATTTATGAATCATGAGGGAAATGAAGCGCACGATTGCAGACAATAAAGCTTTCCGAGCTACAGAAAACCAATCTTCGGATTGGCATCCATTGAAGGAGAAGGTATCGAAAGATGAAAGTCGTTTGGTGATGTGCAATAAGACGGAGAAGAGAGTCACAAAATTATTGCTATTCCTCGATATCTTCCCGTTGCAGTGGTGGTGCCGCCTAGCGAAGCCAGATGTCGCTTTGCTTACAAAGCTTCCACAAAAACGAGGTGAGACTTCTCTGAGTGATAGCTTAATTGATTTAGAACAACCGCGCAGAAGGTTGAAGATCTGGGTACGATTTCAGACCTCGAAAGAGTCTTCTAGTTCCATTTATTCCGAGGCTTACAATATTTCACAACCATCCTTAGTCTCCCTGTCTTAAAAACCATCCCTCCCTCCTGCTCGCGACTCAACGATTTTACGATTCTTATTCTAAATCCAGAAATTCTCTCCGAATCTTCAACTCTTTCCCTGAGCGATTCACTTCTTAAAAAAACCCCACCCTCCACTCACCTTAACCTTTTTTCCCCTCGACTCGTGTGCCCTTTGACCTTCATTTGCTGTCATTCCGACGGACACTACGTAAATTGTAATGATGTTAGCGCCGCGTCCCTATCTCTCTCTTCATTTGTTTTTTCTTTCTCTCTCTCAGATTCCGTGCACGAATCCCGGTCGAAGCGCTCCTCGCAATGAGGTTAATCACGTGAATCTCCTCATTCTGCTAAAAGCTTAGGTTTCGGTGGGAGGAGGGCGAAAAAGTTTGGGAGGGAAAGGACGCCATTTTTTATTTCTTCTCTCCACTTCCCTCTCAATTATTTATCGTTTATTTTGCCCCGCGCGCGAACATCAATTTTCTTTTTCGAATTTCGACGTGCTTCCTTTCGATTCCTTCCCCAAATTTATGATGTAAGAGGTAGAAATACCCCATTGATGGGTCGTCTTTATCGGGGAATGTTTTTGAAATGTCGATATTCGTCTACCATCTCTGATTTCACCAAAAACTTTCTCTTATTGACTAAAATTGTCTTACATTCTCCCTTGCTCCGTTAGCCCGTGGCTTTAATCCTCAATTTACTTGCGCGAATTTCCTTTCCTTCAGTGCAGATTATGCAGGGTACTCCATAAAGGATTTTGCATTTTTTTATTCTACTCAAATTTATTCTGACAGCGATTTCGGTTATGTGATGTCACAAGGCGCGTTTAAACTGATACAGTTTGCTAAACAATAACAGTAGCACTGTAAGTCGACACAAGAAATTCATGTAATATTTCAGAGTTGTAAGATTCTTTTTTGGAATCTCCCTGTAAATTTCAAAAGGGCTCATTGATTCAAATACCTTAAGCAAGACCAGTAATTTTTAATTTCTCAGGGCTAAATCTTAATTTTAATGAAAACTTTTATATTTTCATTCATGGTATGTGTAACTTAGTGGATATTTCTGTTGTTCCTGGTTTATGTGATTGAATTTTATGATTGGATGTTTCTTTCACTTTTTACCCACAATTATTTCACTGCGATGCGAAGAATGTCAAAGATGGGCACCAACTGACTTCTAACATGAGATAATTTATCTAATATTCGGTGATCATCGTGAATGTGAGATTTGCGTTACCAATTAATTTTCTGTTATATTCCGTGCTCTAGAGCATTGTAATGATAAGTGTTTAACTGTATGTCTGATGGAATGTTAGGTGAGAATGAATAAACTGTTGTTGCTTGAGATATTTTTGTGAGTTGCTGTTATCGTGTATATGGATTGATTTACCTTGCCACCAATATTCCAATTGGAAAGTTGATTAAAGATATATTAACTATAATAAATTTAATGAAACTATCTATTTAAGATAGATTATACTATTAAAGATAGCGATAATATTAATCTTCTCCATAAAAATATTACCTATAAGTGACCCGAGAGGATTTAAAGTTCGTTTACCCAAAACCGGAGAAATGATTGTATCCAAGTCCATTAATGCCAGAATAACATATTGTTTTCGACGCAAAAATAAAATCAAAACAATATTTTAATATGGAATATATTTCTGGCCAAATTTATGGAAATATAGCTCTTTAGATTTATTTTGCTAAAGGCGTGAAATGAGTGACTTGTAAAGGTTTAAAAATTCAGCTTAATAAAAAATATACTCTAAAACAAACTCGTTAACCGACTACTCCATAGAGAGCAATCACATCATATTTATAACAGCAGCAAAATTATTAATAAAATAGCGACAAAAAATTATGAGGATTATTAGATTTTGTACAACCATGCCATAACCTTTTCTTTTCATAGTAATATGAGTGACTTGGTGGAGGGTCAAAGATTAAGACTTCGTAGAATTTTTCACATTCCCTAATATAAAACACTCGTACTATAATCGATGATACATTTTCCCGTAAAGTAACAATGTAGAACGTGGAGAGAACTGTATCTTTAATTTACTTAATTATTAGTCTCTTGTGTGGCTGTGATGATAAAACAGGCACTGAGCTATGAATTATGCTAATATATGCCATTTATTTTGTAGCTCATCACCGAATGCAATTACGAGTTTTATTCACTTATTAGACGCGCCAGCTCAACTGTCAATCGCCAGCATCACTTCAATTTCCACCAAACATCGCGAACTTTGCCGAGTTTTAATTGCCTCTCAATTCCTCATAAAAACCACGTCTCTATCAAACTTCTATTCGGTAGCGTATTCCTTCATTTCCCACCTCTAGCGAATCCTCTCCCCTCCACACTCTCCCCTCTCCGCCCCTCCCCCTCACTTCCCCTCTCTTCCTAAACGAAGCTGCTTCCATCTTTCGAGCCCCGCCAGTATAGGGCTCGTCAGTGCCGGGAGAGAGTAGGGTAGCAAAGGACGGAATGCAGTGACCCCCTCTCCCTCTCCTCTCTCTATATCTCATCAGGTAACGCAGAAAAACCCGAGTAAAGTGCGTATGTGTATGGATGCGTGTGTGCGTGCGTGCATGCGTGAATACGCACCGCGTTCTTGCCCCGCATTTCGGTACCCACGTAGTAAGGTGTGTGTTCCCTAACCTACATATCGGCGGTGGGAACACGGAAGGCTTCGGAAATGAAAGTACGTGTGTTTTCTGATGTGCCTCGATGTTCGTAATTCTATGAGGTAAATGGATCGGCGGTGTGGGAAATAAAGGGAGGTAGCCGTTCCGCCGGGTGGTTGTGACGCCATGTGTTATTGTGTTCCCCGCAGGGCCGTGTTTTTTTTCGTCCACGGGCTTGCAGTAAGTTCCTCTTGGTGATGATATTGTTTTTCCGAGGTTGTTTCTCCACCGTGGGCTTCCGTTGCGTTTTCTCTCGTCGAAGAGCCGTGCGGCAAGTTGTAGGATAGATTGATTTGAAAATACCCACGACTCCTAGTGCCCGACGTCCTTTTTTACCCGAAGTAAGGACAGGTGATGGGAATTGTGCTTTCGAAATATTGGAGATCTCCGATACCTTCGCTCGGGTGACAGATTTTATCATTCATCTTACATTGATTATTCGTTTGGAATGCGTTTTTTGGCATGGCGAAATCTTGAAATTCCGCTTCTTTTTCTTGTTGGTTACTCTCTTGTATAACTACATCTATATTCCTCTTTGATCTATGCATGTTTACAGTAGCTATAATACCTTTATAGTGAACTTCATTTGTTTGCAGCGCTTCGAACGAAACGTAAATATTCTCACCTCTCTCATGAGCCTAGATTAGGATAATCTAGATATACGATTGCTGCTGCGGAGATGAAAAAGCTCGATTTATTCTTTCAAATCCCTCTCGAATGGGAATATAAAATAGGATTGAATATCTAAAAATTTTAAATGTAACTATTCGTACGAAATCATCTTTTTAATACACCCTCTAAATATATGACAAAATAAATTGTGCAGAAATATATTTCCTCCACTAAAATAAACGATATATTTCGTTCGGTTCTTAATAAATATTAGTAACTCATCGTCCATCATCATCTATTTTTCGGCATGTACGATTGAAGAATTCAATTCTCTCGCTTCTCTCCCAGCATTTTCCAATAGCCCTATCCCATTCTGTAGGTAGGTTCCTAAGCCACTTTTCAATCATTCCTAACCTCCAGCTTGACCCCACGTTTATCCCCATTCTGCCGCACGTTTTCCTTCCTCTGCACGGCTTCTCCTGACCCATCTGACCGCTTCCACTCTGCCTCCCTCTCCACCGCCCCCCACCTCAAGGCCTCCTCGACTCCTGTTGCTCCTCTCAAGGAGACTTTTACTGTGGGAAACAATCTCCCACACTTGCTACACGTGCTCCAATAGTAATGAAGAGGCAGCGAAAGGAGCACGTAGATCAAGACGGGGAGTGACTCGGCAATGAGAACGTTGAAAGGTAGCTTGCGATGACAGCATGTCTCGCGACGCAGCTATTCCGAATCGGTCTAAATGGATCATGCAAGACGCTTAATGAGGCTTAACTTTGCAGTATTGATTAACGTGGAATAACTTGGCGAACTCATAATTATAGAGCCGATACAAAAGGCCGCGATTACACGTTTAAATGTCATCGTTTCTTGCGTTCATCGCGTATAGCCAAGTCGCGAACCTTGCTTCTGAATTCTCCTCTGGCATTCTTAAGTTACGTGCGAAGGATGTACTTTTGGAAAAAATATGGATGTTATTTTATCGAACTGTGATATTTTTTCAATTTAAGGTGGTTTTTCGCCGGCACTTTTGTTATGCTAATTCCTGTGTCAACGTGGTGTTCCTGCGACGTTAAAAATTAACTTCCGGTCTCGAAATGTTTTATCGAGAATTAATTTATTTAGAAGCCATTTAAGAATGCCAACGAACGCCAATCTTTCCCCATAAATAACTCACGTGTGGTATAATTAAGACGATTTGAAAACAAATAGAATCGCACAAAAAGCAGGCGGAATGTGTATCCTACTTTCTACGCAACCCGCAGTACTTACCTGTATAACAACTTTGCCTACGCACAGGCGTCTTGCTGCCCATGAGTTTTATTCGGTTTGTAATCACATACAACCAGAAAAATACACTCGAAAAAAAAAATCCAAGAGAAAGGAATTCTGAATTCCCATTATTTTTGAGCACTTCTAACTGTGAAAGACGATTTAAATTCAGAAAACAATCTTTTCGTGAATGTCGAGCCCTCGATCTTTTTGATACCAACGATTGGTATTAAAGTCGTAAATTGATTGAAAAGTCCTGTACAAATGCTAATAACTATGCCGAAAACCAAGCATTTTTGCTTTCCTTCTCAAAGCAAATCAAAATGTTTGAACCCGAACAAAGAATGTTATTTAGAGCTGAGATCTTAGTGATTAAAAGCTATAGAAAACCTTACATGCGGGTGGATAAAATTTTAAACGGGATAATAAGAATTTTATGTTTACTTATTATCATTAAATTACTTCTATCAATTATAAACATATACCAGGATGTTTAAAATTAAACTTTTAACAGGCTAATTGTGATACTTATCATAGGGGGAATATAAATAAAATTCTAATATCCTGGACACACACCAATTCCCTAGAAAAGCTTGTTTTGTGGCAGATCAGAATAAAATTAACGAATTTCTCTTTTGTTGTCAACATCAACCCGATTCCTTAACTTTGAAACATTTGTAAAATAAACCATAAAATTATTATTTCCGACTAACCTAGGTAAGACGGATTAAAAACTTTGTCCACGTACAGGGATAAAAGAAGACATTCAGCCATGCCTAACGCGCTAGGATCTTCCAAACATTAAACACTTCGGTGACGGAACAAATTATCCTGGTTACTGCGGGAACTTTTCCTTTGCAAAATAAATTTTAAGCTAACTACAAAACTTTAAAATATAATACGAACTTAAACAAGCGTCTGCTACTACTTTTGTCTTCGTGTAAAGTTACGGTGTACTGAGGTAGGAAATTATTTCTTCAGCTTTCCTTACTATCGCGATAGGAAACAAATGCTGAGGTCTAATAAACTAACATCGAACGTTTCGGCGTTAAACCACGTCCGCTATCTTTGAAAAACCGACAGGAATTTAATCCGCAGAAGCTAGCTTGAGCTCTCTACTATAAAATAGAAACATCGTGAACGTAAAAGCCGTTTCGGTTGTTTATTGTAACGTATTGTCGATCGTACGATTTCAGCAATCCCATAATTCCGGCCTTCTTTAAAATCTCCCTTGGTCTGCCTTTTAATCACTCCCAGAGTGCTTCCCTCCCTTCATAATCTCCTTCCTTCGTTTGTGCTTCCTCCATTTATCCCGCTCTCGCTGCATCCCGTCTTCTCTCGAATCGATCCGATGAAAAAGGGAGCTTGGCTCCCTGCAAAGAGGAACGCAAGAAGGACAGCATTCAAGGGATACCGATTATTCTCGAAGAAAATGCTTCATGTCTTCGGCACAATTGTTTCTCCCATTTATTCTTTCATGAGGAAACTCGGAAATCGATCGAGTGAAAAATGAAAAACTCTGCGTCAAAATTTAGGTACAAACGGCATCTGTAGTGACCTTACCGACAAAATTTTGACACGAGCGTTCTTTTACGAAGAATTTAACGAAGCATGGTTCTCAAGCATTTAAACGGTTAACTTCACGATTTTAGATTCGGTTCCACTTGTCCGCTTGTATGTAGAATACCGAAATTTAATCCAAAATTTAATAATTCGGCTAAATAGAATAGAAAGAATGATATTTTGGTTCAGCGTAATAAGCGTAACACTGGGGGTACATCCGCATATACACACATGCGTGCACACGCACATACTCACAAAACCACAATCATATATATATATAAAGCAAATGTCTGTCCGTCCATCCATCCGTCTGTCCGACCCCCTATTTATCTCAGGAAGGGCTTGACTTAGAGATCAGAAACAAACTGCATTGCGTTTCTACAATACTGAAACACCCAGGAAAACTATTTTTATCTCTGTAAAGACCTGGGTTTGAAACCAGGAGCCCACAATACATTCCCATAAGAGATGAACGTAAAGTACGTTGTCATTATTTGCAGAGGTTGTTTCTTTTACAGAATTAAATTAGAAATATTGGTCTTACGAAATCAAGAGAAGTGTCAGAAGAAAGGAAAATGGTCATAGATTCTTATTTTAGTCGTAAAATATTGATATAGATCCGAATGTTAGAGGATTTTGATAAAACGCACGGAAATTTCGTAACATATTTGGGAAATAAACAACACATCCCTTTGACGACTAAGGTAAGTAAGTAAGGTATACTTTGACCTTAGTCGTCAAAGGGATGTGTTGTTTATTTCCCAAATATGTTGATTGTTGATTTCATGAATTATCCCACATTAGTACACGGGAATAAATCTTATATTTTCCTGTAAGAAAGGTACGTAAAGTAGGCTTTCATTACTTGAAAACAGTAGAATAAATATTATAAATAATGGTAANGAAGCTAAATACTCCTCGTTTACTATTAGGTTTCTTGATTTACTCGATTCGTTCACTTTGTTTTATACCATGAACTTTATTTCAGCTTTCTTTGCCGGATATTTTCAAGCATGGTTGATTTTCATGATCCCTTGCCTAACCGTGTCTATTTGTTCTTGATTTCATTAGGGAATACAAAGACGAACAGCACTCCAACAAGATTTGTTCCTGCATCTGTATCGTAACCATAAACCTGCTAGTTTAGTTGCTAGCGTAAGTATATGGTTGAAAAGATAAAAGTAGATAACCGAGTTTGGGCAAGTGAATAAGAAATAGAAAAGAAGAAGGAGGGGATAAAACCAAGAGGAAGGATGATTTTCCGAAACCTATTTGCCTCAAAGAATTGCCCTTACGTTTTTTATGAGTAAAAAAATACAATTTCCTCCGTAATTTTCTCGAAATGTAATCATAGAGAGCATTCCTGTCAAAATATTATGCATTTCCCGCAAAACCGTCATTTATACCTTTTACAACTCTTAAATGAATCAATATTATTATTTTAAATATAACATGTTATGCTAAGACAAGATTATCAACCTCTAATGCTCCCTTATTTTTTTAAGATAAAACAAGATGATCCTAATTCGTGCGTACCTCAGTGCATGTGAGATATTAGGTAACGTTCGAATGAGCAACCAAAGCGTACTGTCGTACGCCGATCCATTTTTCACATCGTCTATTCAAGTATACACATTTTTCTGGTACTTCTCCCTCAATTGTCGATATCACGAACGATCAGAAATGGACCGACTAAGAAAACGTTAGGAATCACTCATATATTAACGTTGTGATTACGTAAATGCCTAAAATACACCAAGAATCTAACTCTACATAATTAATCAGATTCATCATAATTTTCTTACCTTATCTGCTGATTCAAAATGATATTTGGAACAAAAGAGTTGTCAAGAGTGTAGCAATTTCCAGATGATCTTTGATTTACGTGGAATAATTTGTGTCACGCGATATGCGAATCAACGTTTGATCCATCTTCATCTCAGACCACATTACGTCCAGATTCAAAGCTTTTTTTGAGTAAGAACTCTTCGAAGGATAGTGAGGTCTCATGAAAATACCTTTAATGTTTTAACAAGGTCACCCACACGTCAAGAAATTTTTGTTTCAACCGTAAGATCATAAACTACAATGTCATTCCGTCAATGATAATAGTATACTTATATCTATAAGTGCTTCGAAAGCTTAGGTCATTTCGATGGACTTACTATTATTGGACTATTGGTGATTTTTGTGTTCATACAGATTGAAGCGTATCTTCGTACCTAAAAGTCTATTAGCAATTTTCATGTTCATATACATGTTCATATATCAATTGAAACCTTTATGTTAAGACTAATTTATGGATATAGAAATATCTCTCAGAATGTTTGGAACCTTTTACTCCGGACTACCATTTTTAAATTGTCTGGGTTAAAATGTGGCAAACTTTTTAAAAGGCATGTCAGTATTCATGTATCGAATATTAACTGAGTTTCGATTTATTGCTTTGTATATAAACATAAAAATTGCTACTAGACTTTTAGATACGAAGATACGCTTTAATCTTGCGCCATTTTTCAGTGAGAGTTATGCTGATTTTGATTTTAACTGCCGTATATTACCCCGTATGCTTCTCAGTGGGGATACTAAAATTCATGTAAGGGAGTAATTATGCCTGAAAGACAGATTACAGGGAACTATCGCCCCAGCCTGCAAAAACTCCGTAGAAGCTATACGGCATCGGACTTTTAATTAGGATATTTAATTAATTTTTAACTCATGATAGAAGTCTTATTAAGAGACGGTAGGAATTTCTACAAAACTGAAGGACTGAGACCTTTGGCAGACTGAGTGATTATTATATCTCATTTCATCTAATTAAAATCACCTACATTTTAATGAATATGACCGAATATTGTACAGGTTGACGAAGACATTTACCGAATATTAATCATTATTTATATAAGACTTAAGAAAACTGAACCAAGGTAAAATATGTCGGAAGCTACTGCTCGTAGAAAGATCGAAAATTATAACCGCAGATACACAGATCTGATAGTTTACAAAAATCTTTAGGGAAGGGTGAGATACTTTCTAACAATTTAGGATTTCACAGTACACGACAAATTAAAAGGATATAGTACTTCTTCTATGAGTAAAATTATTCTATCGACCATTTTCGACTATAGATCGTCATCATACGGTTCTGATAATTTTAGAAGAGTAGAAAAAGTTCTGTATCCTTTTTTATTTGTTGTGATACGTAATAGACTTCTGCTACATTAAGGCCGCATCGGTTTATATTCGTTTCGTTAATTCGTGATCATCTTGAATAATATCGCATGATTTTTTTTTCATTATTTCTGAACGGTTATTTCTAACTCGTGGAACAATTCAAAATCCCCTTAACTCTTCAAGGTACCTGCAAGAATATAATAACTGTCTGTGTTAATATAATAAGTCGGATAAAAATCTCGGCTATTAATTAATTCCATTGCTAATCGGCACATTTCAGAGTTTTTTTTACGAAATAACCGTTATAGGGGAGGAAAAGGTGAACGTAAGGACTTAATAAAGCTTTCATCGGTAAGAAAAAATTATGTGATGGAATGTAAAATGCAACTCGCACAAATTCTCATTTGTCTAAACAGTCACATAGCTAACTGGCGCTGACAGGAACTAATTAAAAGTTCCTCGGAGAAGGTAGAAATACTTAACAAGGTTAGAATTTGAAAGTAATCAGAGAATGTCTTTTATAAACTTCAATTAAGTGTGCGCAATTGATTTTGTTGATAAATAGAAGTAGTTCACCTTTTCTAGGAAAACCTTATACCAAGGACTAATTACCTTAAAACATTACCCAAGAGCTTCATTTACTCGCAGCCACTATATCGCAACTGAATAATTCTTCGTAATTATTCTCGACAAAGTTGCCGAGAATGTTTTCAAAAGTAGACGACGAGGAAAAGTTGCTAGAAAAAGATACCGAGTTTCTAAGATCAATATCAATGGCAATACTATTCCGGAAATTTTAACCAACGAACATTTTTCAAAGATACTATCTCGTAATATAAAAACGATGCCTTGATTTAATGATTCTTTTCTCATCAATCAATAACAAATGAATATATTTCTTGGAATGCGAGAAATTTTCCAAAAAGCTACAGATGGTGAACAATTACGGCTGAATAAAAATAGGAACACGCTGGAAAAATCCTAAACCAAGAAAAATCTAAATAAATTGCGACGTCGTTCCTGAGTTTGCTACGGTTGCGCATTGGTCAAGGACGAAGGGCTGGAAAATATGTCAAGGCTTATGACCCAAATAGCTAGAAAAACAACTACTGTATCCCGTCAAATCCAGCCCACTCATATCGAGCTTTTAAAAGAACAGCTTTTTCTTCCTTTATCTTGTTATATAGAATATCATCTGTAACATCGAGCTTAGAATTCTGATTGATATTTTTTTTACTTTTAATCTCTACTTTATAGTCTGAGCAGTCAAGAAAGTTGTGAAATTAAATGCTTTGCACAATTTTCTCTAAAAGCAGTATCTTGGATTGGTTTTTCTTCAGTGGAATTTATTTGCTAAAGGGATCGAAGCTAAATACTCCTCGTTTACTATTAGGTTTCTTGATTTACTCGATTCGTTCACTTTGTTTTATACCATGAACTTTATTTCAGCTTTCTTTGCCGGATATTTTCAAGCATGGTTGATTTTCATGATCCCTTGCCTAACCGTGTCTATTTGTTCTTGATTTCATTAGGGAATACAAAGACGAACAGCACTCCAACAAGATTTGTTCCTGCATCTGTATCGTAACCATAAACCTGCTAGTTTAGTTGCTAGCGCAAGTACTTACAAAAAGTAGCGTAACATCGCCCAGGATTAATTGAATTGATGTAACTCGGAATGACCACGCCAGTTGTTCGATGTTCCTTCTCTACAACTTCATAGCCCGGGTCAATCTTGACACACTTTTTTCTAAACACTACACAAAGGTCCAAAAAATCAGACAACCACCCTACACTGCAGTTCACGAAACGTTCACGTTCAGTTAATCAATTACAATCTGATAAAAGTGGTTCACGTTTAAAGCATTTACATTTTTACTGACTGATGATTTCCCATATCAGAAAGAGAACCTTAGCATAAGACACTTTGATCGAAATTTTCAGCATTTACAGTAATAGAAAGAAGTCTTCAATTTCAAAATCCATAAAAATTATACAGGTGCAGCACTGAGTTTCTTTTCGCAGTTTTGTTCCAAACATTTTAACATTTATTCCTTGCTGACATTCAAATGTCAAGCTCTTCTATTGTGTTGAGTTTGATTCTTCACAGCGAATCTGTCACTTGACATTTCTTCCGTGTACATTCGTTGTTCCTGTAAATCGCATTCCAACCATTGTTAGCCTAAAATTTAGGTACGAATATACCATTTCTATTTCTATGCTTGAAAAAATTTGAAGTTCTAAAGTAATTTACCTAAATATTAGAATATTTTACAATCTTTTATGGTAAATTTTTAACGGTAATTCTTTTTAGGAGCAGTTCTCATTTTTGTTTTATTGATCAATAAGTTACTTTGGAATCCATTTCTCATCATTCAATTTCATATTATTTGGGATCTTTTCCGTTATGTTTTCCACTAAATATCAGAGAATAAAAAGAAATGAACAAAAACTGGTTAATGGGAAAGTTTAAAACTGATGTTCGTATATTGGTGTACCAACCGATAGAATAAATTAAAACAAAGCTTGATCTTTGTATTTTTCGCAAATAATTTCATTAATGTGAGTATACTTATGATTTAATTCATTCCAAAAGCTGCTTTTATACAATATAGCTTATTATTATTCACTTCTCATTATTCATTTCTTATTATGTTTACTTTTGTGCGTATTACGATAACTTTAACACCGATAATTTCTTTCAATGTGTATCTTTCGAGAATTTAGCGGCATTAATAAAACAAAAATAGTTTTTAGTGTCATAGTGTTATAGGGTTAAAGTATGAGCAGCGGCGAAGTCATGAGTATTCTCTAAAAAGTTCGTAGAGTATCACGCTTGGAAAATTCTGCTAATAGTTTTCGGATGCATTGCTATCTATATCTACTTCATAACATGAGCCCTGCGAGCCACATTTTGGCTTGTCCCTGGAAATACAGGCGCCATCCGTCTGTTTATATAAGTTTATTTTTATTTATAGAAGGTTCTATATCAAAATATTTGTGAAGGAAAAGGTGATGTGCAATCATACAATTCCCATCTTTTCTCCGATGTCTATCTGATCCTTATATTTTAGTGGTGCTTGCCAAGCTTCGCTTCTCTCCGATCTTCTACATACGCAAACCATCTTCAATTCCATCCCTCTCCCTCCATTACCCATGTACACGACATGCTCGGATAATTATCGACTCGCACTTGAATATCCTGCATTACTATGTCATAGTCATTTTGATGGAATAGCGTTTCATCAACTTCCCTGTTCCATGCGTCCCTTTCCTCCGATCCGTTCCAATTTATTCATCCCATACGCACCACCTCCTATTTCATATTCCCTATCTCAGCACTCCCATCTGGAATCCCTTTATGCCATTTTCTCCCTTATCACTATACCCCTCCCATACGAACCCTGTATATATCCTTCCCCTCCCGCCCAACGCCGCCGCCCTGACCCCTGTTTCGGTTCGATATAAGCTGTTGATTCAACCTCCTTCCCATCCCGCCATTATTCTCCCCCACTTCTCTCTTTCTCCCCCTCTTTTCCCCGCTCGTGCTTTTTAAACCTTTCGCTGACTCTCCGGATCGTTCTCTCTATTGCTTCTGTCGTTTTCATCCCTTCCATTCTTCTCGTTAATCTTCCTTCTTTTTCCCTTTCTTCGCCTCATTAAGAGAGGCTCTTTTTCATAAAAATCTAGCATGATCCCATACACTAAGTCCTCCGTATCGTCGCGTGCTTTTCTTCCTCTTTCTTTGCCGCAATATTCTCCTGTTTGTGATGAGATTGTAAGCCTCCCAAAAAACAAGACACGGAAGTGATTTTGTAGAAAGGAAACATTCCTACTTAGCTATTGCAATACTCCATTTCCTTATTATCAGGCTAACTTCTACCTCATATTTTTAATGCCCGAAATAGTCTATATGAACGTTGAATTATATCCTCGTGAAAGGTTTTTTGCCTCATCATAATAATGATATTTAGATATTAATGTACACATATATGCTTGTACAGGTCTTTTTTTAATCGGTAGGCGCAATCCAACACAAAACAGCCGCAAAATAAACAACTCAAATAACGATAACACGCCTAAAAATTAAGTACATAATTTTCTGAAATTGCAGGAGACCGAACAACAAATTCTCAATAAAACTAAAATAACAAACATATTTTGAACCATGAAAATAAGGATCTCCAATTTATATTTTAGCTTTATCCAGAAGTAAGAGCTGCAAAAATTAGTGATAAAGGCACATTATTATTATTGTAATGAAGACTTTGGTACACTCTTGTAATTTGTTGTTGTTTTCTATAAGTCAACATCATCATCTATCAAAAGGCTGTCGCTATCCTTGTCGCTGTCTTCCACCAATTTTTCCTACCCTTAGCCAACTCTTTCTTCACCTGGAATGAATTGCAATCCATTCTGTTCATAACATCCTGAAATGTGTGTATTCTGGGCCTACCTCTCGTTCTCTTGCCTAAGATCTTTCCTTCAAAAATGTAAAATTCAATAACTCGCTGTGTCTTATCAGGTGTCCAATAAGTTTCGTTTTCCTCTTTTCAATTGTATCTAATAGGGCTCTTTCTTCTCTTACTTCATTCAACACTTGCTCATTCTATAAGTCATCAGATAATAAAAATTAAACGTATATCGCTTCGCTACTGAAAAATCCAAATGTGAGTGAAACGGGCGCCGCACGACTTCTAAACCGCAAAAGAATGTATAAAAAGAGAACTGACAGTACACACATTCACACTTGTAAGTTACCCACTTTTTAACACCATTACATAATTTTCAAAATTTAAGGACTCCAAGTTGAATTTTTTCGAATCGAATCTTTCGCTAAGAAGCCACGCCTGCATTCACTATATTCCCAATATAATTTCTAGGAACCAACGTAACGTGTGTTATGGATAAACCACGCATTTCTTCGTGAGGCGAATCCCCTGGGTGGCCGTGTTTAGAGATATACCTCTTGCTTCGTATCACGCTAGAGCCGACGCATAACTGCATCCATACCTATTAATCATCTTCAAGGGCAAAAAATTCTGTTTCCTTCGACCTCTTTATCTATCCCTGCTTAGATGCACGCGCAGTTTCTCACGTAGCGCTCCATTAATCAAATTCCCGATATTTAACCTACGGAGGAGACTCATCCACTCTATCCGGCCAACTTTTTTTTCACTCATATCCCTCTTTTGATAAATGCACCTAGATAAATGCATTTACCTTGTCTTCTTTCCTTTAGAGTTTCGCAAATAAAAAATACGAACGTTTTCTCTTCCTATCGTTCACTCACTTTTCTCGATCTTCTTCTTAAAGCTTCCATTTCATACAATCTTTCCATGATCAGTGTGCAGCACCTCCTCTTTCTGGTATATCAACGTACGCCTTTTAAACTCTTATCTTTTCGTATATTCGTGTTATGCAATCGTTCCCTACGGTCAGATGTAAATTCTGCATTATTTTCTCTTCTCTTTGATACTGGTTTGCAAATATGTTTGATGCTGTTTCGCTTACATTTGCACAAAGAGGATTTATTCAAGTACTCAAAGTTTGGAAGCCATTAAGAGGGGAAGAACAATGGCGCGATCGTTAGACGCAGGCAATTCGCCGTGGTACGTAGCTTTGCGGAATAGTTGCCTATACCGTACATGTACTGGTGTTATCAGTGCTTGTCGATGACGAAGGATTGTTTCTTACTTAATGGCATGCATGTATTCTGATAATCCTTTAATAAAGCACGAAGTCATTAGAAGCGTTCATTTATAGCAACCTACTAGCAAACCGTTGAGGATGAATGCATGTTAATAATTATTTAGGAAATGGACGATAACTGGCGAGATAAAAACTGAATCTTAGCGTTAAACGTCATGATTAAAGTAACTTTTCTCTGCGATACTTGTTTTACGGTGGCGGGTTTCAGATCACGAATTTAAAAATTAGACGCTCCCGATTTTTTAAAGCTCAAAAAACGCAAAAAAGGTACCTCTTTGATTTGTGAATTACGTGTAATTCTGCACTTCTTCTACTTTTCCTAAAATAATTAATGCGTTAACGTGTAGCTTATTCAGCTAACTTAAAGTCCTTATTTCCATGACGCGTTTTTATTTCTAGCGATAAGTTACATTTTAATTTAATCGAAGTCTTTGCGTTTCATCGATGATACCTAATTAAGACTATTATTTTGAGACTTGTATTTGGGTAATGCAAATATCTGTTAATTTTCTTATAAAGGCTATATAGTTCTTTCTTACGCTAGTTTCATTTCCCCTACCTACATTAATTTTTTGATGTATTTATGAAAGTTACTTAAATATGATTTTTCCGTGGAATTTATTCTGCAAACGTTCTTCCTCTCTTCTTCCTACTCCAGTGATACTTTAACTTAGCTATTTCCATTTTCTTCCTTTTTATTTTATGCACTATCCTATTCAAGATAAATATTTTTTACTTTCATATTTGTAGCGTATTCGATGTAATGAGAGATTGTGAATAAGATCCCATTTTGACCGAAATAAAGTTGTAAGTATGTAATTTCTGCTGTAGTGTGTTCTCCTGCTTTGATGTTCTTTTTCCTTTGCGCAAATTTTTCTATTCCCACGAATTGATTTCCTTCCTTTGTAAGTTAAACGTTCTATAAAGATCCTTTTCTATTTAAATGATAATGGTTTACATGTAAGAAGGGACTCTTTCGTCATTATCTTGTCTAAATAAGGCACTTTGTAGTTTTTACTTTTATGTTCAGATTATTACTCCGAGTATTGAGGCCACCAAAACAATAAAAGGTCTTGGACGTTTAACGATTCAAATCACTATATTTCATAATTGGTTTAAATTCGAATAAAAAAATATGACAAATAAATAACTACAGAATTAGACTTGAATGTTAAGTTGGTGAATTACAATAGAATTTGCCCTGTCGGTGGAATGAACTTTGGAATGTTAAAATGAATAATTTTCCAGGGTGCTGTGTCGTTTTAGAGAATTTCTACCTAGCTACTTCTGGCTCTCATTTTCATCTGTTATCTGAATGAATGGTAACTTGATAGCACTATCCAATTCAATGCACTATCATGCATTAGAGGGCGTTAAAGTGTATCACTGCAGCCGCATTAATCTAAGACACACCCGATTCTAAGACCCCTTTTTGGAATTCACCTGGAAAATAAACTGTTTGAATAACAATTCACTATCCTCATAGAAAATGAAATACTTTCGAATTCATTTTCATAACTTTCTACACACCTGTGAGGAAAAACAGCAAACAGTAGTTAAATCAAACATGCTAATATGTTTTCGCAAGTCGTTGCCAGGATATAAAACTACAGAGAACTCAAAGAGATCAAATTTTTATTAAAAGGTTTTAATGAAAATAGTTTTAATCGATATCTCCATATATATTTTCAAAGCAATTTAATGTATAGCTATGGTTATTTGATAAACAAAATACGGCATTAGGGTCACGCTTTGCAATAAAATATTTTTATCGTAGAATGATAGACGTTGACTTCGCCATCGGATTGTGGCCTCATTGAAACGTTATTCTTTTAATAAATACATATCGCATCCACGCTCTTTGAGCCGCAAAACTATCAAATTTGATCAGAAGACTGATTCAACATGAGTCACAGGAGTCGATTTCATTTGAAAATTTTCACTCACCCTATTCCTCAACCTTTATCTGTCTGATAACTCGATCCATAAACCGAGACAAGATGGTCCCGTGGAATTCTCTCCGTGTTAGATTGATCCTGTCTCTTCCCAAGCACTATCTCCCAGCATGCGGATGTTTTTTCTTCCGAAACTGCGGAACTTACTTGGCCTCCATCTCCTCTGCTGCTATACCTCGCCATCTTCTTACGCACACCATTCCCCCCACTGCGCCCGATATCTCGCCAGATTCCATTCACTGAATAACCTCATTCCACTATGACCTAAATAGCTCGCCATGATTGATTGTCCTTCCTCAATGTGCTTTTCCCCATTGCCAGACTGAACCCCTACAGCTCACATGTATTGTGCATCTCGACTGTTGTTGGAACGAACTGGGAACTTTTTTCCGTTACCGATTCAGCCCTTATTTCCATCATTTACTCCATTGAATTTCGATATCTCGACACATCCATCTAGGAGCCTAAATTGCCGTAATTACCGATAAGGAAAGACGCTTCATCTATTTAAAAAATAAACGTGGATGAGTTTTCAATGTCGGAGGGTTTGAATATCAAGCGACACGTCCATCTAGGAGCCTAAATTGTCGTAATTAACGATAAGGAAAGACGCTTTATCTATTTAAAAAATAAACGTGGATGAATTTATAAAGTCGGAGAGTTTGATTATCAAGCGAAAACGCACAGAATTCCATCAAATTAATCAAAATTTGACAATTTTTTAATTAGATCACAAGCACTACCACTACTAACGATATCTACAAAAAAAAATTTGGGGAGAAATGAGGCTTACCACGCAAGATGAGAAGTGAGGTACTTTACCATTGCTTAACTCAATGTGCTATGATACATTGAGCGGAACTAGTCCATGTAATACGACGATACCGCGAAAACACTTTCCGTATTATTCTATAAAGAGTGACCATAATGAATTTGGAAAGAATGTCATTGGATGAATATTGTAAGGCGTCGCTCTTTCCTCTATATCTTTCAGATGTGTCAGCAATGAAAAAGATTGAGGCGAAAGTAAATCAAAACCACGATCAACTACATGTTAACAAAAATGAGGATACAACGGAATCGAGCGTGAAAAGATTTCCTCACGATTCTTCTTAAATGGAAAATCGTAAGCACTACGAAACAAATTACTGCATTAACAGAGGTAGGTGAATTAAGTAGTATAGGTTTTCATTTTACTCGATGAAAATAAATAGCTTGAGCACTCAGTTGCCTCGAATATTTACCTGAAAATTTAACGACCCAGTTTTGGACGTCTTCAACTCTTAATCGATTTACGCCACAAGAGAGTTGACCGTGAAGAGTATTTTAGTTTTGAAAATATATTTAATGCTACTCCGAAATGGCTTTGTCCGAAATATTCTTCTGTGTCAACTCCGCAAAACCATAGTATTGAGTTCGCTCAAGTAATCATTAATCGTGGAAAAGGATATTTCAGGATATATAAGTTATTTAATGATTATTTATTCCGGTTCATTTAACAACTATGTCCATAGGAATATCCCGTTTCTAAAGAAACAATTCCGTTTCTAACGAATATAATGCAGTAAGTAACCTATCCTGACGTGAAAATTTACAAAAGTTACGACGAAGGATGTATATCTCGTTACGTTTTAGGCAGAAGAAAAAATGCCCTTTAATACAACACTACACGTTTAGTAGCCAAATATCATAAACTAATATGAGTTCCTTCTTATAATCAGCCCGTTCTCTCTTATGATTAATTTTCATATCCAGCGCCCCATTATTTTATGCAGCACCTCTCTTTAATTTCGTCTTATTTTCTTTAATGATGTGGAAAAAATCATCCGGAATGGCTCCTGTACGACATCACTTACACGAATGCGGATTATGAGTGAGGGACGTCGAAGGTCTTATCATCTCAGCCTCTGCTGTTAAGTTCTTAACATAAAATACGACCACGACAACCAACCTATGAGAATGGAATTATTGCATTTCATACAGAAGACTTCCCTTATTTCTTCATAACCACTTTACGCATTTATTTGCTCCCCTCTCCTCTATTTTTCCCTAGCATTGGACCATCTTACGATTACGATTAATTTCCTAACAATACATTCCCTCTCCATAGCTTCCCCGATCATTTCCTGCATTTTTGCCTTTGTTTTTCCATCGATCAAACTCAAATTTTCGATCCTGTTCCACCACTACTTCTCAAAATCCTTCAATATTTTAACAACATCCGTAGTTTTATATTTCATACCAATATAGTTTACGAATTAAGCCCAGCAAAAATCTCCCTGCTATGTATTAAACTCTGTAGGTTCCCTCATAAACACGCTGTGTCATCAGTGTTCTCCGCATCATGAAAGCTTACTTATCTACTATTATTCTTCTAACCTCTTTGTATTCCTCTCATTCCAGGATAGATATACAGTGTAATTCTAGGAATGAATTTCCCAAATTTTGATAAATAATTGGAAAATTAATAAGATAAAACTAGCCGGGGAGATTACTCTTAACAGAAAATCTAACCGATCATCTTTCTTTAAAATAAATTAAACGGTTAATGGAAACTCTAACAAAAAAATGTATGAATAGGTATTTTACTTAGGGTTCCTGGTTAGCCAAGTGGGCAACGCATTCGTCTTCAATAAAAGCGGTCCCGGGTTCGATTCCTACGTGCCTACGGGCCTACGTGGGAAATGATATTCAAGCACTATCTTCGAGCTTTCAAAGCACTTTTAACAATACTACTACTAGGTAACTGACTCCTGTATGTATTTCTAAAGCATGATTATCAACCATTTTTATTTAGTTGAAGCTTATTCTCTTTTACGAGGCAAATATTTTCTCGTTTCGATAACATTTACTTGCGAATGATTTCAATGGACGGAATTTAATCTCAATAATGATTATGTATCTCTGA
This sequence comes from Ladona fulva, assembly GCA_000376725.2. Taxonomy (NCBI): domain Eukaryota; kingdom Metazoa; phylum Arthropoda; class Insecta; order Odonata; family Libellulidae; genus Ladona; species Ladona fulva. Next base: position 363,891 of record KZ308300.1, on the reverse strand, counting down.
AATAAGAAATGGGTTAAACGCTTATATGAATAAAAAAGCGCACATGATTCACCGTGGAGACGTCAGTCCAAATTCCAGTTCTAAAATTATAACAAAACCATTCCTCAACTCATATTAACAGCGTTCAAGAACATTTCCTACCACCATAATAAATCAAGGAAGTGTAATAGCTTATCTTAGTCATTGTGACGACATTTAGAGAGGGGTAACTTATTGAAAGTTATAATCACCGTATTGATTTATTTATTTCTTTATCAATTGTTTGATTCTCGGCCTATGTAGTACATTTCCACGTACCCTTGATTGTTTCCTTGGGTCCCATGATAAAACAACTACTCAATCATTTCATTATCTGAAGTGTTGATACTACTCATGACATCGTTCATCTTATGCAAATCGAAGCGCTGATATTTAATACTGACACATAACCAATGAGGGGACATAAGACTGAATTTCTAAGAAAAATTAAAATAATAACCCGAATATTACCTATAATTAGACTTAATGGTCGCATTGATAAGGCTAAATTACAAGATTTAGTTTGAATAGTTTGAATACTTAGTCTTGAATTTTATCGAGAATATAAAAGTAGCTCATTCATTACACAATCTCCTTTGATAGAGAATTGTGTGAATTAATTAACACTTTAATCGCCTCCTTGATCAATATCTCTTGATATTAATCTTCATGTCTTCCGAAGGCTACCTAATAGGGGAAACACAAGGATACGAAAAGAAATAAAATATAACAAAGTGTTAATTGAGGAAAATAGTCGTTTCTTCCGCAGAAAAAATCGTTCATGGTTGAAAAAACTTGGAGATTCATTCCGCAACAAAACCTGTTTTGATTGGAATAATTTCTGGACGTTAAATAAAGAGTTTTTAATTACTTATTGTGATGTATTTACCCTTTATTACTTGAGATTATCTGAAGATAAAAAATTATGCTCATAGTAAAAACCAAAAAGATAACAATAAACTAGTTATTCCATTTTTTACTCGTGATTTTGATTAACGCTTCAGCGACAGACAAACAAAATGCGGATATAACCCTAAGAGTTATAAAAAAATAGTCACCATAACTCTTCTGGACTTTCAAACATTGTGAGTAGGAGATATAATAGTTGGTAATTATATTCTGAGAAAAGGTTTAATTGGGTACAAAATGTGAAGATTGGATGCAGAAGAACGATAAATGGTTCAACAGTAAATGCAGTATTTTCTAATTATGTACCGAAGGTGGAACTAAAGTACTAAAGTAAAATAGCAATTGATAGGGGATTCACTGTATTAGAGAAAAGAAAGCTGTGCATCGGTAAAATATCTCGAGTCACCCTCACGAATAATTTAACTAGGGAATCCACATCTCCGTAACAAAAGTGAACTAGACATTGCGAAACTCGGCGTCGCAAAGAGAATAGTCTGCAGGAACAATAGAAAAGTCCAAGAGCGACTTTAAATCGCTCTAGTTAGACCCTGTCTTGAGTAAGCATGCAGTGCAGAGGACCCATAAACAAACGCCTCATTCGTAAGAAAAGGTCCAGCGTAAATCCATGCGTTTTGTTAAGGAATGTTGGAATGATGATTGATTGTTAAATCGTTTAAGTAGTAATTTCAACAGTGATTTCACAGCTAAGGTCAGTTCACACGTGAATTTCCACCGGGAATCGAAGCCGGAACCGCTTTCACCGAGGTCGACCGCTTTACCCATACGGCCCTGTTAAATCGTTCAGCATTTCTACGATTCTCCTTGACCTACAATGGAAATTGTTAGAACAAACGAGTTTAAAATTTAAGTTAAAATTGCTCAATAAATTCAGAGGGATTACGGTTTCTGCAGATGTTGCTGATATTATTCGTCCACCCAGTTACACGGCCCGACTAGATACTGCAAGAGAAATAAAGAAGATAGGTGCTGGACCTAGCCGCTTCAAAGATTCATTCTATCTGCGGACGATACGCGGTAGTAACGCATTAGGTAAATAGTGTTATCGTGCCAGAATAACTTGCGATACAGCCCCTGCAGCTCACTAGAAGGAGGGTTGAAGGGAATACATGTAGATCTACTTGCTATTTTTGTCCGATTCCGTCGAAAAACTTGGTAGACTTTCTTTTTCCTGTTTCTCTTATCTTTGACTTTATGAGTATGCAGTTCTTTAGTTCAGCGTAATGTACACGGAGTAAAAGGAGTATTCCGCCCACTATAGCCCTGTCGACAACAGACAGTGGAGGGGCAAGCGGAAATGGGGTCAGACACTATATGCCGCCTCCATTCCAACCCTCTTCCCGTCCCCTATCACCATTTCTCCGCTCTTTCCTCCTCCGCCTCCATAAAAATCTCGATTCGCCAGCTTACATCTGCAACCATTACGGTAAAACTGCGCCCATTAGCGTCTCTTCCATAAAAGGGATATCCTTCCTCTAAGTTGTATAAGTCCCCGTAATTTGTCAAGGACTAAAAGAAAGGCAACATTACTTGAACGTGTAAATAGTGGTCCTTTGCGATAAACCGAAACTAGGGTTCTCGATACCTAATTCGGCCCACTAAGCTCCACCCTCCCGAAAGTGGCAGTTTTGTTATTTCATATGCAAGTAGTCGGACATTTTTAGAAATTAACAACATAAGGGAAATAGCTCTAAGATGCGTATAATGAAGCAATTAAATAGGTGTCGTAATTACACGAATCCATGACGATGTTTATTCCCCTAGAGGGGATATTCCCCGAGAGCTCGGAGTTTCAAAGGAAAGGGAGTTGTTCTTACAAACGTAAGCAAAATCCTCGGCCTCTACTAGACTGCGCAATCTAGATTTTTACGTTTAAAATATGCCGTATCTATTAAATAATTTATGTTGAGAGTATAAACGAAGCTACCTAGTGAAAACTAATTCATCAATTCCTTATTTATATTTACCTTGCTGATTTTTCCATTGTTCTCAAAACCTTATTACTTTTTATTGCAGTTTTTTATACATAAGATAAAAACGTCTATAAACTGAATTAATCGTTGATTAATTTAAAAAATTACTGCCTTTCCGTTGTAGATTTTCATAGAAAGGAGATCGCTTTATAGTCCAGGTCGTCTTGGATTCGTTCAAATCCGTTCCTCTCTTTCAATCATTGTATACTCTCTGTATATCAAGGACGACTTTCTTGGTTACCATTGCCCTCTTTCCCGTAGAAATTGAACGGAAACCTCAGCTAGTTTAAAATAACGAGGCGGAGTGTTCTTTGGCTAATTTTGAACATAAAAGGCATAGGCAATGATTTTGAATATAGGACTCAAAAATTAAGGTTAAATATTTCAAATTCGTAATCTTTGTATTAAGAATTACCTTACATCGCAGTAAAATTATCCGTCCTACGAGGATCCCCCAATTAAAGACCCTGTGAAGGGAATGTGATCTAGTGTAGGGATCTCTGTAAATACAGCAATATCGAAAATACATAATTGGGTTACAATGACGAAATTGCAACAACGAAATCCTTACAAAAAATCAGCTGAAATTCTAAGAGCATTGATTGGCTCTTCATTGGAGGAACGATTTTTAACAGTTTGTCCAACCCCTTTCAGAAAAATTACTTGTTTTGTAGTTAATTTACTTTCCCTTTTTTTGTATTTTTTTTCTCTATTTTTCATTAGTTAAGAAAATGTCATTAATTCAGATTGGATAAAGAATTAATAATAATTTGATATGATTTCTTAGTGTGAATATTCAATCAAGATATATACTGGCATGATGTATCTTGAAGATTTCCGACGATGAGTTGATCCTGATTCAGCAATGCGGAAATTCAACCTCGTTACTCTCAATCAAATATACACGCTACATTTCCTCTATTATTTACCAAAAAACAAATGAAATGTCTTATCCACTTACGTTTGGTAACAAGAACTATCAGCCAATATCCTAGGTAAATAAAGATTCAACACCAGCGTTCTTTACCATAACCGACGAATTTTATCACTCTTCGCCAGCTTCATACTTCACATTAATCATCATGATTGCAGCTGAATGTCCGCGGTTTATCAATAGCGTAGGATTTTAAATTAATGTTCCTTGTAAACTCATTTCCGCGATGGAATATTGCATGTCCAAACTCAGATAGAGGCGATAGAGGAATTTCATCTGGTGCCTTATTCCTCGAAATGAAGCATTCTTCGCATGGATCGATCGATAGCTGCTCTTTTGCCCGACACTCAATTCATTTTTTCTCTCCCGTACCTGAAGGGAAAATTATTAGCCGGCGAATAATTCATATTGGCAAAAGCAATTCGACGCAGACTCTCTCATAATTCCGGGCAGCTGTTCCCTCCGTTTCGAATTTTGATCGATGATAACAGAGGGACCATTCGGTGTACCTGGGAAAGGAGTTTTGTAGGAATGGTAGAAAAGATGGAAAGATAGAAGAGCGTGAATGTTGGTTGTTGGATAGCATGTGATTACCAGGAGGACACGAGTTCAGTGGGAGAGCGCAAGTGCCTGCAGAGGCGTGAAATGGCAATATTTATGAGCGCATGGACACCGGTGAGTGGTGTTCGAGGGAATAATACCAGAGTGGCTGGAATGAATTCAGTTGGAATTGATCGCACGAAAGTGAGGAAAACCACAATAGTCCATGACACTTGCGTGACGAAAGAATGTGGACTGAAAACGAATTGGAACATTTTGAAAGGAGCGTGAAATTCTGTTGGTTTTCAGACGGCAACTGATATATGGTAGTGGTTGGTATGGTCTTGGTAAAAGTTGCATTTGTGTGGTCTGAGACATAAAGGGAGATGTTCGAGACTTAACATGGATGTACCAGATGCAGACGTTTTAAAGGGATTGAGTGCTGGCCGAAGTGTGGCGAAGCATGTGTGTTTAGACAAGCAGCCCTTATGAAAGATTCGTATGCATGTATGGTATGCAGAATTCGTCAAAATTTCATCCATTGCCTTCCTCATATTAGGAAATCGTTGAATTTCTTCAAAATCATTTTTACAACCTGATGTCCTTCACTGTTCACAACTATTCTTTGATAAATTCTTTGCCATATTTATCTACGATAATAATAAGATATACTAAATCAATGCAATTTCTGATTCGTGTCAATTTCATACTCCAAAGAATTAAACAATGATAATCTAAGTTATCGTAAACTGAAGTATATAAGTATGATATATCTAAGAGATTTAGATAAACAGAATATTTAAACCCAAATTTCAACTCAGAAAACTGCATATTACTCAAACGAATCACTTCGGCCTTCACTTCGTGGAACAACATTCTAACACAAGATTAAAACAACCTATCTTTATTCCACAAAATTATTATAATATTATATTATTATTATATGATTAATAATGTTTTGGAGTAAAGAAATAGTTTGTTGTAGTCTTCTGTTACATGTTACTCCTTGAGAATCCCCTATTCATCATTAAAGTACACTTTATCCTACATAGCTTTTCATAACTTCCAGAACTACACGGAAAATATTTTTACAAAACGTATCAACTCACTCATTTATTTGCAGTTTTCTTTGATCGAGTTAAAAGTGTAAGAAGTAGTAACACATTCTCGGGGACATGGACACTGGGGAGGAAACTGCAATATATTTATACAATGTTACTGAATCTTAAGGATCCCAGAAAATCTATTTGGAAAACATTTTCCAACAGAATTCTAGATGAAATGTTATGGGGAAATATTTCATCTTCGCCCTTTTTGCTGCGACTCGACGAGATATGTGAGACTCATTATCTCCGAGAATATCCCGAAGTTTCTCTTCTATTTCCAGTTGGAAAACCAGACGCTTTCCACAGTGATGACGTAAATCATTATTTGTCCATAAATACTGGCTTCCTAATAACCTTCCAAGAAAAGGATAGATTTACGTAAGAACGGAGGAAACTAATTATTTCGCCGGTGCAGACGAAGTCTTCTATATCTCCGTTTCACTCTCTTCTCTTGTAAAATCGTACTGATCCTCCTTTTTGTTAACTTCGAGTAAGTGGGTCGAAGACAAATCTTCATTTGTTACTCTACTGAAGATGAACGCTTGAATGTTTATACGCAAATGAGTTCACCTATTTTAGATGGCTCCTTTACATTTCTTATCCCATAACTTTCCCAAACTCCATTCCATTGAATTAGGACGGAATGTCCTAATCGGTCATAGTTAAAGTTTTTACTAATAATAATACATTTAAATAATATGTGTAATAAATCGTAACATAATTATAATAATTTGTGGAGTAAAATTTCCATGCATATGAACTGTTTCACTATTATTAACCGCCGGAAGTTTATTAAAACTGAAAAATAAAAGTGTTCGTTGATAGAGAATCCGGTTATGAGCTTCCGTTTCAATTAGTTTTATTATTATATTAATAACATTATTAATAGTATTTTCTTAGTAATTTACATGTCTCGAACAGAGTGATCTAATTCTGCCATATTAGAAGGAAGATTATTGCAAGAATCGAAGTAATAAACAATTTCTGTTCATCGTTCGCGTAAACCCTGAAACTGCCTGAGATCTCCAAATAACTTAAGCAGTAAGATTCTCAACCAATGTTTCGTACCATAACTTTTGGGTGTTTTATGCACTGCAAAATATCAGAGAGTACCAAAGAGTTTCTAATTTTAAATTAGATTCCCGCTTAACTGTTCGATATATTTTAGTTTACCGCGGGAGTTTTAAAATAATTTCTTTAAAATAGCCATTTTTTGTGTAGCGTGTTTTACTTGTCACTTAAACTTCACCTTGAAGGTCCTAAATTAATGAAATATACAGAGGAAGGCTTAATTATATAGGATTTTATCTTATTAAATAAACCAGAACTTCTTAGCAGTTTTTTTCCTGTTATTTGGCCGTTTTGGTCGAGAAAAAGGATAAGAATATATCAAGTCAATTTAGACCAAAATTAGACCCTAGACATGCATACAACTAATTGATGCATTTTTATTCTCTGTTCTCCTTTCTTTGTAAATATTTGGTTTTCTTTTCCCCCTCCTCTATAATTTAATTAGTTGCAACCAATCCGGTCTAAATTTCAGTACTGTATCCTGTATTGTACTGACGATCACGATTAGTCGCCCAAGCCGGTCCACTTATAAATGAAACTGCGGAAAACTACGACAGTTTCTTGTTTATTTCTTTGTAAACTTAAACGTCGAATTTCGCGCGCTGCGAAATTTGTGTCCCAACAGATGTGAAATATAAAGAAGTGTAAGTAAAAATTACGTTAAATATCCTATTGAAAATACAGATATGTTGAATAATTCATAGTCGTATTCAGGCCGAAATCAACGCTTGAAACTTCTACGCAGGATGATGATGGAACAAATGTAAGTGAAAAGCCATGCATTGCAGGGGATCGCCTACTTTTAGCTTTCAGGAAGTTTCTCTGAAAACGGATACATTGCTCTGCGCGGTAGCTTAATTGATATGTCCCCACCCCTTCACGAAATTGGAAGATCTGAGGTTCGAATCCCAGTCAAGTATTACTTTTTTCCATAAGTAGGAAAAAAACACTTTGTAAAAAATTCCACAACGTATGGAATACATTGAATATCAATGTATGGAATAAATTAATGATATATTGTGGAATTTCTGACAAAGTGTTTTTTATTCCTACTTGATGGAATTTCACATAGTACGGCTTCCACCATTGATTATAATTTTCCCTAAATCTATTCTATGGGGTTCTTCAGGCGCAAGACTTCACGAAAAGTAATTCCTAAACCAACATCCTATGATGATTACTCCGATTATTTCAAATTAGATACGTTTTAATATTTTGTGAGAATTGTAGTACTTGGTGAAATTACTTTTTCTACGTTATTAAGGTTTCCTCCATTAATCACAATATAGAAGCGTGTCGTGGAGAGAAAAGAGGTTGAGAAGCATTGGGTTAAGAAGTCTGCAGGCGGCACCGAAATTCCTTTTCGATACGGCCCCATTTCTTTTCCCGTTTTCAACTTCTTACTTCCCCAAACATTACCGCACTCTCTCCTCTATGTTGCAGGGGAGCCGCCCGCTGTACATGAAGAGTCGAGATACCATGAGGCTCTGGGGATCCTCACCTCCGCAGCAGCAACAGCAGCAAGCAGGGGGGAGGAGACGCGCGGGGGTAGAGGGGGGAGGGGAGCTGGTGGGGGGCGACGGAGGTTGCGGGGGCCCGGCCCATCGCAAGTCTGAGAGGAGGAGGAGGGCGAAAGCCTCTGCGGGGGATGAAGAAGAGGGCGGGGGGGATGGGGAGGACGAGGAGGTTGAGGGAATGGTGATCGGGGGGGAGCTGACGGAGGTTAGGGTGGTGGTGGAAAACGTCTCCGGAGACGAAGAGGACGAAGACGAGGGAGACGAAGAGGGGGGCAGGGAGGGCAAAGGGGGAAGACCGGGGGGAGTGACCCTTCCCCTCCTTCAGGTATGGCCCATAGACAGGGGCCTGGAGGATGGTTCGAGCTTTGTATTTCCGCCTAAAGAGGGAGTGGGTGCGGGCACGGAGGAGAGGAGGGACTCCGGTATCGACTCGTTTCAGGTGAGGGACTCCCCATTCCTTTGGCACGCGTGGAATTGCGCTCACGCGCGTGCGTGCCGACGGGAATGAAGTGGGGAGGAACGGCAAGAGGTATTAGGTGGCACGGAAGAAAATGTACGGTAAATATAGGTGTAGGTAGATAGCTGATCGGGACGAGGTTCAGTTTGAGCTGATAAAATGTGAGCGGAATGCGAGAGTGGAATGTTTATTACCAGGAAGCGTTTTGGATTTCATCCTTTCATAGAGATTGTACCTTTAAACGTTCGGCTGCAGAATTTAATGAGGAAAGGCATCGGAAATTTTGGTGCAGCGATGTAAGTTAGATTCGCTGATTTCCTGTTTCACGATAGTATGAGTGAAGAGTCATATGTAATTAAATGAATATTTTGGATCCAGACCTTACCTCGCAATCAGAAACATTTGATCCAAGGACATTTATGGTATATTTATTTAGTCGTTTATGTACCAAAGAGTAAATAAAATAGTCCGAAATAAATTGAAAAATGCACTAAACAATATTATATATAGCAATCTTCAATTATTTTAGTTTCCAAAATGAAACGGAAATCTATCTGTAGTTGCATCGTGAGACAAACGATTTCTGTCAAGTACGCTGATTCGTAAATCAAAAGGCAGTTAGACGAAAAATGCGTTATTTATATTAAGATTTTATTTTTTATTTCTCTTTAATGCAGAAATTCTAGAAATTGCTCAAAATTATGTGCTTTTTCAAGAGTCCTGTAAGAAATTCTTAGATTTGGAATGGATCACAATAATGAGCTATGCTTATCAGATTGAAATTCTGAATGATCACAGTTGCTACCTTCCGGCTGAAGTGGATCAGTTATCTCTATGTTTAGTAACGTTTCACAATTTAATTTCAAATTTCAGATACAATTATTCGCTACTGTTGCCGCGGTGGTGCTTTTCTATGCGCTATCGGAAATACTGCATTTTCCATCAGAGCTAAATTCTACTTAATACGCGCGATAAAACAGCTTGAACTAAGAAAGTAAAAATTAGTTATATTGGCTGATGAAACGCCTAAAATTTGTTATTCATCGTTTTTTCACTTAAAGTAGTGCATACTAGTGACTTTGTAATTTGATTCAGTCATACTCCAATTTCACTACGGAAGAGCGTGATGCTGAGTTAGCGAAGATTCTTTAGACTGTAACCGCAGCTGTAACACGTGCCAGAAGGGCGAAATGGAAGCATCCTAGCAGAAGCGCAATCCATTAATTGAGAGGAAACTTAATCCTTCATTCCATTCTCTGCAGAATTCCTGGCGCGCTCCTCATATTCTCGTTTCTTCTGCGACGCCTTATGTCAATCTCTACTATCTTGATTAACTCCATCTTCAGTACTAAGTCAATTTACTGAAATATTACAGCGCGGTGCAACTTCATATATAGATTTATTTTAATAGATAAGCATTTATGAGATACTAAGAATTCCAAGTTCATTAAATATCTTGTGGTATAGTCGTGAATCTTGAAATCCATGAATGATAGTTTGGCAAATAAACGGCAGCCTTATTGAGTAGCATTGTTACGTCTATATTAAATCATAAAGACAATAAACTTATCGTTTGAGACTTCTTTTTCATCATACTCACAGAGGATATTACAGAAAGCTAAGGGGAGGATTCTCTATGACTGTTTACGTGTGATCTTTTTTCATGTAATCTCGTGTCTATAATACTGAGATAATGCCATAATCTGAGTCTTTTGTGGCAATTTTGGAGTGTGAATGACTCAGAAATCATTTCTAACGTCAATATAGAATTTACAGAAATATACAGTATCGATACTGTTGTGCAATTATCCTCTGGCGAGAAAATCTTTAGCATAAGAACCTAATCAAATACTATGAGGTAGAGAAATCAATATTTTGTTTTAAGATCTACTAAATTGCCTTGTCACTTCATAAATTTTCAATTTTTGGTGATTATTAAACAGAAAAAATATGCTAGGAGATACAAAGTATAGTATCGCCCAAAGTTTCCGGATTCATCGGAAAAGCAATGGACGAGAAAATTCATTCATGAAAACATAAATGTTGATTTTCCAGTACTGAGTATCATAAGTCTCACATAAATTCCAATATTTCCCTGCTTGTGAAATTTTTTAAATAATGTATCTTCAACTTCGACGCTTTGAAGAAATCAGTTTCATTTCTATCAATCACAAATATGGGCTGAAATAAAAATTTAAGCTCGACGAAGATGAATACTTAGTATTTTTTTGAGTTAATGTAAAATCTTGATACTATACATACTATCACATTTGTATTTCAATGGAAACCTAGTAATTTATTTTCTAAAAAGGCAAACTCTTCATAATACAAGGATGCTAATCATCTTTAATATATTATCACTCTTTCATGTACCACTCAAGTAGATTTTCTGAGCTCAGAAAACAAAATTTTCAGGAAATTCCATAACTTTTTTGGTTATTCAGCTGGAACTTTTGAAAGCCTTGGAGATCTCTTTATCTTATTTATATGAGACTTCAAAATGAAAGTTTTCGTTGTTACTTCAAACAGATTCTTTTCTTTAAAATAAATTCCTGCTAAATATTAGTGTGTTTATCGAAAATGTTGATTGTGAGTGATATAAATTAATTTATTTTTCATTCCTGATATAGGAGAATGAAACCTTTCTTATCCAATAAAACGTTACTTTGACGGGAAATATATTGAAAGGTAATCTCATTGCAACCATTGCTTTGGGCTGACGCGTAAGACGAAATATTTTTCTGATACCTATGAATATGTCAAGTTTAAGAATAAATTATTACACTGCTCCATACGCTTGCTGCCTTTTTGATCTAGAATTAATAAGTATTGATATGAAAGTCAGGACTGAAACAAAACTCATCCATATTTCCTAAACTCTCTCGATTAAAAAGTGTCAGCCTTTGAATTGCACTAACTACGCTGGTTGCTCCTATTTCCTCATAGGCCAGCCCCATTGGAGAATGCAGTAGCAACGGAAGTGGCGCGAGCGGCAGCCGCCGGGAGTCCACCCACACCTTCACCGGTGGTCGCCTTCTGCACCCCAATTCCGCCCGATACCTCAGGAGGTCAAGCTCCGACCGCTCCCTCAACGCCGCCAGCAGTGGAGTCGGTGGGGATGAAGAAGATGACGACGACGATGAAGTTGAAGAAGAAGACCGAGGGAGGGACGGTGACGACGAAGGGGGGAATGCGGGTGAAGAAGAGGAAGAAGAAGAAGAAGAGGAGGAGGAGGACCTGCTAACAGTGGAGGCTGCCACCGCGTGTGCCCGAGCCCGATTCTCCGCCTGGTCCAAACAGTTGGCGCAGGAAAGAAGTGCGAGGTGTTCCGATCAACCGCCCGTCAGTCCCCTCCTCCTTCCGGTATCGGTACAGTCTGCAATCCCCACGGCCAGACGCCGTTCCTCAGCCTCCTCCTACGCCAGGAGAGCCTCATCGGCCTCATCGGCACGTAGCGACGCCGCCCCCTGGCCCTGCTCCCCGCCCCCATCCTCTTGTTCATCTCGGGCATCCCACAGGAGGGTCTCCCTCTTGATGGATGCCTTGGACCTTGAGTATTCTTCGAGGGGTAGTGTCGGGGGACTCCGAAGCTTCTCCGGTTCCTTCCAGAAGCTTACTTTTACCCAGTCGCTGGCGTTTCCGGGCCTGGCTGCGGTTAGGGGGTTGAGGACCGGCCATGGTGAACCTCCCAGGAGGAATAGGAGGGGAACATCCTTCTCCTCGGTTTCCTCTTCGTCGACTGCGAGGTCGGGTCTCAACGCCTTCGCCAAAGTGGTCACCACAGTAGTGCTGGTGCTCATAAGTGTCCTAGTTTTCGGGGTGGTGTACAAGTACGTGAGGACGTGAGGGTTGCTGGTGTCCCCGCATGGTAGCTTCAACTCGAATGAATTCGCGGCTGCAGCGGGGACCGAGGCTTTCGACAAGTGACGAGCGGCGGCCGGCTTCCAGCGGGAGAAGACGGAAGGCATCGCGCGGAGAAATAAACGGACAATTGGCATCTCGTTTGTTTAATGTTTACGTGTTTCCTGCGTGGCGTTCAGCTCTTCATCTGATCGTCGGCATCCGTTGTTTGTGTCGCGGAGAGTTTCCATAATCCTCGCTGGGTATATAGGGAGAAATGTTCGTTGCCGTTTCTTCGTGTTTTGATCAAACTACTCGTTGAGTGTCTCTTTCGAGCCACTTTTATCGCCCACGCTTGAAAGGAAGCCTTGAGGGTTGCTTTTTCCTCATCTTTTCGAATCATTCCTGTTTTTACGTGGACTCTTTCTCTCTCTGAATGTCGAGCGGAATGCCGACAGTCTCGGACTCTTCCGAGGTACGATGGTGGTGAAATATAAAATACTATTGTTGAAGAAAAAAGAAGTCAGCGCACAAAAAGATAAAACGGAGATGGATCGGCCTACCTCTCGAAATTTTGCGAATCAGTCTACTTTTGGAGAGATGCCTGCTTTGGGTGCGAATTTAAAAAATGTCCATTTCCGATGATGGGAGCGAGGAGAAGTTTTGGGTTAGATTTTAGGAGAGTCCTCCTTTCCCGATTTTTTCAAAAGGTGTGTTTCGACGTTCCTGAGTGTTTTTATATACATATATATGTGCATGGGGCGGGAACGAGGCTTTATTTTTCAATCCAAAAAACCTGCTCGGTTGTGGATAATCGTGTTGAAATATTCGTGACTTCGGTTTAAGTGTGTGCATGTTTTTCGAAATTTTCTCAAGCGTTTGACTTCCTTTACATATATTTTTTTAAATTGTCTGTGTGTGTGTTTGACACATTTCCTACATGTTATCCTGTGGCTTTGCCTAAATGTTTCGCCATTTTGGCTTTGAAGGGCAGTGGAAATCACTAAGTCTCGACCGATATTAACCGACCGCGTTTCTCTTGATTTTATGATTTCCGATGGATCCTGATTTTCACTTAGGCATCCGAGTTAGTTTACGAATAGGACTCCCATATCCTATAGTCAACATGTAGGTTGTTTGTTAAGCAACACAACGAGTTGCAAACGAGAGAAAAATAGCTTGTGATAAAACAAAGAACGTCCCTCGGATTAAGGTTGCGAATCCCGAAGGCTCTTCCGCCGAATGACAACGAGGCGGAAAATGAACAATATCGGATGGCCGTGTTACAATCTGATAAATTTTTAACACGAACCATTCCGAACTCAGACATTGGTTATCCAACTCCAATGATGATATTACCAAATCTGGACCTAACCGTTTTATACGCTAGTCATAGAACGGTCTGTTTTTTCGCAGCGTTGACAACGATTAAATCTGCTCTATGTTTTCCATGATACTTTGCAATAATTTGCTTTTATCCTTCCCTAGGGACAATAAAAGTAGGATAATGTATCAAAGATGCGTAAATTTGACTAAAACAATGGATCTCTATGCTGCTGAAAATGAAACTATCCGAGGAAGATACTTTATTCGTTGCCTTTCCCAAAAAACACGAACTGCACATCAAGAAAACTATTATCAGATTTTCCATCGTGCTTCAGCCAACTATTATGAAATTTTATTGCTTCGATGTAAGATGTATCACAACTTCCTCACGTTCTCGTTGCATGTTTTTTTTATAAGCGGACCAATATTGTCGCAGTGTGGTTCTGAATGTCTAAAAACACAGGATAAGCTACAAGCCAAAAATTGTTGAAAAGTAAATCGTTTTCTCAAGGCTCAAACGTTATATGTTCTCTACCGAACTACCTGTGAATTTTTCATATCATATCACGCAAGATATTTAGGCTACGAAAATTGTAAGGGGAACGACACTATGCCTTGCTCTTATAGATCGTGTACTCTATGATAGCGAGGGTACCATTCATTGTGAAATAGTAAACATAGCAATCAAAGGTTTTTAAGATGTGATTCGTTCGCGTCATTCTAAAAAATACCCTCTCTCTTCCTAAATAACTTAGCAAGTTTTTAAAATTTTCGATTCTGACGACGTTTTCGATTTCATAGGATCGTAGGAAACTTTCACCCATTGTATTTTGTGATGGAAAATATGAGTGATTGTATAAACTACTGAATCTGTCCGCCAAACTCTGTCTGATGAAAGGGAAAATAGGAACTGTTTTCTATTCTTGCTCTGAATTCAATTCACATTAATCGCATTCGTCTATCTTATGAATGGAAACACTTAAGGGAATTTCCGTCTTTCCGCAACTTTCATCAAACTCGTCACGTTCAAACTTGTAAGAGGCAGAGAATAAGTGCGGGATCGGAAGCTGGGTTACTTAGCAAGGAGATTTTCCTCTGTCGTCACTATGATCCAACCCTTCACGTTCAGAGAAGAAAGATCAGAGTGAAATATTTTAGCGAGCGGGTGTCCCAGCCCTCCTACTGGTTGGGAAATTTCGACGATGTCGAAAAATATGAAATGAATGGAATACATTTCTCTTAAAATACGAGTGCCTTCAGTTTTAGAAGAGAAAAGCGTTCAAAATTTTGATGGTCATCTACTTCATGTTTGAACGGACGGTTTTCCTTGCCTTCTTCTTCTTCCATATGATACTTGGAGATTTTTTAGACCTAACGTGCGATTGATTAGTAACATCGCAGTTATCGTATTTCACTTTTATGATTAAAGTTTTCACGTAACTGAGGTTACATTACTTAAAAATTTAATATTTACAGTCACCTTGGAAAACGTAATGAGCGGAATCAAATAACGCCACTTCGAATAAGAGAAGGTTAAATTATGAATTTGATAAATATCCAAAATGTGAGCAATAATTTAAACTATTAAATTTATCTCAACTGAACTTGGTAATACACTGAACACAATAAAAGATAAATCTAGAATTTAACGCCATGCGGTTCTCATATTTACATATTGAATAAAAATCAAAAACATTTTCGCGGAGTTTAGAAAACAATTCTGGAAATTTTTCAATCAAAATAAGGAATTAAGCATTAGGAAAGAATCTTTCTCATTCCATAATTTTGATTTCTTCGCTCTTTTTTAAACAGAGTGCCTGTAGTAAATCTATAAATTCATGAATATTACTAATGATTTATTTACCTAGTTTTAAAGATCTGAATTCTCGCACCACGCTGTGGTTATTTAGATAATCCCGATTACAGAAGAGGTTCTTCTACCCAATGAACACCAATCTTTTCTGAGATAATCGTTAAAGAATATACTCGTGAACTAGAAGAGAAAAACGAGTTTCCGAAAATTACTTAGAGAATAATTTGCAGGAAATATTACGTTTCTAGAGCATACACTTCTCATTATAGCTTTGAATTTGAATGCGGATAATTACTACTAAAAACTAATACAAGAAATACTTATGATAAATCAAATTAGTGATTGTTGAAAGATGCTGATTGATTAATTACAGCCGATTACTGCTGTGGCCTTACTATATGAGATTAAGTCGCTTACAGATACAAAAAAATATTCCCTTTCAAGCAATCGCATCAAGGAATACACAGCAATGTTAAGGATCAGTACCTTTTTTTCAGATTCATCTGGTGTAGATAAAATAAAAAAATCAGGAACAAAATCTTGAGTTTTAAGCTCATTTATGATAACCTAGTCTATACACTAAGTTTGTCTAACATGAGGAACCAAATTAAATTTCCCTTGATATCCCTGTAACTTATCTTTCTTTGTTCAGTCTTAAAGCGAGCAATTTTAAGCATCTCGGATATTCCGTCGAATTTAGCAATTTATTATTTATTCGCGTCAATCTCGTATTAAAAAAGATAGTTTCATTCCAAGTATTCTCCCCCCACACTTCTTTACGGTACCACGCAGCTCATCATATGTAGAGAATCCAATAAATATGAATCTCTGTTATGAGATGATCTCGAAATATTTTTCTTGGCGGAGAAATACGTTAATCGTCTGACTCTAACTCAAGACTTAATCTTTAAAAATAAGAAAAGAACATAAAAATGATTATAACCTGAGACTTATCGGAAAGATGGTTTCTCGAGAATCTGATGCCTTTGTACGATGGCCTTTGCCATTTGAATCGTCTCCACTTCTCTAAATCGTCTTTCTTATCCTTATCTGAATTGTGAACAAGTGAATGGTGACATGGACTCGTCATTCACGGCGTGCGTGTGACTTCTACTTCTGTGATGTTCTACCAGTGGTTTTAATGGAATTAAAATAACAAAAATATATCAGATAAAGTATGCGAAACAAAGAAAAAAGAAAACTAAACATGTTTAAAAAATATATATATACACACCTTATGAGAGTCGGGAGACCTCTCTCCCTTGTGTTCATGAGCACCTGGAGAATTAATTTTGATACGCGTGAATTCTATATTATCATGTTCCAGTGGTACATCTTTCCTTTAGCCATTATATCTGAAGATATCGAGTTTGCCAAATCCGCTAACACTTCCTTCCTTTACAGCTTAGCTGAACCTTTACCCACAGGAATAATTCCAGCTATGGCCTCCGGTGAAATTACGCCTAAATCCCTGCTGTTTAATCTAAAAATTAATTAAAATTGGCATCATTTATAAAAGAGAAAAATTACTTTGATTTTATTTTGGGTAATTCTTATAAACATTTTTTTACAATGTAACCACGAGCATTTTCATAAGATGTCCAAAAAGTTATAATTTAAGCAACGAGAGCTTCTACCGGCTGAGATAATTTTATGTTTTCTCTGAGATCGTAATGAAGTTCATTTCGTTTAAAAATGTTAATTCAGGGGGATTTTGGTCTTAAATATCATAATGTCGCTCTTAGTGCAATTTTACTCGGGTAGAATTTAATCTCTATTATTTAATATAATATTGATTATTCTCTTCCCAACACATCCCTGATTTATCCAGTACAAACTTCCTTTTTTTTACACCTACCGCTGTCCCTACTTCTTTCATTAATTACAACATGTACATTAGACGTTAATTGTTCTTGTTGATTTCACAAACTCTACATGACTGAATCTAGAGAGTACCGAATTATTACGTAGCCTACCGATCTACTTTACACCGATTGTCACCCCGCTCTACGTATACCATATGCAAATATGAATACCTTATCCTCAAATCAGACTTACCTTCCGAGCATTAAATATGATATTCTCGGGTTGAGATGTATCTTTCACTATGTTTCCAACTCAAATGATGTAATGGTTTTTTTCAGAAGGAAGAAAAGGGACGTTTTGCCTAAATTCCAAGCAAAAGGTAGATGTTTTGCTTGATGTAGTGTCTTTCTTGGTATAATTTTTGAAGTTCTCTTAAGGTTGTTGTATTGTCATGTCGCCTGGAAATATTTTCAAGGCGAACATGTAAAAAAAATGCAGTTTCCTGGACTTTGACGGTTCTAATGCACAATCATTGATATTCATGAAAATATTGAACTCTGTGGATTTGATACAATGATATGTACCCTATCGTTGTCGCCAATATTTTATTATTTCAATTCACCGAATAAAATTTTCAGCCGTTTCAAATTGCAAAGTATATTTAATGAGACTCCTGAATGTTTTCCCCTTCTGTATGTTGCGATAAAAATTACATTTTGTGGTGTGGTGTGTGATTGGTATTACGCGCCAAATTAAATCAAATTTTTACATCTGTTTTGATGTTGGATGGATAACTTGAAACTTAAATCAAATCAATGACATGATGCATATCACATCAATTATACCATAGTATCAGTCATTTACGTATACCTTTCCCTTCACGTCATTTTGATTCCGCCGTGATTATCGGTTGGGTGTGCAGCATGAATCAGCTCCTACATGAGATCAGAAAGACATCCTTAAAATATTGCACCCATATTAAAATATCTCTGTCTTCGATCAGCTTTCCTGTTTTAAACGCTGCAGCAAGAATTGCAACCTAATCGAGAAAAATCAGAGCAATCATTTTTCTATTTAATGTTGGATTTTAAATCGATCTATGACATACGATTTTAATATTGCAAAGATATAATCCTATATATTTATTATTTGATAAGTATACCATTGCTGTTCAAGCCGATATTTGCTGAGAAAAAAATCAATCTTCGAGAATTTAATATAGGTCGATATATTTCTATACTACGAAAGCATCAGTATGATTTCTGGCACTGACAGCTCATTAGCGTGAAAGCTTTGCAGTGATCGGAATGCTAGTTGTTGTTATTAAGGTGCTTCGACAACTGAGGTCATGTTAGATCGAAATTCTACAAAGTTTCTGAATTTACAAAACGAATGTAGAAATAGTTAAATATTATCATAATCCGTTACAAGATAATTTTAGGTCAACAAAACCATACATTTTGACAGAAAGGGGATTTGAAAAATTTACTTATTGTAATAAATCATACCGTATCTTTTCACCTTATTTAGAAACGATTTTTGGTTTCTCAAAATACTTATCATAGCTTAAATTGATGATTTTGACTATATCAGATTTGACTCAAATAAAACGTAAAAATGAAAAATATCTATCCTGAATTTTAATTAGAGGAATTTTTTGGGAAGAATATATTACATAATAATATGGTGAAAATGCTCTATTATTATGAAAATCGAGACTGCATTTGGTTCATCAATTAAATGAGCAAAATTTTAATTGATTCATAGAGATCATTGCATATATTCATAAATATCATGTCGAATATGCAGGTATAATATCAAATTATCATTGATTCTGAGAGACTATTAAGTTAGTATTTAACTATTGATATAAAAATATAATTTATCAATAGTAATCTAGAGCAAAATAAATTAAAATAACTTATAATAATCTGAGATTATATTAAAGTTTCAAATTCATTTATGCGCAATTCATTACAACGAAAAACGTTATGCAAGTTTTTGCTGTAAAATAAAAAAAGGTTACTATACTTGTAAAGCGATATTTGCTTGTTTCAATATACTCGATCAAGGAATTTGAACATATCTCTGTAGGAACCATTCCTATTTTCCAAAATCATCAACTGGTTTATATATCACCATTATCATATTGCAGAAGTATATTTCTTCACAACTCCATTCCATTAAATGGTGTAATATACCAAAGAGAACATATGAAATGATTTGAAGTTATCTTCACCTAAGGAGTAGAAAAAATTATATACAATAATTTTAAAATCGTATTGGAATGAAAATTACCAACCATTTCTAAAATATTTATTATTGATAAAAATAATAAAAATTACATCCCCACTTAAATGAAAATCAAAACCGTGTTAATAAAAATTTCAATTACCATGCTGGAGTTCTAGTTAGAAATTTAATAAAACTCCTAAATACCTAAAGTCCACCGTGGTCGTGGGTAATGCATTTGCTTTTATAAATCGCTAAAAATTACCACATTCGCAGAGAAACGGAAGTAAACTATGCACAAAAACGATCTATCTCAAAGATCTCAGACAACAGAGGAGTTGGTCTCACACATTTCCGCTTAAATTATCTTTTATGGGTTTACATTACATTTAACGCATATATTTGGATGCGGGTACATCAATTACAGTCACTTGTATCTGAGTACATTAATCATCTTCGTTACTTTCAAACGCTAAAATATTGGAAAGTGATCCTTTCCTTTCTGATCTAAAATTGATTCCATTTAGAAGTCGCGAGAATTACTTTTCCTTTAGGTAGATGTAGAGCGCGCATTTTTAACGGCATGGGGAATGGAGCAGTGCTTCCCAGTGCCGCTCTGATTTTGTAACATTCAATGGGATTATCCCGAAGCTATGCTAATTAACCGCTATCGTTAATAATTATCCATGAAATGCGGAGCGCGTCTTATTAATGGCGCCGCGTATATTACTCTACATCACATCACGCCTGCATCGGAGTTCATCCCAAATTTATCACCATCTAGCAAAAAAAATCGTTCCTTCATTCGCTCACAACTAGCTAGGCTATGAGGAGAAAGAAGTTTTCATTAGGCCTATTTTCACTCTTAGTGTCGAGAGAAAGTACTGTAATACATCTCGCGGATGGAAACGGAAACCTAAATTCAATAGATCGGATACCGATACACTAAATACACTTAGTTCCAAACGAGTGGTCGGATGCTTTTACATTTAAACGTGGTCCATCGGATGTGAAAGGAGGACCTTGGCTCGGAGACTGCCGCAGTACAGTCCCAGATATAAAAGCAAACAGAGTGAGACATTCGATACTTCGAAACACAGTGAGAGTCTGGGAATTATCCAGACAGCAAGACACTAAGGATTCGATATTTCCTACGATAACTATCGAAGCGATATTTATGGATCGATGAAGTGAGAACTACTACTCACGAAATACACTATCGGTTATTCAAAGGTCGATCCCTTGGATGAAAGACTTTCTTCGTATCGGCAGCTTCGATTTTCAAAAGAAACTGAACACTTTGAAATAATTAGGAAGGCTCCAATTCGAACCCATACACGACTCACAGAAACGGCAGACGGGATACATTTAGAGGAAGAAATATTCGATGAAGGCCTATTTTTACCAGCTGTATTACTTCATCTAGTTATGTTGTAGTTTAACATTTCTTCCCGTTTGAGAATGGAAAAGAAAGAAAACCTTCGAGTTTCATTCGGTGGGTGCTCAGAAACCCACGCGCTAAAAGATGAATTCCATCGACTTAAAAGTTTCTCCATCCTCAAAACATCTGTGAATGATATTTTCCATCTTCAACTTTCGGAAGCAACGCGGGCACAAGCACGTACCCTTGCGGCACTCCCGATTTGATCTTACCCTGTAATATTATCTTCTGCTAGAGAAGAGAGACTCGCAGCAGATGCTCCCCGATCAACGCTCGACCAACTTCGGTCTCAATTTTTACACTATTCACATCTTCCGACCTTTGAAAAATAAACGTGGAAGAAATGGCTTAGAGTCGGCAGTTGACATTGTGGACATCCCAACACCTTCCATCTCATCTTCTCGCTTTGACATCTTTCTGCAGAATCCTCTCCTCATTTGGTCCCTACGTTATCCAGAATAATACCCACATCTGTTCATCGATCCCCTCTAATCCTCCCTTTGCGAGGTCAGTCAATTTATCTTCCTCTAGAGATGAAGTTCTCTTAACGCCCCATTCAGGTCGACGGCCTACTTGAGTTCCTCGGTCACCTCCAACGATCTTGAGCTTCCGGACTCGGCGTAGTGCGACCCGTTCAAAAATCCTCCCGGCGTTTCTATCCTATTCTCCTTCCCTATGAGGTAATAGGTCATCAGCTGACCCTTTCCTTTGACGTACACGAGACCGCGCTGCTCGAATGTGTAGCCGAACGGCCTCAGGATCTCCGTCGTCTCCTCGGTAACCTAAGGTAGAGAAATAGGGATATTAGAGCAGACAGTCCAGGTCTAGGAAGGTAGGACGGATCAAATTGTGCCCCAGTCTGTCCTGTACCAAGAATGAATCATAGATAAATAAGGATATCAAAGATTGGTTCTCTATATATGTATGATATTCCGGCCAGTATATGATGCACCATTATGATTTTCTTTATTACTACCCGACAGCGATCTGTTCTCCTGAGAAGTTGTTATAATGAATGAGTGGTGGAATTCCACTTTTGTGAAAAATTGAGAAAACACATAATCTACCTATAAATGCATCAAATTTTCATATACAAAAAACTAAGGATGCTATATTGAAATATCCATAATTTTTCGAAGAAATTCATTTGTTTCATTAATTTTTTAGTCCATTAAAATGCACTATATCATGAAAAATCTCATACATAAAGATACGGATTTACTTATTCACCGATTAACCAGAACTTTCAACGATCTACGTATTACAAAACCAACCTCTAACACCAAATGTTAACCTAAATTACCTTAATATTTTCATTAAAATATGCATCAATTAAAATGAGATGTGAACTACTTTGGAAGCTTTATAAGAATGGTTTCATTGAAAGTTGCAGCTTGACAACAGACGAGTTGACCGGCTGTACTCTCGTGCCAATGATATAATTACGGAGTAAGCCATCAAGATCTTTTCTGAATACTTCTCTGTCCTTCCTCTAATTAATGGGTCTACAACATTAAAGTTACCTGAATGCAACCCGCTTTCCCAGTGCTCTCCATTCTGGATGCCACGTTCACCGAATTTCCCCAAATGTCGTAGTGAGGTTTCCTGGCTCCTATAACTCCAGCTGTTATAGGTCCGTGATTGATACCTTTTTCCCCAAGGAAAAAAGAGACTTTATCAACGACCGCACACAAAAAGTTTAGTTTAGGATCATGGTAATGTTAAGTTAATACTAAGTTTATACTGAGCACTTATTTAACCTCCATTAATGTTTAGTATTACTGGCGCATTCAATTAGACGAGCTCGCCGCTTGGCTGGTTTGAAGAATCTATTAATACCCTCTCATTGACAAACCTGTTTTGATCGGGACATTCCAGGTTTTAACGTTTCTGTCTCGGTTAATTTTTCTGTTGCTCCGGTTTGACGGAAAAACTTAGAGAAAGAATGAAACGGAATACACGGAAATTTATACTACAGAAATAATTTAAAGGCGAATTTTCAGGAGATTGTGATGTTGAAAACACATTCGTATGTGTAACTCAAAATACGCTTAAAGGTAACGGTCTGGTTTTGCGTGCTTCAGAGTTTGATGAGTCCCGGTTTCTCAGCATTAGAATATACAAACACTTTGGCACAGGATAGAGAAAAATGTATCTTTCATTTACTTTTGTCTCAGTCTTGTTCATGGCTGCGAAAACATGAAAGCTACTGAGGTATGAGTGATGCTGAATAATGGCATTACGAAAGGTCTCTCCTTTCTAAGAATATTCTTACTTGTAGAGTCATTGCTCTTCACGGCGGTGGGTTTGTACCTTATAACATTGTGTCATTGAGGAAGGCCATGGCAATCTACCTCATTCCTCATTTTGCCTAGTCTCCTCAGTCCCCTCTCCAAGCTTTTCGCAGCTGATGGCGGAGGGGATGAGGTTCAAATCAGCCTTCGGGCTGAAAACTATACAGACTCATAGAATATCCGAGAAAAATGTACCTTTTCAGATAGCTTCATGGAATTTTATCGAGGTACCGGTTCATGGAATTTATTTCTTAGAATTCGTTTACATCGAATGACGAAAGATGTCGTACAATATGAAACTTATTAACTTTCATTTTTATAAACCTCACAAAACACATTTAACTGCAATTGGTGTTCAACCGCTTTCTTGCTGATAACTATCAATCTCTAAAAAAATTCCATTTACATTGGTACATGATTCCATCCTTCTTATGAACTTCATTGATCGCAGACTTTAGTGTTTATTAATGAGAAATGACTTTTGAAGATGAAGAGAGGGGTACAGCTCAGAAAATTTCGAGATTGAAGTTAACTGAAATGTAAATGAAATCAGAAAATCCCAGAAAGAATTGTTTGATTATTTATCTATAGTTTACGAAATTAATGTGCCTAAATGGACCGACATAACTGCGGAGGTTAGAATCTCTCCATCTAATTTTGAACGATTCTACATTTTTCGAATCAGAGCAATTGTTAAAGAGAAAACAGTAAAACATGAAATTCTTTAACAAAACCACGCGGTTCTTTCAATTATTATTCTCTATTTGAAAAGAAAAAATACAATTGGTTTATGAATAAAGTCTTTCCTCACTTTAAACAAGGATCCTAAATATAGACAAGCACCATTCCTTTGCTTCAGCTTTCAGCTTCTTTCCTAGAGCTTTTCATTCCAGTGATTATTCGATTAGTTGCATCTTAATATTGAAAATATTGAAATATTTACCTTTAAAAGTGACATAAATTCGTTAATTTAGCAGTATTTAAGATTATCTCTAAATGATAGTCAATCGACAACTTTTTCTTTTTGTTAGGATTTTTCAGCCTAGAGTAGGACATTGTGTAATAGAAATCCGTTCATGATTGATTCATTTAAATAAATATTACGTAAAATTAAAGTCTTCGTATGATTTGCAACGGAAAAATAGCAGAGGTCAAAATTTTGTAATTACGCAAATTGAGAAGTGACTTTGCTTGTAAATCTATTCTCATGCTTTATTGAGAGGAAAAATCTGTTTTCTCTGTGGGAAAGTGTACAGTAAGCACTGTTTACGAAGAATATTCACACCCTTTTTCCAGAGTAACTCTAGCGCTACGTCCTCGATCCGCTTTCGTTCTTCTGAAAGGTATCGGCGAAAATTGCTTTGTCAACCTGACGTCTTCGATTTTGTCTTCTTTCTCAAGGAAGAAGCAAATCCAATCGACTTTTCCGAGCATGCTATGCTATCAATAATTCAGAACATGGATGAAATGTTGTGGATGTATCGTAGCAACGACGGTCTTAGAGGAAGCCAGATATACTAGCAACGGAGAAATTTTTCGATAGAGTATTTCCGACGGAGAAAGTGAGAGCAAATACTTTGGTTTGCAAATTGAATTTTAAAACTGGTTTACTTGTGATTTTATTATTTTAAATCAGTTAATCTCTGATGAATTATGAGAAATGTATGGAGTTGGGAAAATCATGTCAATAAAAGTTTTAAATGGGGCACCCACATCTGAGGATGAGCACTTTAGAAGCTCGGCTTTGACAAGCTGATCGTCGGTGGAACGAAAAAAAGTCCGCTAAAAGTTTGATACTTTTCGTTGGTTAGACCACATCATGCAGTTCAGCGGGATTTAATTTTTTTCTATTATTTCAGATAATATATCGCAAAACTTAGTGTATAGGTTCAATTTGTGAGGTAGACAGATCAAGCACAGCGAAAATAATCCAGAAAATAGAAAGTTTACACTCTCCTTTTTTCGTGATCGATAATCGGAATGGAAGGCTGGAAAAATAGACTTCACGGGGTGTCCGTGGATTGTTGGAAGTTGATTCACAATAATTTCAAAATAAGTGTAATTATCGTTCTAATATTTTACAGCAATATCTTGTTTATACGTAACTCGCTTTTAAAAACACTATTTGGTAAAGTATGCCTCGGTTAATATAAGCTTTGGGTGAAATATCTTTTGAGTGAACCGACTTGAGCTGAAAAATTCTTTGGCGTAAAACCTCTACATGAAAAGTCCCCTTGATGAACCGTCTTTTGGGTGAAACGTCCCTAAGGCGAAAAGGTTTTAATGAAATGCCCTTCATGGTTCATGCAATCTCTTCCAGCACGATGGAAGCTTGTTATAAATTTTCATATTATGCAACTGATGAGTTCAGGCTTAACTTTGAAACCTAGGTCGCATGTTTGTTATTCTGTGGTTTCAGTAAAAGTTCTGACTATGAATCTCTGTGATCATATTATGATAAAAATGCAAGCGCAGATCATCAAGACGATAATACTGCCTCCGTTAGAAAACCATACTGAAATTAATTAAATCGTTTATCATCACAAAATTGCGTGATTTATATGAAAGTAAACTTAAAACTAAAATGATTCAGGTATGACATGGAATTCTATTAATTTACTTCCTTACATTGAGACATGATGTTTTAAAAGAACGCGAGAGGCGCTTCTTTTGAGAGACAAAGATAAGACCTTCTCTACGTGTTTTTACGACAAAACTTTTTTAATAAATCCTATCCCAGCAATCTTACCCATTTTCAGAACAAAGTGGTTGAAACTTTGCTCGTTGATTCCTGTGAGGGCGCTCTTAAGCTCAAAGGCAAAGTCCACGAGCAGTGCAAGATGTGCCCATCTTACTAGGTGAGGATCTTCGGGCTGTCACGAAAACAAAAGAGGATGAAATAGACAGAGACAAGAGAGTTATTCACTTTTTACTAACCAACCCTCGATCAGTCATTCTTAAGTCTTTAAATTTATGCCAAATGAAAATGATGCTAAGAAACATTTATTGAAAACTTTAAGACATTGGAGACCGCGAATTGGAACTGAGCGGCCCGCGAACGCCTGAGATATAATTAACAGGTTTCCCGTAAGATTTGTCTTTAGCATTCCCATTTTCATAAAATTAGCTAAATAATCGTTACGCTTGCTAGACACATTTACATTCCTTCGTAGTCTTACCGAATAAAAACTCCTTTGAAGTAAAAGAATAGACTGGTGATTTCGTACGGCCAGATAGAGTCGAAAAACTCCTTTCTTAATTTTTCTATAACTAGCAAACTATCCATAAGTTTAAGAAAATAAAATAGTAGTTCTTTAAGATACAGCTCACCTCGAATTTGTCAAGTCGATTTGCAACCCATCAGTTAGAAAAATTTGGAAAATTCTGTTTTAGAGTAACCTCTTTCCATACCGTTCCGACGCTATTAATCAATATTCTTTCGAATTTGATGGGAACTTACCTTCACACTGTGAGAAGGGTTCAGGCCGCTTGCAGCCATGTAGGTGGAGCCGATAGTCTTGATTTTGATGATATCTTGAAATTGAGGCCGCTCCAACAGCTAAAAATCATTAAAAACATTACTTCATCAACTTAATGGACTTAACATTTGGACTTTATCGATATGACACTCAACTAATTTTGCAAACGAAGGATTTGGAAAAGCGTCAAAAGTGTTACATCCACATTATATGATCAGAAATAAAATTTTGGTGTGCATATCGCAGTTCTGCACTTTAATAGACTAGTCACTACCTTGACAAAGTATCTTTGTACGAAAACATCGTAGTTTAATGTAAATCTTTCATATTATTCAGCATTACGAGGTCTGAAAAAGCACCGTCGGCAATTTTTAACATATGTTACACTTAAATTATCAATGAGGACTGTTTTCTTTTTACATTTCTGCGCGCTAATTTAGCCTCTGGGTCGACTACTTTCAGGTAGATGGCTGTATCGCCAAGCGTGAGATTGGCCTGGCGCTCATTGCTACATCTGGTGGCCGAAACTGTAACTTCCTCGATTCACTCCAGAAAACGCAAGTCGTACAGGAACTCTAGACTGGATATTCGAATCGCGCGTTTTAACGTCGGTATCGTCCAATAAATATTTAGCGATGTTATTACTGGAGAGTTACTCGCATCCCTGAATCCTTGTCCGCGAAAAAATATTATTTTTGACGTTATTTAGTGAGAATGATTTCTTTATACAATTACTATTAATCGATTTCTTTATACAAAACCGAGAGATAAAGCGTTTTCAGTTTATAATAGAAGATCAAAAACACTTATACAGGAGTTAAAACCCTTTAAGTGATGAAGCCATATTTTTAACAACGAGAGATTATTTTTTGTCAAGAAATAATGTTGATACGGCTAACAAAAATAATTATATTTATTTTAGCTATTAGAATCGTGCCCGTTTGAGTCAAAAGCTCATGATAAAAATAGAGAGGAAGAAATCACCGAAATCCTGCGATATTTTCTTGTAATTATCTTAAAATTGTAGAATGCGAAATCAATTTAGAATTAAATAATCGTTTTTAAGTAGAATAGAAAACATCTTTATTCAGGACGAGATTCGCAGCAAAACTTCTCCTCTTACATCTAACCCTTTGTCATTTTAAAAGTGGGTAAAGATAGAGAGAAATAATAGCAATAAAAAAAGAAAAGGAATAACTACACAGTGGATTAAAGAAAACCTAAATCAAGTACTTAGGAAAAAATTTCCGCTGCCGGAAAACACCGGCAAAAATAGGGCTGTGAAAAACCTGCGAATCTTACAGATAGTGATAGCTAAATTTTAAATTAAAAATTCAAAGAAAATTATTTTCTGTAACCCTAAAAAGAAAAGGTTAACAAGGAAAATAAGCGTACAATGGCGTGGCAAAGTTTCTACACCAGATGACATAGAGAATTGAAAAATTAAATAAGAACAAAGTTTTAAGTCGATCTCGCGTGCACATAGGTTCCTTATCCTTATTACAATATGGTTAAGATAATCATCGGAATTTAATCTATCGATTACATGGATTCGATCGATCGATTATTCCAAATCCTCGGGTTTTAGTGAGATTTTTCTCACATCTCTTGTAGTCCCACCTTATTCTTATATATTTTTCCATTGAAATTCGTAAAATTTTCGTCCGTAAATTATACGGTGTCAAATTCAATGTGATAGCTCGTTCTGAAGTAGATTAATTAGGGGAAGATTCACATAAAATTCTTACAACAGGTATGCTGGGATATTTGCAAAATTATAACATGCTTACCGCGTCAAAGTCTGATATCACTTCATTGAGGAATCGTAAGCATTCCAGGCCTTGGTTGTTGACCGTCTCTTCCGAGTAGAAATCTGCGGAAAAACGTTCACATGTGGATTAACTCAAGAAATCGTTAAAAGAAAAACCATCTTGCAGTCGCCAAGTTTTGCGATTGTCATTTGTTGTTTGTTACATTTTAACTCACTCACTCCTATAGGGATTTCCGTTTAGGTAATAAGCCATAGCCGTAACACAAACTTTGGATTAGTTAGTGCGGTATTAAACTCGCATAATTTGTGATATAGGTGGGTGGCGGAGACGCTGATTTGAATATTCCCGATGACACTGACGGATCACCGTAGGATGAGCAATCCATCAGGGGACAAAGGGCTTCCTTTCCTCACGTTTGAAAGGAAATCTCTTAACGAGGACCCCCTCATTTCAGGAGGTCGAGAAAAGTCGTTCGCCATATTTATAAATATCTTCCAAAATGAAGATCAGATCGAATAATTTTTTAGACCTTTACGCTCAAAAAAAAAACTTGCGAATTGCCAACAAAACATTAGAATGTGAGGTTTCTCAGATAAAAAGATATTGACTGCGTCAGGAACTATTGTAATTAATACTACGAATTTAATCGACAAACTTTCTCCCAGAAGATCGCCCGTGGTTTCTTGGCTGAGAAACCGTCTCATTCAACCCAAGTTCTCGTCTATGGTTCATAAGGTATATAAATGAAAAAG
This sequence comes from Ladona fulva, assembly GCA_000376725.2. Classification (NCBI taxonomy): domain Eukaryota; kingdom Metazoa; phylum Arthropoda; class Insecta; order Odonata; family Libellulidae; genus Ladona; species Ladona fulva. Next base: position 334,593 of record KZ308300.1, on the reverse strand, counting down.
ATTAACGGAGAAGCTCCTCCAACTTACTGCCAATTCTCCGTTGAATTTAGAAAGAACACGGAGTAAAATTGAATTTTAAACGAAATTTATCAGAAAAACATGTCGAAGAATCAACTTCCGCTGTGCATCACTTTCGGTGATCATATTGTATTGTAATGTATGTATTGTATAATATTTGATGGAGATGTTTCTCGTTTACTTGAGATTACGATTTACGAGATATATCTCGTTTTACTTGAGATTACGATTTTTTCCTGAAAACTTCACTTCTTATAGATTCAAGAAATTCATGCTCGTACAATTCATAAGTATTATACAATAATGATCATCTTACTGGAAAACGATGAAAGTATTTTACAACTACAGAAAACTGTCAGCATGCTTCACATCGAGCTGTTTTTTTCTGGCATATTACTGAAGTATTTAGTACATGGAATTTTGCACTTACAATCGCCGTAATTGCAAAATTTCAAAATAACGGCCCCAAACTTGTTATGTTTCAAATACCTTGGTTACAGCAATACTCTTCACACGATACCTTTCTTCTATGGATGATAAGACCGTCAATTTTAATATAATCAAGATACAGGCAAATATATTTTGTCACTTTCATTAATTATCACCATGATTGAATTCGTTTACTACCTACACTTCAGCAATATCTGACCACTTGTGGTACGGGGTAGCTGAAAGGGAATACCGAGGTAGTGACCCCACTTCTTTGACGAATATAACATTCTAAAGGCCTACTCGTGCGTGAAATAGTCTGATGCCTGAAAATATTCCCTTAAAGCCGAACTGCTCTTACGGCGCTGCTTCCCAAACCACTACTTATACAAATCTTTTCCGTTTGACTTTTCGCATAGGAAACAATCCTCTCAATTTCGGCTTTAAAAAATCCTAGTAAACGACTCAACATTGGGGTTATACACAGAGCTCTCAACTCTCTAGGATTATCCGAAAGACTCTCGAAATAGGACAATTACTTTCAAATTCTCCCGTCCTCAGGGCTGAGGCGTTTTCCTTCCCATTGTACTCATCAAGACTAATGGAGTCTTAATTCCTAGCTCTATAGTTCCTCTGAACTACGTAATGACTCATCCCACCCGTCGCGAGTCAATACGGTTGTCTTTGTGAAGATGCTACGTTATAATTACATTGGTACCTCGACTTACAAACCAGTCTACACACGAATTTTTCTCTCGCTCTATGTTGACCTCCAGACACAAAATTAATTTCGAGATACGAACCGGAATAACCGAGATGATGTAATGCAGAGCTGGTTTTAGAGAGGAAAACTTTTCCAAGTTACGAACTTCGAATTTAAATTAACTAAACTCGTAAGTCGAGATACCACTGTAAACCAATTCGAGTGGAAATGATTAATAGCAACCACAATTCTTTCTTCATCTGTTTGTGAGCAGTTTTGAATTATTACGGTCGCCAACTGAGGCATTTTGACCCGGAGCCTGAGTAAAGCACTGTATCTCTGGGCTCAGGGTCTCAGATCAATTTCTCCGGGCCAGGGTCAGGTTCGAAACAAAAAGCTGTAAATATTTCTCTTAAGCAGATACCCCAACAATAAAAACAAATATTCCTTTCAGAATACGGTGATTTAAATGAGAAAATCCATTTTGTGAATTTCTAATGAACAAAAAATGATATCCTCTTCGGAATATTCCATCCCTTTGGGAGTCGCGGCGACGACTCGTTTAGACGTTCTCCACTAAACTGCTGATGATTAACTAATTAGGTATGTTATTTCACTTTCTCTAAAATTTATTTCTCTACGAATTTATCACGTTCGGAAATGCGGCGGAGCTCTCGCCGAAATTAAATCTTGTACCTTTTGATCCTAAGAGGAGGTTCGAACTATAAATGTACATCATTCATTTGCATGCACTTCAAGGTATCAGGGTTTTTGCAAAAATTCGAATTTCAACGCTACTTTCGACGCAATAACGCCATCGTTAAGTGAATAAATACCAAACGCACGACATAAATGCATTTGGAAAGTGGAGTAGGAGCATTAGAAAGAAAAACCGCCCTAAATAAGAAACGGTAAAAAACTAATGAATTAAGAATGGCCGTTACTTAAGTGAAAGGTAGAGGGGACAGGTATTAGTTTATCGGAAGAAACCAGTGGGAAGTGACTATTTAGAAATATAGAATTAACTACTCTGAAAATTAAAACTTATTTATTAAGATAATCATTCTAAGATGTAATGAAGGAAGAGAGATATATTATTATTGTTACTCAATTACCACAACATCTCGGCCGCCTCCGTGGATTTTATTCTAAGATGAATAATTAAAGTGAAACTTGGAAAAATCCTAACAGGACCGGAATTCGAAACCGAATCTCGTAATTGCCGGTCGTTTGCTCTAACCCGTAAGCTATCTCGTCAACTCTCGTTCTGTGATAACCAGAATAGCTTAATGATAGAGAAAGCTTAATTTTTTAAAGAAATCGGCCATAAATTCGGAGATTCGGTTTCAAGTCCCGGTCCTGTCAGACATTTTTCCTTGGTGCACCTTAAGCTCTTTTCTTTAAGACAAATAATATAGCAAGGTTCCAATAATTGAAGGTGAAAGGAATGGATTTAACACGTGACAATAAAATTCAAATGATAATAATGGAAAAATAATAAAATTATAACATATATGTAACAATGATGGTATAATCTACTGAATGGCACGACAAATCGGTTCAATTTTTATTCCATTGACTTTGTTCCTGAGTAACAGCTGAAACTCCATATCAACGGAGATAAGACTGCCAATACATATTCCACTGGCTAAGACCAACATCTCCTTTAAAAAGGTCCGTCGATGTACCTGAGAAATTAGGCATGGATGCAAATAGCACCCCGACTTCTGCATAGCTCTGGCTGTAGAGTTCGTCGTGAGATCGCCTTCTCCCACCGAGGAAATGCGAGGCCACATGAGGAGGCAGGACGTTGCCCACGAGCGCCTCATTGCGTCGGCGCATTTCGGAAGCCCTCTCCCTTCGTTCCTCCACTTCACGCCGCCAAAGGAACAACAGCCTCGAGGCCTTTTCAGTCTGTAGGGAGAAAAGTTGAGGGAAATTCACAGGCACGAATGATAAAGCCTCCCTTATGAGAGGGGCTAAATGTGAAATGAGACTCGGCGGAAGGGACGACCTGAGTAAAATTTACACCGGATTAACGGATGAAAAACACGGGCCAGTGGATCATGACGGTATGATTACTCAGAATAAACTGAGAGACGTCGAAAAAAATCCGTGCTACATCAGCGGAGGAAAATGCTGAAGTAACAAAATCACTGAATAATTTTGGAGGGAAAAAACGTTCACGAAAAATTTCGGAGGGCTTCGGAACAGGAAAACGTGTCGGAAATCGTGTTATCGAAAGTTACGTTGTACAGGAAGTGTTATTTGTTTCAGTTATGGAGTACTTTGCTTATTTAGCCTTTTTTGGACAAATTTAAGTAATCGGTTTGTCATACCCGATATCTTTATCGCAAAAAGTTTTTGCCAGTGTTGATACTGAGGTGGTATAATCAAGTGACTTTCTTAGAGGTCACTGTATTAATTATTACGGATGTTAAAAAGTTTTAATTATTTATTCATTCATTCAATACGGGTGGAGCCCAGTTTCAAGGATTAAACATTATAGAACTATTTAAAACATACATCATCTCATTAACATGAATAGCTCAATATTCCTTGTATCCTCAATACTCCCAATCAGTTTCTCCTTGGAAACTAAATTGTGTTTCCACGATGCTGAAACCCCCAGGAGAACTATTCTCATCTCTGTAAAGACCCGGGTTCGAACCCAGGAGCCCATAATACGTTTCTATAAGAAATGATCGTAAATTACGTTTTCATGATTTACAGAGGTTGTTTCATTTTCAAAATTAATTAGAAATAATGGTCTTACGAAATTGAGACGAGTGTAACAAGAAAGCAAAATAATCATAGAAATTTATTTTAGTCGTGAATCATTCATATCATTTTGAAAATGCGAGAACTTTGATAAAATACACGGAAAATTCCTAACATTTTTCGGAATTAAACAATCCATCCCTTTGACGACGAAAGCAGTTGTTGAACATTGATTTCATGAGTTATCCAATATATAATATCCAATGGACGGGAATAATCATTATACTTTTCCATAAGAAACGTACGTAAAATAGGCTTTCGTTACCTGCAGAGGTGGATTCTTTTACAAAATTAAANATATTTCGAAAACATATATTAGCGTTACCGGATTTCTTATAAAATGAGTCTTATAACTCATTCTAGTTCTATTAAATTATTCATCAACAAATTCAAGCTAATATTGGTCGCTTCAGTTCGTTCTTAGCTGGTTATTGTTATACTACGAATCCTTCAGTTTCTAAAAATTCGTTTTAACTTCCAACGTAGTGATTTTCATTCATTTTACAAGACCCTTCGCAATATTTCATTTCGTCTAACTTTTAGACAGCTTTAGAATAAGTGCCAACTTACGTGCCGGTTGAGGAAAGCCAGGGCAATGGTCACAGCAAGAAGTAGGCATGAGAGGGTGTACCGTTCCTGTATGGATCTGAAAATTAAACGCAATACATTTTCTTGTCATTTGTAAAACAGAAGGAAAAGAACATGAAGAGACGCAAGTTGGAAGAGTTGATATTATACCTCCAAATTATTTATTAAATACACAGGAAGAAAGGGTCGACGGAATGAGTGAATACCCCGCAAAAAGCACCTTTCAGGCGACTTACCCAGCGGCCTCCCTTCCAAGCGTCGCGCAATCTCCTTGATCTTCTGGCGCGTGCAGGAGGACCAAAAGGAGGCAGTGGGCGGTGGCAACGACGGCCATCAAAGCCGTCTTCCAGCCCTGCGGCAGGTGGGAAATTAGGGAGGAGGCGGAGAGGATGAGCACAGCTGTTGCCGTGAAGTAGGTGGGGTGCGGGCATGCAGACACGAGTTCGAAGCCTTTGGAAGGGGAGGGAGAGGGAGTCTGGAGGAAGGGAAGCTGAGTGGTGAAAGACGTTGCATCTCCCCTCTCAAGATCCCCCTCTTCACCACTGCCCACCACTCTCCTCGCGAATCTTCCCTGGGGAGTAGGGCTGCCGGTGGAATTGGTTGAGCCTGGAGTAGGCAGGATGGACATTTGCGACGGCGTCTCATCAAGGGTGCAGTTACTGCTAGGCTGTGGCCATTCGCAGCAAGCCTACAAAATATTGAAAGAACCGATTAAAAACTAAAGCTGCGCAGACGTACGATTAATGACTATGGTTCCCTATAAGCTAGGAAGGCAATTTTTTATAATTAATTTTAATATGCTCCTCATTTTGAGGGATACAGTTGAATAACCTAGTTCATTTTGCCTAATAATAATAATACATTTATCACTATGTCCATCCTCGGCAAGTATGGTGCATCTCCGTTATCTATGCGCCTATAGTAATTTTATTTATTTTCAAAGAAGAAAGTAATTGCAGGGAAACTATCTTTAAGTTACGACGATCCGACTATACGACCGTCTTTGAAAACACTGCAAATAAAGCGACAACATCATTACTTTTTTGGCAAAGTAACATTTGGATTTGGGACCGTTATAGCACAGATCGACAATTAATAGAACTCTGGCATTGATACAGGGAATACATGGTCGTAAGTAGCCCACAATACAATTTTTTATGTCCTTTGGATGGTAATTTTTAATGTTGTTTTTGGCTTTTCAGGACTGGATATACTGCAAATTATTTGATAAGGCAATAAGAATTCATTACGATGTTGAGTGATCACAGGGAAATCGTGGCCACAACAGACAATCATGCCTGGGACCACTTAAACCTAAGGCGCACTAAGGGCCTTGGAGGCAGGACTTTCTGTGAGCTTAGCACCGAAAGTGTCCGCCGAAAACCTTTTAAATCCTTTTTTTTTTTTGAGCACCCGATATGTATTGTGGCACTAAAAAGTACTCATCTGTGTCTTTTTGCAAATTTGTTTCTAACAGCGTTCCTTTAGAACTATACAGAGAACGTCCAGAAATACCTTTTATAAAATGAAAATAGTAAAAAGATACTATGCGTTCTTCCCCTCAAGGTAATTTTCTAACCACCCAAAGATGAAAATTAGAGAGCCTATTCTTTGGAGTAAGATTTTTTTTTTTAATCTGACAGCAGAAATACAGAAATATAACGTGTAAATAGAGAGCGACAGACTCGCTTCAATCGACACAACAATTTTCTGCTTTTTATCTTTTTCCAAAGGTATCCACGTTCCCCAGAATGAGTACATTTTTATGGCGAAATCTTTTCGGCCATTTACTACAATGCATGTACTCTTCTAATCCTTGACACGACTTACTTAAGTATTGTAAAAATTTTTAACCCTGCATCAAAACTAACTTATTCTGTTGTCCTGTTGCAGGAGGCTATCCATTCGCTATTTAGACATACCATGTGTGTTGAATTGACTGTTTTTAAATTAAAGTAGGAAGCAAATGCTGACAGTTACTGAAGTCATGCATGAAGGAGATAAATTGGGCGGGTTGATTAGCAATCCAAAATTACATTCATGATTTTACTTACCATATCTGCCAGGTTGGCCGTTGCTAGGAGCGCGATTACAATGATCCCAGTCAATCGACGCATCCAAATGGATGAGTTTAGGCCTTCACTTGCTTTCACCAAAGCTTTTGGTAACCCCTGAAATTGTGACATCAATATTTCGTTAGTAGCAAATTATAATAATATTAATTACAGAAGCTGTCAGTCATAGAACGTCCTTCGATGGTCCAGTTTTAACTAATGATATTCATAAATTTTTGAAGTTATAAAAGATCACCTTTGTTATCAAATCGACTCTTATTCTGAATTATTTTACCTTTCTAAAATAGGGGGTCTAAGCTTTTACGTGCAGATGGCCGCTTCCGCTCCGACAAGTGACTCAAGGATTGCAGATAATATTCAGTGTAACTAAATTCTTATAATTTTTCGAATATCAAGCATTTTAGGAATGTCTACTTATCCCTATGGACTATGCAATCACACACTGCTGTCAACGGCATTTTACATAATTATCCTAATTTCAAAATTTTGTTTTCGAAACTTCATGTTTAAATATCAAATTCGCGTCATTACGATGAGACTATAGTACTTCTATGTCTATCCTTCTAAGAATATAAAATTGAATCAACGAGCTCTTGAAATTCTAATAACAAATTTCTGCAAACCGTCTTAATCCCCCCTCTGACGAGTGTCGTCATTTTAAATTTTTTAAATAACATACAGCCAGGGTAAAATTTTTTTTTACTTGGATGATTTATAATCAAATTTCCCTTTTTTCCTCTCCTGTTATCAATCCTAAGGATAGAGAATCGTACCAAACTTCGAAGAACAAATAGCTTTTGGACCGCATCCGGCTCCGTTCTGTCAAATGGCCGCGTGCGGCTTGGGCCGTGGGTTGGTCCCCTCGCTCAAATTTCTCAGTAAAACATTCATAGATTACATTAAAGTTAACATTTCTGACAGATTTATTCAATTTTTAAAAGTGAGAGCTGAAGAAAGACAAATTGCTACCTCGCTTGATAAAAAATTAAACTTATATTCTGAGTCCGAACAAAATGTGAGCTCTAACCGGAAATAAAGCAGTCGGCAACGACGAGAACTGCCGTAAAAGAATTACACCCGAAAGAACACAAGTGCAGTAAGCCCAGTTAAAAATTCAGGAGTGTCCTGCTCCGGGAAAAATCGTGTTCAGAGTGCCCGCAATAACACTGAATAATAGAACACTGGCTGTGCAAACATGAAAGTGGACGAGAAGGCCCGCTTTTTATTTACTTCCGCGTAAAGGGAAGGTGGGGTTAATAAAGAAAATCTCTCGAAAGTTGGAAGTTTTAATTAAATTCCAAAGACATGAAAGACAAAGTCTAAGATGATGTGGATTAATATTGGAAGAGATATGAAGCTGAACTCTTTTCTTATTTATTCCAATTTCCTCCGTGTGAAGAACCTCCCTGAATTCATCCCAACTTTCCATAAATCTATCAAGGACCTCACTTCCTACCTCATTCCCAACCCCTGGTGTAAGTTTCTAGTATACGAATATAAGTTTCTCGCATATTTTTAATGACCACTCAAAGAGAATTTTCCGCTCCAAACCTTCGCAGCGTTAATGAGGTATCCTATAATTCTCTTCAACGCTAGGAAGGAGACGTTTCCTAGAGGGAAAGAAGCAGCTCATTGATGCCGTAGGTTCATTCCTAATTGCGATTTTTCGAAATCTTTAAGAAATAAATTTTTCGCAACTCGAACGTAAATCCAACATTTTTGGGGGATATTTCATTTTTCTGGGGATTTATTTCGTAAAATAACGGTTGCCTAACCACGTTATTTTTAAGCGTATAATTCCCACCAAATTTCAATATTTATAAGCATGGAGTTGCCAGATGTTAGTACTGAATATTTGGTACGGTAAATAGTATCCTTTAATAAATGGTGTCGCAGAAACGTGACACATGGCCACAAAAGAGGCTTTAACCTTGCGGTGCATCATGATATAAGTATGTTCTCATAAAGATCTATAACCCGTCTCAACGCCTATAGGGAGTATGTGCACTTACGGGTAACCAAACTCCCATGTGCTCATCGTTGACCCTATGCTGTGGAAATGGCCTCTCGCCGGTACGCCTATATGAGAAGATCAGTCCGAAGATATTAAACGCATCCGTCGCTGCAGAGAAGGATGACGAAACTGCATATGCCCCTATGCCACTGGTATGTACGGCAAATTAGGATCTCGAGTAATAAACTTAAAATCTTACGACCTATTCATGATATCGTCCAGAAACGAAATGCAAATGAAGATATAAACGATTCTATGGCATTAATTTGCCACATTTTACTCGTTACTCCAATAACAAAAAGTGCGAGACCGATAAATTGTACTGCACGATCCACATATTCAAAGGTAGCGTTTTGTTTCGATAACTGTCACTTAGCAGACAAATTCAGTTTGATAATGAATTTAATACACGCTGAAGACATTAAAAATGAACAATTTAAAAGAACTAGCCTTTTATTTCAAAACAGTGCGATGAATAGAAGTTTAAAAAATGTTCACGGATATAAACGCCAATTTTTCATTTCGTTTTCAGTTTAAGCTTTGTTATTGATCCTATGAAAATATGAACTATATGTAGCATTGTCAGAAAACGCGTCTTTTTCGAAACTACTTGAAAAATAAAGCTTGAATCGCCAAAAGAAGACTACGAATTGTCATTTTCTATCACCGAACGTTGAACTTCAAGTATAGGCGAACCGGAGAGAGGCAATTTTCATAGCATAATAAGGAAAAATATATGTGAGTTTTATTATATTGCCTACAGGCGTTGAGCCGAAATATACCACAAAAATATATCCATATCAATACAGTTGATGATGTACTGCCATTCCATATTTACAGAAAAACTTATGTAAGTGTTAACCTACCATTTAAAAGCAAGAAAAGATTAGTCATTGCGACGATGCGAGTGACCAAGAAATATCCAAGGAATTAGAGGACGTGAAAATATCTGACATGGTCGGTATTTGAACCCGGATCTTCCACTTGTTGGGCTACCGCTCTAACTATTGAGATATCCCGCAGAGTTCTAACACGCCGTTCTTCGGGAGACCTTTAGGCAAGTTGAGCAGTTCGTCCGACTACGCTGCACCATCCCAACCCTACCATTAAACCCAAATTCTAAAATAATTCTATGGTTGTTGATTCTCGCCATACTAAAAACTGCGTATCGCATACTTAAAGACTGTAGAGATTGAGAAGGCAAAAACAACGATAATAAGAACAAAAACAGATATCAATTTCGCTAACATATGAAGTTAGGCATATGAGCGATGCTGCATCAAACAAGAGCGTGATTGGATTCTGTCTTCCTCCATCTTCCAACATCGGGAGAAAATTTTCTAGGATCACCCCAAACCTCAGAACGGCTTGGATATAATTTCACAAACTTAAATTAACTTCATGAAGTTCCATTGATTCATTCACTAAAAGACAGTCTCCACGTCCACCAGAGATTCAGAAGTGGAAATTAAGCCCTTCAGGAATGGTTTAACGCATTGATTAAAGCTGAACTCGAGCTGTTGAGGGAGCCCCTTTCAGTCAAAATTCCGAATTCCCTTTGCTGCAAATGAAAGAAATCAATCAAAGAATTCAAAGATACACTCACCGGTGGAAGAGACTCCGCAGCCATGACCAAGGAGAAGGCAGACAAGAGGATGAATCCTGCGACGGTAGAGACGATGTTGACGAGACCCCTGCAGGAAAAGAGATAAAATCAAAGGAGTGGAAGGAGGTCAAGGGTGTTAACCCATCCGCAAAGTCAAACCATTTCTTCATCCCTTTCAGTGCGATCATAAATCCCATTTTGACCCCCTACACTCGCACCTCTCTACCTTTGCGATGATAAAGTCCTCCTTTAAGACAGTGAGGGACCCGCTCCTAAGTGGCGGAAATGAGGATCCCCTCGTGACAGAATTTTTTCCTTTTATGCTACCCTTCTTAAACTTTGTCTTTTTAACTCTGTCATTATCTTCTTATCTTCAACCTTCCCTTTTCATTACTCCTTTCCGCGCCTCTTTGAATTATGATCCCTTCTTATAGAATGTCCTTTTGGGTCAATCACTTTAAATCACCTTTGTGATAGAATGCGCAACTTGGAAATAAATGCTAATAATTGAGCACCATTTCAATTCTTTTTTTATGTTTCATTATACCTGATTTATATCTCCCAAATATCCATGTTCTAACGAACTTCCAATTCTCTATCATAACTCAATACTTTCCTGGAATTTGTTTTCACCATTACCTTCAAAATTTTCAATCTACAGTGCAGGCCTTAACCTGGTGGTATTCCATGGCAAGAAAAGGGAGATGACTAAGCAAAGTTATCTACTAGTTATCAAAGTACTACACCACAATAAATAACGACACCTGCGATCCTGGTTTCGATGCATGGCATCATAATCAGGTCAAATGATTATGCCATGAAACCCGAGTCGTATTTGTCCTGATTTATTGTTGTGGTGTATAAATAAATTTGCTCAGTCAACTTTATTTTGATATCTTCAGTCATTTAGCTTCCCGATTCCTCGATATTACATCCAGTTATTAAGTATTTGTATTATTCGTACGTATTTTATAACTTAAATGTAACAATTATTCTTTGATTTCTTGTGATTTTTAATTCAATAAATTGACAACAAAGTTCGTAGAATATTTTGAATGGTTTGGATTCCGCATATTAACCTTAGCCAACTTATCTGCAGATTTGGATTAATAAGAAAAAAAGATCGTGGATATCATTATTTCAATAAGAATAAGCTATGCAAATAAAGGGAGTGAACATTTTATCGTCAAATTTAAAATTATCACAAGATTATCACCAATGTGAATAATTTACTCAGTGATGAATTGAGAGTAAGAATCATAAGCAATACCCTTTTTAAGCATGAGTATTAATAAGAAGATGACACCACAGTAATACTTTCCAACGAACAACTTCTTATTGACAACGACAATATTCGGCAGAGCTCACGGAACTTTCCGAAGAATCCTTCTGTGCCCTCAGCATTAATGGAAACACTAAACAATCCTTTTCCTATTAACTTTTTCTAAAACCTTACCCGAAATAAAAGGAATAGCTTATCATCAACGACAAAAAAGATAATAAGAAAACTTTCACAATATACTAGTCTAGACCTTTAAAGTTGGGTGGAAAAGTTGAATACAAAAAGATATCGAATTTTTATCATGTAATAACTCGAGTACGTTATGTAACGAACAAAGATTATTTTTTTAAATGTATACAATGATGAAAATATAAAAAGCGCGAATATTGTTCCATTTAAGTCACGAACTGAATCACTATATCTACAACGAATGTGTTTTCCAGTTAACTGATATCTCATATATGTGGATCCTTACCATAGAGGAAGAATGTTCGGAAGAATTTCTGGAAAGTATTCAAGATATTTGTTGAGCACAACATAAAAATGAAAGCTGTTTTAACTTGAAATATAAAATGAAACTGGAAAATATAATTGTATTTCCTAACGATGGTAAACATTCAATTATAAGCAAATGGCAGAAACTTTTTGCCTGGTACTAACAGTGCTGTATAAAGTAATTGATCTGATGAAGAATATTTAGCGAAAAATTAGTTTCCAAAGAGAACGGGGAGCTACTACCTCGCACTCTGAAACTTTGTCTACGAGAGAAGTTTTCGCAGAGGAGAAGCGTAGTAGCAGCCAAACTTATTAGAGGCGATAGTTTTAGTTGCAGTTGAATACAACCACAAAGGCAAGAGATATTTTCCATGAGAGGAGGTACTGGACTCAGAACACGTGACATTCACAAAAAGGATACGAAGTAAACACGAAAAGGTAGAGGGAAATTAAAAGTCTTTGTTGAATCCCAAAGAGTAATTAAAAATCGCCACGCTTGAAAACGCGTAATAAAGAAGACAATACCACACTTAATAAAATGAATATTCTCTAGCAAGATATGGTGGAATTCCATTACAAATTAAATAATAACTACAACTTGTTAATTTCCACAAATATATTTTGGTTAGCAACCAATGGTTTCGAAAATTCAGTTCATCTTCCGGCTTAGGAATGCAAAAGAAGAAGTGAAAGATAGGAATATAAGGGACCACAAATCGGGGAAAGGGAAAAAAGGGGGGGGAAGAGGAAGGGTCTTGGGAGACATGTGGGAGCCATCAGTTGGAGGGTAGGGGAGGGGGAGGTCCAGCAGAAAAGTTGACCGGTGGTGGAGGTGGTAATGAGGAAAAAAGGCAAGTTAAGAGGTTTGAAGGATTATCTGTAAAAAGGTGTTCATTGGCTAACGAATGTGAACGGTGAAGGTGATGAAGGATATGAAATTTCTCTATGGTGTCTAAATTGAAGCCTTTTGCAGAAGAATGAAGGACTGTAGGAGTGAAATTGGAAGAATGATGGTTTTTAAGGAGATGACGGGCAAAGTGGGAACCATTGGTTGCTAACCAAAATATATTTGTGGAAAATAACAAGTTGTAGTTATTATTTCATTAATACCACACTTTACAAAATTTAAGTTGAAATTATATAGCTGCTACATCTCACGGTAGCATGCGGTAAATTAATTTAAAATTCACAAATTTTGGTATTTTAAATATTATTATCGATTTACTATTACGCATTTGACAGGTTGCGACTCTAATAATCATCGTTTCATCATTTAACTATATATAGAAGAAAACAAACCTTGCTGAGTGTGTGCGTTTCAACAGGAAAAGATGGAATATAAGATAAGGAAATTAAGTAATAGCTAATCGATTCATTAAAGAAATACGAGACAGCGAAAATAAAACACGCAAACAGCAGTCAGTGAGAACTGCTCAGCGAATGCTTTGCAAAATTGTGCATTTTATCGGACGGTAACGCGTACGGTATAGTTAAAATAAATCAAGATTTCTGATCATAACGAATGAAGAATTTTTCCGTACTAGTCGATTGAATGAGTTTTTCTGAAAAAAAGTATCATGTGGTAACACACACATATGCCCTATAACAACTAACGTGTAGAAAAATAGCAGGAAAATAGGCCAAGATGTGGTCTCGAAGACGACATACGGTTCCTGTTTTGGTCCCTTAACAACTGCCACTTGAATGGCAGCTATTTTCGCAGTAAGGGAAAAAAAGTCCCTTTCTGAAAGCAAACGCCAGTCATTCGTCAAAGACGGATTTCTTTATTTGCAATCACGGATCGTCGATTCCAAGAGAAAAGAGAGCAGCCGAATAACAAAAATAAAGGAACCTCTGTTCCTTTCAGTTTCACGGATCGATGTTTCTAGGATATAGTGTCAGGGAAAGGAGGAGGGATTCTGAAGTTCCAACATGGCTTGGCTAGCATTTTCTTTGGCAGTACAAGGTTGTCCAAAAACATCTTATTGATTTGCAGTGGGATTTGGTGGATGATGGATATCGGCGCCTGGACCATCGAGACGCATGAGCTCAGGATAATCTCACCTGGGTTTTTATTCGCCAATACGGATTCTGCTCTTATTCATGTTCCCTGACTTCTTATGAAGTTTGAACCATTCATTTTTTAACTACAATACTTTTTAAATCGAAATACTTTTTTCTTTCCGTTACAGCTAAGTACAGTATCTAAATATTTAGTTATAGAGTATTTATTTAGTTTAAAAATCGAACGACAGATTGTAACTCATTGGAATTTCACAATAGCAAACTATATGCAGTTTTATTTAAAATAAATAAAAATAATTGGGTTAACAGTAATAACATCCGCTTCTTTTTGGAAACAATACATGAAAAATTATCTCTGTAATTTTTTTAATTTAAAATTTCTATGCTTTATCGTGAATTCCTGATTTCGATGGAGTTATCTAATGTTGAAGTACCGGAGTAAACCTACACTTAATTCGTTTAATAACGGATAAGAATACAATTTTTATTAAAAATAATATGCAATAATAATATAAATAATTACATGTTATAGCGAAAGAAAAAAACATTTGGCTTAAATTTACATCGCAGAGCATGCTCCAAGAGTTACTTGTATCAACCTTATGCTTGAATAATTTTAATGCAACTTTTTCTAAAATATTAGTGATCTAATATCGAAGATAATCAGTAATAATTCTGCATATATGTTTATCACATAACATGCTTGTTTAAATAAATTTCAAACGTCGGTCTAGCAAAGAAACAGGTAGTGATATGAATGCTTTCATAAGTAGTTACAAAATAATTAAAGGAATTATTGTATTAAAACCCCTACAAGTAAGTTTCAAAACGAAATTTAAGGAATGGGGAAAAGAAAAAGAAATAAATACGGTCGTTCTTTCATTCAGAATGATAGTAAAGGAGTGCTGCAATTGAAATCCAAAATTCTCATAATGAATAATGAAATCTTGTATAGGTCCAACGAATACATATCTCGGATCTAATTAAGGCCGAAATTTGTGACAAGGAATCGCTATATATTCCTGTTTATTTTAAAACGAATTTTCAATTCCTCAGATATTTTGAGTTCGTTTCCTTCATATTTATTTCCTTTAGAGTTCCGGGTGGATCCTTTAAATAAATTTTTTGTATAAATGTTTTCAAAGCCACCGAGAAAGCGGAAAATTTGTTCCCTTCTCATGGGAAAGGAATAGTTTATTTTATGAGAGATACAGTTTTACGATTTTCTTCAGAGGTGACGTTTGTTTCTAGGGCGAATACTAATAAATGCTTGTTTACTTCCGACCGCTACATGCTTCGTAGGCATACTTGCCACAGACAACATTTTTTTCCTGCGACGTCGTTCCCGCTTTGGGATCATCAAGCTATTGCTCTATGAAAACACTCCCTGGCGCAAGATAGACTATGGAAAAATCACTTTTGAGCCCGGTATGACTCATACAATAACTACAGCTACATTAAGGATAATGTTTTTCTTTACTCGTGATAAATTTGACCAATAGAATCAAACGGTAGAATACTTAATTGCTATTATTATGCACGATAAGTTTAATTCTAAATTAAAATACTAAATTGCTATCATCATGCCCGATAAATTTAATTCCAAATGAAACGGAAACACAATCAGCATGACATAAAAACGCTTGTAATTTTTTTTGGACTAATTACTTTCCCTTAAAATTAGTTGCAGCTAACAGAAGCTTTAGCAGTTTTTTCAAACCCCTCTTCCTATAGGGATTTCCCTTCATTAAAAAAAATGTTTTCCAATCTGCAGACTTGGATTTTATCCCACAAAATAATTACCCTTTTTTGCTTTTTGTTTTTTCGTTTAACGTGTAAAATCTCTCTCTTTCTTTAAATATTTAATGATGAACGTAGAAGTGGCCAACATGTATCAATCTCGCCTTAACGATAAAGATGTATTATCATTTTAAAAAATCCATGTTATCGAATGCGATATAAAGTCTCCCGCATTGTCGGTAGTTAAAAGTCTGGCTAAAAAATTAGAACTGAGGTAACAAATACAATAGGAGGTAAAGAGAACCGAGTTTAGTGACCAATCATGCTACATATTAACCCTGGCGTTATGCATCGATAAATGCGATCTAGGAATCACTCTATTGCTTGGGGGAATTCTATTTTCTTTGTCTCTCTCATGTAACATATAGCTTCTTTATCCAGCAAGCGAATCACAAGAAACTTAGTCCTGAAGGACAAGCAATGAACGTAGCGTTCTGTGAAGGTGTTATTGATATGCCATTGAAACACATCGCACGTGTGCGCCCGGAGTTGCATAACAACGAAAATAGGGCTTCTTCAGCTCGACAACGTGCCTGTACATAAACGCAGCTGTTGTTCACTACACTTTAGCTGAAATGGCTGAAAATATTGTAACAGCCCTGTCATCTCTTGTACTTGCCGGAAATGGCACTGGCGGAACAATTTATGTTTAAAAAGCTGAAATTATAGCGGAGAGTATGTACTTTTCCCGATAATAGGTGAATTTACGAATGAAAAATTTACTTCTCTACTTCGTTTTATCAAGTGGTCAGCCCTTAGACTTTCTGACCACGCTGAATACTCGCTGAGAATCACGAATCACAATTTTAAAATTTTGAATTAACATGAATGCAGGTAATTTTCCTTTACAGGGTAAAAGAAAAATGAATTTTTCCATTGAATATTTAATATCTAGTCGAGTAACAGGAAACAACCTATAAAGAGTATTGTATTATAGAATGAAATAATATGGTAGAACTAACACTTTAATTTATACTATTATCACTATTATACTAATTAAAGTGTCAGTTCTACCAACTTATTTCATTCCGTTATGGTATACCACCAAGTAAAGGCCGAGACCACCAACCTTGTATTGTATTATGATCAATTTAGTATTAAGACTTATATACACATGAATTCCCAATATCCCTGTAATCCTTGATAATGGTGGGAGTTAATGGATTAGCGGTATAAAAAAGATTTTTCAAATATGCTTAAAAATTATGTTTATCACAGCAATAATTTAAGAAGCTATCGCTGGCAAAGAATGGTAAATTACGCTCCAGTTATACTAACAAGAAAAATACCTCTTAGGATATCAAGTTCACTTCATAAATAATGAAGACCATCACCCATAAAAGAGGATTGCAGTTCACGTAGTAGACTCAAAATAAGGAGAATGATCAACTAACAAATCCATTTTGGAGTCCGATTGACAAACAACAGCAAAATAACTGCCGTTAAACTCGTTTGGCAGACGAAAAAACGGCTATTCAGAGGAGATGAATCCAAAATTGAAATCTAAACGGAAATTTTCACGGGCAAACATGCAGTTTCGGCCCAGTTTGGATCACTTTGTTTCTTTTTTTCCGTGCCCATCAGCGGAGCTTCCTTTCATCTCCGACAGTCGCACACCTTCGTAATCCTATTTCCTCTCGCATCCAACTTCATAACCTTTCCTCTTTTTCTCTCTCGCAGTCTCTAATCCGATCTCCGGCACTCAATGGCCTCTCGTCCCTGCATCGATTCCACGGAGCGCTTACCTCCGCTCCGCGTACTTCTCCTCTCCCTGAGCATCCCTCTTCGCGAGTGAGAAATTACGACTTTTCCCTTTGTTTCGCCTTTCGCCTTTGATCGAAAGTGATGCGAGTTGGGGTTTTAATATTCCTTTCCTCTCGCCAGAGCCTTCTCTTCCGCTAATTTCCTCGCTCTCATCCAAATCCCCTCCGCCAAATTGCCGTCTTTTGTTTCTTAGATTTGAATGTCTCGGGAAATGGAATGCGCCTTTCCAGGGATGCCTCGCCGGCCCGAGGTTGTTTCAGCGCTCTCCAAAAGGCTCCGTTTACTTTTTCATTCGCAACCGATGCGCGCCTCTTTCGCCGCCCCCTTTTATTGTGTTGAATCCTTCCGTTTTTAGAGGCGTAATTAAGACGGTGAGGATAAAACGAGACAACGGAAAATCTCAAATGCATTTTCTGCTACCATATCTCGATGAATGGAATATTCCTAATTTTCCTTTCGCTCCTTCTTTGTTTTTATACAAGGTAGACGAAAATAGATCTATCGTATACTACTGTCTCGGTCTTGTTCATGGCTGTGATAATACAAAAGTAACTGAGGTATGAGTAACATAGAGTAATGACCAATTCTTTCTGGATGCTATAAAAAGCGTTACACCGATTCATAAACAATGGCAACAGATTTATTACATTTAGTTACTACGACCGTGATTTACTAACTCGATACTTGTACGGCAATTCAAACTTATCGGAGTAACTGCGTTGAAATTTACTTGAAACATTTTTTTAAACATGTCTAGCCTATTTACATGTGACGTAAACATATTATGGCCCGTGATGAAAATTGCGTTGCTGAACATTTCAGTAGCGAAATTACTTCGTTAATGTTATCAGTTGTTTAGTAATGTAACTGTTGTTATTTTATTACATCACATTGTTTTCTGCGTCAGTACATGCTTACTGCGTTTGTTTTACATTAGTTTTACAATGGGACAAGTAATACTTCGAATTGATGTGCGGAGATTTCGTAATATCGCTTCTTTAGAAGACATTGTATCATTTTTAACATTTTTAACATTTCTAACGTTTCTGGCATTAAAAATTGCTTCATCAACTCATTATGTTTATAATTTGTTTCTACTTTAACCACCTGTATGCTTAACAATGAGAGACATGAGTGAAGTGTGTCGTAAATATATTGATTTCATCTTTCATAATTCTGTGGAACATGTTTTTTAATACTTCTATAATCAGACTGTCCAATAGATTTTAATACAAAAAGGCCAATGTTGCCTTCTTATTTTTCAGCGAAACGCAAACACATCTTCGCCTTTCCATTGTTCTTCTGTATTATGACTCCGTTAGAAAATCCTATTAATCTTTTGTCTCTCTACAAGATGGTTCTCTCTCGCCTCTTACTAACTCAATTTAAAACGCTCACGAGAAGATGACTACCGTTTCCTGCCCTTTCTCTCGAGCAGTGTCTATGCATGTACAAATAAGAGGAGGAGGTGATTAAAGGGCAAAGAGAACTTCGTCAGTGCAGCTGTTACCCTTTCTTTTCTCTAGTACAAAACGTACAATGTTGAATCGTAACGTCATGGAAAAAGAAACTTTTGTATTCTGAAAAGATGAAAAATACAAACTTCACGCAAAGAATAAGTTCTTCATTAACTGAGACACTTATTTCACTGCATGTCATCCTAAAAATCATCATAAACGTCATATAATGAGTGAAAGGAATAAAGAAACGCAGTAGCTCGTCGATACTCGATATTACCACCTATCTGCTCTTTTATTCTTTCGTACAATAAACCCCAGTACAGTAACATGTACATTCTCTAAATCACGAATTCTTATTAGAGATGATTATTATTAAGCATGTTCTATTACTGAAAATCTTTTAATTTCTATATGCTAGCACAAATTTCCCACTCTACGCCAAAGTATTGCAATTTCTTATAATTTTTAAATGGAATCCTGATATTTCACTTTTCTAGCGTAATAAAATGCAATAAAGGTACTTTTAATGCTAATAAACCCGACCACTGAGCTATAAAACGGTCTAGAATGGCCCCTATGGCGTGTGGGAGTCGATGTCCTGAACAAGTGCCACCCACTGTAAAAGGTGCCTGGCTGGGCCATATCCCTCAAAATAATGTCGCCCTACAAACTTAACTTTAGATCTGTAATAATAAATACCAAAGCGCCAATTTTGCCAACTTGTTTAGGAATAAAAATTTAAACTTGTTTTAAATAACTGAAACTAAATTCCAAGGTGAACGCCAGATTGAAAATTAAATGATTTCGGTAGCAACGAATAGTATTTTAATAATTTTACACTAACTTATGAAATTGATTTGAAAGTATAATTATTTATGATTTTCGTATATATAATATTAACGTAATAATTTACTTCCAAATTTAGCATTTCTTTATTTGTAGCTTATCAGCAATAAATAAAAAGAAATTACGAGCTATTTCGTTGGCACTGGCACATCACTAAGTTACGTGGGACGATACCGTTGTTTCAGCAGGATTAATATTTTACGTTCCAATATTTGTCATTACAATCATACTTCACGACCAAGGACTCGCCTCTGGTTCCAGAACCCTCTTGCAGACACCCTCTCCACCGTTCTACACCGTTTCCTCATCTCATACCTGTCTCCTCTCCAACTCATTTTCTCTCTTACTTACCCATTCGCGTTTTCGCCCTCTCACTATCATTCCCTCTTTTCCTTAAATTACTTTCATTTGCAACCCTCACTAATTTTCATTTCCGAATTAACTACTCACTCATGCCTTCCCTAATGATTTGTTCTGTGCTTCAACATTTCCTCTCTCACTCTTCAGCAACCTCCGACTATTTCAATTATTTCTTGTTTCGCGCTTTCATTTTCATCTCATTTTCCCTCTTTTTCCACCCTGTCCGTTTCGACCATTTTCCCTACGGACCTTTATTTCCCTCAATGGACAAACTATCCGGCAAATTTCCACCATTTCCTTAATTTCCCTCATCAACTCGATGCGCTTTGAGCCTACAGTTAGCGCGTAACGAGTACATCACGTGTCTGTACAAATTAAATATAATTTTTTGGCTGAAATATGATTTACTCCGCTTGAGAGAGGTTTTGGGAAAATTTAGTAAAAAAAGTAGTGAAGTGCAATCAGTAATCAGTAAGAATAAATAGTGGTGTATCGTAGCCCATTTCGTCTTTTAACATCCGAAATGTCCTTCTTAATAATTATGAGGGACCAGTATGTTATACCATCACACGTAACAAGCTCCTCATATGAATACCATTTTAACATGCGAATGTACCCATCGATTTTACCATTATTTACCCTTAAAAATTCAAGGAGCCCTAACTCATCTTTTTGGAACGATCTCTTTTCGTCAGGATGGTCATGTTCATGCCAAAATGACCACCATGGTCGAAACCAGTCGTGAAAATTAAACATTTAGCAAACTATAACGTAACCATTTATTTCACATCATTCACGTTTTGTAGTACCTCAGAACTTGAGCTTAACTTAATGCTGTAGATGTTCCATTTTCCTATTGTAGCGAATATCAGGATAAGATCATAAATTATTAGCATAAATATCTAAAGCGCAGATGGGGAACCTGCAACCTTTTTGTTCCTTCTATGTGAACCTTAATCACTTAGTGAAACAAAGGCTCATATTTAAATAATGTTTTCCCAGTCTTGTAAACGCTAAATGAAAAACAAATTATTCTTTTATAGTTTACTCAGCGAATGAATGAATTTTTTCATGCACAATTTCGATGTAGAACTATTTGAATGTAGGTAACGGCGCAACTCAAAAGCGGTCACATACGGTCTTTCTTCAGCCGCGGAAAAAAAACGGCCTTACGATGAGAAAAGGTTCCTCACCCCTGAACAAAATGATTCTAAATGAAGATATTCTTATATGACGGTGATCTTATACTCGAACAGACACCACTAAAACCTGTCTGAATAAATCGCACACGATTGAAAAAGTTCACGATTTACAATATGAAACCAGAATTAAGGAGAGAAGTCCTTGTTAGGACCTGAACTCGAACCCGCGGCTTCCGCTAGCCAGGCGGACGTAATAGTCATTTTGGTTTTCCCGGCAAGTGGAAGACCTGGGATCGAGACTCCGTCTTGTCGGGCTTCCTCCATCAGTCATCTTTCGAGTCAGCGTTCGCGCGGGTTCTATGGTTCTATGTTTGTTGTTCATAATTTCTTTCAGCTATCCAAGACGAAAATTGAATCCACAGCGGATTAATTGGCATCCATCTATTTGACTGATTACGTTTTACTGCTAAGCCGTGTGTTCCAATCTCACTTCCAATGGATGTTCTGTATTTCTGGGATGTTTGTGCTCATAACTGTCGAGTGATACCTCGGGCGATGAAGATGATTAGTTACAGAATCACCTTCATCAACCGAAACAGTTCGCCGATACACAATTACATCTAGTGTCCTTAGTGGAAATGATCACACAAAAGCTACTAAAAACAAACAAATTCTTGTACAAGTAAAAACGAATGGCAGTACCAGGTTTTCATAATTTTTGATTCAATTTATGGACGCTTTCATACGCGAGTATCCGAAATATTTGTTAATCGAGTATGAGAAACGGCTAAAAATATTGTTTACTTGTTATCCGAGATATCAAAGTGTGTAGTTTGCTAAAGATTGAACTATTGTTATTTTCATAATGAAGGAAAAATATATCTACTTTTCCACACAAATTTATTTGGGAGATAACCGGCTTCATCCTCCATCTTCAGAAGTCATCTTCAGAGATCTGAAGTTGGCTTTCACCGAAACCGGTCATCTCCCAAATAAATTTGTTTAGAAAAGTAGACATCTTTTTCCTTTATTATGAAAGTTCCAATTCCACAACGTCTCGGCCTACGTAGATTTTCTATCGTTATTTTGTTTTCTACTGTCAAATCCTTCTTTTGTTTTAAAGTCCATCCCTAATAATCATAGAACTACATGAGGTAAGTATACTCACCGTGGTAAGACGATGACTTGCGCGGCGGCAGCCAGCAGAAGAACGAGGGGAAGCGCCAGGACGGAGGCGCCGGAGAAAGATTCCTTGTGTCGGTGATATTCCCTTTCAGCCACTGGATCCCGGAAGGACAGCGTGAAAAAGTTGATGTGCTTGGCCAACTCTCTGTGGAGCATCAGACAGCCAAAAAGGTAACCCTCATTAGAAAATAAAGAGCGCCGCTTATGAGATTAAATCTACGCAAGCGAATTAGGAAACAGACACCAGGTTAATATGCGATACACAACGACCCTTTCCAAACTCTAATATTACAATCTCATCTCAATTTCCCCGCTGATTACTCCATTTTAAATTATCATAATACGGGAGGTAATTGACGCGCGTTCAATTGGAAAAAAACGCTGCGAAAGCAAATTGATGCGAATGGACGTCGCTTGCGTAGATGAAGCTCGCTAATCAATTTGGCCACGTAATTTAATCAGAGGTGGTAAAATTTGAAACGCTCCCTGCAAAGTTTCCTTGCGTGCTCTCCAATCCGATCTGGAAATGCGTCGATGATACTGCAGTCAGGGGCGTGCTAACGAGATTATTTTATGATTTATTGAGTATGTGAATCAAATTCATTACTATGTGTATCGTCAACAGTTTTGCGTTCGATGAACTCATTAGTATTGAACCAATCATCATTTAAGCCATAAAATAATAAAAATCATTCATTCTATTGGAGTGTTAATTATCTTTAATTGATGATATAATACACAATACCGATATATTATATTGTTTGTGCTCTTGATAGCGCATTAATTGATTTATAGCACATTAATTTTCATGTCAAAATGTCGAATTATTAAGCGTGAGAATCAAATATTACTTCACTGAACGTCTCACAATTTTGAAAGGAGTGTCTTCGTCCTATATATCCGCCATTTTTGTCCTCATTTACGCTTGGAACAACAAGAGGAGAGAACAGACTTCCCGATAACTGTTTTTACCTGAAAGTATCTCCGAAGAACATTGTTAAGTTGAGGAATTCGCTTCAGAGATATTGATCTCCTACCTATATACATATCTTAATACCTAAAGAGTCTATTCTTCCCTTTACTGCACCGTAATTAGCCACTCCCTCATTATTACGGGTTCTTATCCTTTGGCTAGGTGAATACTACCAAAACCAAAACAAAATATGCAGTGCGATTTCCGTGACGCTTAATTCTCTTTATTCTTACTAAGGTTGAAAAGTGGATGGCTGATATGCAAAAAATATATGACGCCAGTATAGGTTATCATATAGTCAATTTATCCTCATGAAAGGAATATTATGTTTCCATATTATTTAAATCAAAAACATCCTTAACCTGTATTTATGTACATACTACCAAATGTATTTTAAGTAACCCCTTCCCATCCAGCCTTTGTTTCACATAAACAAAAGCAAACTTTTCGTTCTCTGAAGAGCGCCGACTTCTCTATTTTGTACGTTTATGTGCTGTACTCGCTTAATCGTTAATATCAGTTTAATATTATAATAAATAATTACTAAAATATATTATTAGATGAATAACAAGGTTAAGATAGTATTACATAACGGTTTCAAGATCTTCAGATACAAGGTAATTATCGAACGATAAGGTTCGTTTCTTTTTCATATCTCTTAACGATTTCAGGATCAAAGAGGATAATTGAAGATATAAATTATTCTTGTTAGTGTTCCAATTACTACAGAAAACTCAAAATATACTGTGATTGAATGTAATATTTAATGCTCCCTAAATCCATTTTAATCATGGTTACATATAACTAACGCTAGCTATTACAAGAATGGAAGATATCGAGTCATTTCAGTTAGTTTGTTGAATAATACTTTAAAATATATTTTGTCTTTGTAGTAAAATTTAGCACCTTCTGACGAGTCTATCCAGACTCAGGAGGACTAGAAGGTTTCTATTATTGTAATAGGTTTCTCTTTAATTATGTTAAATAAACTTGATTCATAATATAAATCACATAGCTCGATACATATTTTCATAAAATTGCCAAAGCTAAGGAAATAAGCTAATCAAATGCGGAAATCACTCAAAAAGATACGTGCTAAAAACTTAAAAAGATGTCTCGTTTTTTAAGTCATATTAGCGATTTTCCTCAATAATCTTGAGGGAATATTTTCCAAAAAAATCGAGAAAATCAAGTACATAAATTATATTATATATTGCTCAAACATAAACGGGATATAAAACTATAAATACTTATAACAATATTTTGATATTTGCAGTAAAAAAATCGTTTCCATGTCTAATGAAGTATTAAGCTGTAATAATCTAGAAATCTATAAGGAGAGTCTATAGTATTCTAGCGAAATTAATATGCATAGCATAATAGGACCTGCTCTGGTGGCAAAACTGCCAACTACAGATAGGCGTCAGAGAGTGTAAAACATTAAGCTGGGGAAATACTCTTGCAATAAATATACATTTCTTCAAATTCTACTACCTTTCATATCTTGGAAATCGAATTAGATGAAAAGGCAAACCAACCCGTGAGGTCGCCTTGCATATTTTTCCAAATCTGTAATCAGCCACCTGTAAGAAAAGTCAATTCATTTACAACATTTTTTGCCATGTTGATCTGGACTAATAGTGGGTTTTTAACTTAAAAGACCCTAAAGTAAATAAATTAAAACTGAATTAAAACTGATATGAAAACAGTGAAAAAATTGCAAAAAAAATTTTCCGGAAGATTTTCAACAGAAATCCGTCACAATGGTCCGGAATACCTCTTATCTCTCTTCTTATCGAACACTTTCCTTCTTTCTGTACTTTAGACGACGGTATGACCACCACGATTGAAAAACATCTCTTAGGACAAATCGCGCACATTTACCACGTTTTCTGGAATGAAATGTACACAAAAACGCATACAGTGAAAAAGCCTCAACCATGAGTTTAAAAACTTTTTAAAGAATTATCTAAAACATAAAGGTATCTTTTAGTATACTAAGACGTAGAGAATTCTATTGTGAAAATGTATCTTAACCAAGGGTTTCGAATAGCAGTACCCTCTATAAATGAAAACTGGGTAAACTGAATTAAAATCGATATGAAAACAGTGAAAAAATTGCAAAAAAAATTGCCGGAAGATTTTCAACAGAAATCCGTCACAATCTTCGGGAATGCCTCTTATCTCTCTTCCATCTTACTTTGTGTTACCTTTTTGTATTTCACGAAATTGCCCAAGAAAGAAGAGCAGTGTGTGGGAAAAATCTTCGGAACTTAAGGTTAACGAAGAAACACCCACGTTATAGGAAAGAACCCACAGAGACGGGAATAAAACAGGAAGCCCAATTTAGAAAGAATGATACAAAATAAAATCAAAATAACGATTCAAAATATTCAATTTTGCAAAAATATTGAAAAAAGGAAAAGTAAAATCAGAAAATAGAATCATAAAAGTAAAATTACTGCGTTAGGTTACAAGATAACGATAGTGTCTTTGATATTATATATAAATATAAAAAAGTTCTAGATATTATTTGTAATTATAAAAGGTGAAGGCGAATTATGTGTACACTCCACCCCAAATAAACGACGAATTTTATTGTCAGTTGGAATGTATACGCGGAAAAGTTTACGAAACGCTTACGAGAAGGAAATAGTTCGAGGGAAGAAACCGTCGAGAGCATCCAGTTCAAAAACGGCAACAAAAAGATAATACGGATGAAAGGAAATCAATCGGTTTCTAGTGAACATGGCAGTCTTCAATTCCAAGAATTGCATTCCCTCTGAGATCAAAGCAACGCAGCGGATAAATGAAGGGGTAAAAATACCTGTGTCCGTCCCTGTTGATCAGGTCCTGTCTCAATCTCCTCTTGAACTCATCCTCGTCCTTCTGTTCTTCTTCCTCGTCATCTTCCTCTCTTTCTTCCTCGTCTTCCTCCGCCCCTTCTCTGCCCTCCCCCGCCTCCTCCCCCTGTTTCAAAGACAAAAACAAGTGAGGATATCCCGCGATTTGGGTGGCGGATTCTTAAACAACAAACGGAACCTCTCTCTTACTTGTAAATACCATTGCGAAAAACATTCTGTACGAGCTTAAGCGAAACTCAGCCTAGAGAAAGACTTAGAAGACAGAAGGAGTTTGCATCGGTATACCTGAGCTGTGGCAATGCATTTTATTCTATCTTTAACTCGAATTTTAAAACAAAACCTCGACTACTTCATGCACCCTCTATCATTTGGAAAGTCAAAATGCTTAGCCCATCTTTAAGAGCAAATCAATTTTAACTCTTTGGATATCCCAGATAAACTGTGAAACTCATTGCATCGCACGTTGAATTCTATTTAAAACATGAAGCGTTAATTTTGTGGAAATCGCTGGGAACTATCAATTAGATCGCAGAAGACGCATCAAAATCAGTCCCTTTCCCTCCACCGCTACTCTTCTTTGAAACTCTTCAGAGAACCTGCCATCCCAAATAGTACACTCCTACACTACCATCCCAAATAGAGGACTTGATCCATCTGTTCTAGCTTTCTTCCGCCAAATTAGATTGTCAAATTAGTACTTTTTTGGTAAATCTCATAAGTTTAGACTTTATAACTTTCATGTTTATCCCTAATTGCTCTCTTCACCATTAAGATTATTCAAAATTAATTTCAATTTATTACAATACATAAATAGAAATTTTGAATTTGCCAATTAATTCCTTCGACCGTTCTTAAGATAGGTACCCACATCTGCTTCCCTTTCGACCCTGATCGGGCTCTGGCTATAACTTAGATAATATTAATGAAGCGGAAATAATGAATGTGGCACTCGACTCTAACAAAAAATGAAACGCAGTAAATATTCTCGATCGATTTCCCTCAAGCACGCCTGCTATCTATCATGACCCCGACCGTAAATAAGCTACTTTAAGCTTCTTTGCGCATTTTGAAATTTATCTACCCTCTACAGAAAACGTCTTTAGTCGGCTAAAGGTCAAGAAGGGAAGCGACATTCTTCCTCTTAAAATGGAAGAGGGGTGTAACTTCGAATTTTTTTTTCGGATCACAAATAAGTAATTAAGTCTTGAGCTTACTTAATGATTTTTCGTCTCGCTGGAGAGAAAACGACCGTATGGAAATAATAGCAATGGAAGCTTAAAAGACCACCTTCGGAGGCTGAAGACCTACAATGCCTGCCTGCCTTCTATTATTGAGAGAAAATTCGAGAGGAAAAGTTCGGATGGAAGGGGCTGTGGTGAGAAAAGGCTTTTATAGAAGAGAGAAAGAGCACTTATTTTATAAAGAGTGCATGAAGACGGAAAAGGGGAAGAAACTTGAAAATATAATAGAAGTAACACTTATTGACAATTTTCTATTCTTTCATACCGAAAAAAACTATGTAACCTATTATGACCACACGAAATTGGCTGTATTCAGTTCATAAAGATTTCATAATGTTGAAAAATGAGAGCCAGAAATGAAAAATTTTACTTCTTTGCAATTATAACTGGACCATACAAATACACGCAACACCTTTGCAATTCCAATTTCGGATAGAGCGCTTTATTTGTATATACTCCAAAATACTCATCCGTATTTACCTATTCTAGCATGAACATTTCGCTCCAGAAAATCCATACAACTTTCAAACTTCCCCCTTCGTCATTCAAGCTACGCACATCCCTTCTCCTCAGCATCTCATTCTCTTAGTAACTTTTTTCTGCCATTTTCTCCCTTTACAGTCACATTTTTCTCGCCCACCATCTTATAGTTATCACAGCTACCTTAACAATGTAATGCTAATATAACATAACAAAATGATAAAACTGATCATAAAATGTTAATGATGAGGAGGCGTAATATATTGAGAAAATTGAAAACCTTTGACTTCAGTTTTCACATTTTTCCTTATGTTACTCCCCATTTGAACACCAAAACCGGATAACATTCTTCATTTTGTAATTACACGAGAAGAAAATAAGATATAAATAAGATAGAAAATAATTTATTACCTCTGCATTGATTCCCGCAGCTTTTAATTTGTACAATAATTTATGATGGGGGACCTTGTCGAATGGCTTCCGAAAATCTAAAAATACCGCGTCGATTTGCCTTTTATTTTCGGCAGATTTTAGGACATTGTGTACTAATAATGCCAGCTGAGACTCACAAGAGTCTTACAAAAACCGTGTTGATTTCTAACTTTGAAATTTCACGTTTCAAGAAAGCCCATTAAAGAACTGGCAATTATATGCTCCATTATTTTTCTAATCAACAACACTCAAAAGTTTCTTCTTATACACCAGTACAATATATGTATAATAATTCCTTTTAACGAAATTTTTAATTGCAGATTTTACTTAAATTAATGTCCTTATTAATAGATATCTAAAATTAATAGGCATTTATTTTAAATGTTTTGAAAGAAAGATTGATATGCTAAAAACATTATATTCTAATATAATGATTCTAAATGGGATCAATTTAATTTCAAATATCCAAAACCTACCAAGAATACTTTTTTCTCATTTCCCGTTTATCTCAATTTTTTATTTAGACAATAATATACCTGTAAAATCCATTATCTAGGCAAGAAAATCTTGTTAACCATTCCATCATCGGGGCTTAGGGGTAGTTTAGCTAATCCAACTCACCTTTGTACTAATGGGTCTTACGATGAAATAGGTTTTGAGACCGGCTATTCTCAAGGCCTCTTCCCTCTTCTCCCCGTATCCTGCTTCAACCTCGAACTGTCCGTCCAAAAATGACAGCGTTCGATCCGATATGTGTACCCGCCTGCAAAGGGAAAGGATTGTGGAGAGGCGTCGGATTATACAAGCGGATATTTCCCCCGGCTGCGGACCAACAATAGCCCCGGCGCTTACTGTCAGTCCAGTGGGATTTCTATGGATTTATGAGGCCAGAATACATCGTTTAAATAGTTTTGGTTGAAAATAACATTCCAGTTACCGTGCAAACTTCACACATTTGAATTGAGATCGCTTTTTGTAAAGGTTTCACCTAAATTATGAATATTTAATTACTTTTACCACGTGTTAATCCGCTCACCTTTTCACTACAATGTGTGAAAACGATCTTTCTAGTCCCTCGCTCCTGTAACAACTTAAGAAGACTTAAGTCTTTTGAAGTGTTTGAAATTTGTAAATGTATTCCACCGAGAT
Organism: Ladona fulva; assembly: GCA_000376725.2. Classification (NCBI taxonomy): domain Eukaryota; kingdom Metazoa; phylum Arthropoda; class Insecta; order Odonata; family Libellulidae; genus Ladona; species Ladona fulva. The sequence goes on along the minus strand of KZ308300.1, from coordinate 304,881 downwards.
AAAGAAGAAAATAAATTTAAAATTATATATATTTTTATTTTTTGTGACCTTAATGAGGATTCACACTTTATTTAGCCTCAAGCTTAAAGATAAAAGTAGCTGGAATCCTTTTTTTCCTTAATTTTGCTGCTAAATGTCATTCATCGTCTCTTCCGGAAGGAGGAGCAGAATTTTAAAAACACACGAATTCCGGAAAATAAAAACCCAGGATAATCTAATATTACATAATGTAGTAAAATTTTATGTCATATCATATAATACTTTTAAGGCGATAAAGTTACAGATAAATTGTTTGATATGTGTCAAAACTACTAGAACTCCAAAAACAATCAACATTCTTGATACTTCTTGGAGTTTTATTTTACGAAACTAACTCAACCATCAGCGACTACTTCTAAATTGTTTGACGTTTATGTATAATTAAAACAATATTCATCCGTGAATTCTGTAGATTTCAAAGTATTTAGTTTTGGGATATTGAAAACAGCGACTCTTAATATGAAATAAATGAGAAATTTGTCATTTCTTTATTGAAAATTATTGTTTCTATCTATTTTTTTCTAATTATTGTTTCTATTGTTAATATCGGATTTGTTTGACGAAGAGGAGCCATTTCTGATTCTAAAGAGGAAAAAATCAGTAAATGAGGTTTAAGTTAGGTCTTAAGAGTTTAGGTTAGGTCTTAGTGTTAGTCTTGCTATTAACTACAGAATAACTAAACTTATACATTGTAATTAAATTTAACAACAAATCACAAGAAAAATTATTCCATTTTCGACATTGTCTATCCTGATTTTAATATTTTTGTGAGACAGATACGATTACATTGTAACCAGGAAGCTATAATTTGACATTAACAAAGTGCTAGATGCATGTATTTATCACAAACACTTACCCTGGCAAGCCACTGCTCTCCATCCTGTTGGCGAGCTCAACGTCCTTGGAGTAAACGTCAAACTGCCATTGACGTTGACCCAAGACTCCGGCCAAAACAGCTCCCGTATGAATCCCGACACGCATGTCCACGGGTGAATTGGTCGAGCGCTGTACGTACCTTGATTGACGCAAAGATAATGAGAATCCATTATTTGACGAAGCCGAAAATTGAAATTAGATACATATAAAGATATGGTCTCCAATTTCCAGTAAAAATAAATCGAAAATCTAACAATCTCGATATTTTATGTTATCTTCAAACCTCCGTTTTTGCAACTCGTTTAACGAGAGACACGATATATTTTAATTTACTTTATCATTGAAACACGGCGGTCGGAAGCATCGACGCTTAAATGCCTAAATCCCGAAAACTCCAGCACATTGTGACATAAGACACCTCTTAAAATGTTACCATGTGCATCTGATTTGTTTTTGCTATTTGAAGGTAACAGATTCTGATGCACCTTTTTTTGGGTGGGAAGTTTCTTCCTAATCCTTTCGAAATGGAAAATAAACTCTCTACTCATAATGTATCTTCCAGAGATTTTTCTATTAAACGCTTACAAAGATTAAATTGTTTTACAATATTGCACGCAACTAAAAATACACGCGCGACACCAAAATCGGATCAAACATTATGAAAAGTATTGCATCTGGTGAATTGAGTACATTTGAACGAGAGAAAATATTATTTCAAAAGTTATTTTCCCTTCAGGAAAGTTTAGAATATTCTCAAAACTAAAAAGTGGTACAGATGCATTAAAAAGTGAAAGTGCAGCTCTTGTTGATAGATTTAAAAAATTATATTATTATAATTATTTTGAATATTCAATTTATCTACAACGATGCACTGTATCTCTAGTAAAGATAGAGTAATTTATCATAAAAAATGTATACAAAAGATTTATGTTAAAAGTTCCAAAGAATACAGAGCATATTTCTAAAACCCGAAGATTATAACAGTATATCTGAATTAGATGCTGTTCCCTGAGCTTCGATATCTTCGGTAAAAAGCAGCGATCGGAGAATTGTAAAAATTTCAAAATATCTTCAAGTCTCTCTGTAAAGTATTTAGCTCGAAGGCCGGTTGGGACCTCATCCCCTAAACTACGAATAGCTAGGAGAGGGAAATAAGTCTTACTAGACAAGATGAGGAGTGAGGTAGTTTGCTCTTGCTTTCAATACTGAGCGAGAACGCTAGAAGCAGAACAAACCCACGTTAGTGAAGCACAATGACTCCACGAGTAACACTTTTCACAATAAATTATGAATCATTGTTTAAATTCGACGATAATAACCGCGGATTTCACTTACCGTATCGACCAGAGAAACTGGATCTCAGTATAGGTGAATATTGTTGCAGTTTACAATTAAATTGCAACGTGGGCATGGCCTCCGGATAGCCATGTTGGCAAAGCGTTCGACTTTGGTGAAAGCGGTTCTGGGATCGATTCTCGGTGGGGGCTCACGTTCGAAATGCCCTTAGTTGTCGAAGCACTTTTAAAATCACTATTACTGCTAAGCGGACAACCTTGATAGGCAATCAACAAATAGATGTATCCTAATGATTATGCATCCCGTGATACTAAAAGTTGATCGGGTTGCATGGCTTTCAGGACAATTCAATTTTCTTCTGTTAGCTAACCATTAGCGTCGACTGCTATGCTATTGGGATTATGGTAATTTCATTTCTACCGTTAACTTGTTACTGCTATCTTGAGAACACTTAAAACAGTACGTAATATACAAAAAATAAGTTGCGCATTGGAAACATATGGAACTTGAAAACTTTCTGAGACAAATTATGGCCAACTAATCCTCTTTCACGATAGACTACTTGCAAGGTATTTACTTAGATAGGAATTTCGGAGATTGCATTCTGCTTTGGAGAGTATTTGCATGCCTATCGACCTAATTGCCGTCCAAGATCTAAATTTCAAATGAAGAAGGACTATCCACTAAATTTACTCCAATGGATCTTCTTTTGCTAACCTTCGCAATCTCAAATAGGTTAACTTTCATCAGACGTTAACTTCATACTTTTTACTTCCTAATGTAAATCCATCCACCACTTACATCGGACGCAATCTCAAATAGGTTAACTTTCATCAGACGTTAAATTCATACTTTTTACTTCCTAATGTAGATCAATCCACCACTTACATCGGACGTTCTCGATGCTTTGAAACATTCCGTTTACTTATGAAGTAGTCGGTTGTAAAAAAGTTGATTGTTTTACCCTATATAAAAAATTACTCGCAATGCCCGAATAATTCTTCGAAACTTTCGTCGCAAAAATTTTGTCCGCAGTTTAAAATCAAACGATAGATAAGTTCCTAATCTTGACTGAATTTATACATTTATAATATATATGATAAATACCTTTTATTGGAATGAAATAAGATACAGCGCCTTCTCTCACATTTATTATTGAATATTTGTAGGACGTAAATTGTTGGATTCTTAGTGAAAGTTTCATTTTTACATTTTTTAATCTTTATATAACATCTTTATGCGATATTTAAACACGCATAAGTGTATATGTTACTTTAGGAAAACTTTTATAAATTTTAACGATAATTTACTCATGAAAGATTTATTAGGATGCATGTATTGAGCACGCATCAAATGAAAATTGTAGGATGTCAAATCCAAACTCTTGCGAAATTAAATTCCGTCGACTTAATTGGGTCAATGTGTAAGCTAAGAGTCCTCCATAAAAACGACCATACTAAACTCAGACTTTTTCATATATTGACGGAGATTTTTGGAGAGTAATTACGCTGTATAGCGATGACTTCTAGGATGTAGTATAAATTTATATGACTATGACTAACAGCGGTAGCTTTCTTAATGTCTTTTTCCGCAGTTATCAGCACAAGTACAGGTTGAGTCTTTGACCCTTCAAGCAACAAACACCATTGGAGAGGGAGTGAGTCTCAATGAAGAAGATGAGGTAGTTTTCCCTTGCTTTTCTCATCGAGCCAGAATTCTAAAAATGATTTAAACAATAAGAGCAGCTCAATAAAGCTGTCAAAAATACTTTTCATTGGATTCGATAAAGAGTAACTAAAATAAATACCGTCATTCAGTATCGTTCATACCTATGTAGCCTTTATATTCTCACGCGCATGAACAAGACATATTATCTGTCTTGCTCTTGAAAGTTTGAATTAAATGAAAGATGTAATTTTTCTTGCTACATAGGCAGTTGTGATAATGAGAGAAAAATCAGGGAAATAGATACTAGAACAAGTGGCTTCAATGTTTCATTTCTTTCATGAAGTGTTTACAAAAATAATCGATTAGAGATGTAGATTAGAGAAGTCATAGTGCGTGTATCCCCCGCCACACGCAGATAGAGGGTTTAGAGGGCACATATGTAGTTGTGGATGTACACCGTTATACTAATAAAAATATTCCATTCATCGAAATACCTCAGTATCAATCGTTTTTGATGGTAGAAAATATTCATTGCATGATACATTTACAGCAGATATACTTGAAAACTGCACACTACGAGGTGATAGAGGCGCTACAAAATAATGGTGCCCCTTGAATGGGAATGGATGGACTGCCCAGGCTCTCATCTTAGATGGTACAGGTCAAGACCGAATATTTCCAAAATGGTTCCTTTTCTTAATAAATCCTGATCGGTAATTCTTCGCAGCCCTCGAACCATATAATTAGGCACTACCACGGCCCTTTCCTTTTTCTTACTTTCCCCTCGTTATACACATCTTTCCGTTTCCTCCAGTAACCATTAAACCTTCTTTCCTCCCATTCAGTCTTCCATCTTTTGCGAATTCCTTTACATTCGCCTCGCGTTCTAAATAACCGCAGCAGCCTCGGCAATTCCTCAGCCGCCCCTCAACCGAGTTTCTTCCCCATTTTTTTCGTTCTGAGGAATCGTCTAAAACCTCCTTGTTTATGAGACGCATTTCTTATTTCCTCCGTGCTTACAATATAAGAAAGTCTTCCGTTCCATTTTCACGATGCGTATTTGAAAGACTAATTTGAAAGATGTTGAAATTTTATGACGCAAATACTTCGATGGGGTACACAAACTTTGACTAGTATGGTAATGCAGTAGTAGAAATAGCAAAAGTAGTTTAACGTATCTCGGGATCCTTTCGTGTAAATGACGTCCACTTGACCGATACATAATTTGTAGGACCTCCTTTGACCAACAAGTGCACCGCGGTGTATTTTATACTAATTCTAAACAATTTGTGACTATTAGTTTTGAAGAACGGCAAAAAGGCTTTCCGTCATATTAATGGTGAAATGTTAACGAAACAATTTTAAATATTCTTAGAAAGATTTTCGTGACGTATACTTTTAACGTACACAACATGCATACATCATTTTCGTATTTTCCGAATCTACGTGTAATGGTTTGGTAATATTTAAGTGGCTTTAAATATGTTGGTTACCATTTATGAGATAGTCATTCAAAATTAGAGTCTATGAACAATATAAATGTATTTTTGTTGCAATAAATGGATTCTAGGACACCAAAAAATGGCTTAACCTCACACGAGCAACCTCTCAACAAATTGCGTCTTTAGTATATTACTGACCTTAAAGCTATGAGCACATTTATCTTTTTCTTGTAAATCTACGATGGCCGAGAATGTTTATACAAAGAAATTCCTTCTGGTAAACATATACTTTCTAACGTAAACATTAATATACCTGCAAACATTCTGAAAAATATGGTGAAAAATCCCTACTACTAATGTTAGCCGCTCAAAGTTAAGTTGAAATACTGGTGCCACAAATTTCTCCTTAATCAAAAGTATTGCTTTCATTATATATAGTCTATCAGATATTACTTTCTATAGCTCTATTCCTAAAATTATAAAGGTAATTAACTATTATAAAAAACTCGAGTGCATTCTTAAAGAGAATGTTCTGTACCATTATTTATAATAAAGAGTCCAGAATACGAGAGTATAATAATTTTTGTACCCTTAAGTTAGTAAGTTACCCGATTTCTTCGGCTTGTTTTTGAGTCTTTTGAAGTAATCATCACAGCATTATTACACTAAATTGTTACAATATATTATCATGTCATATGCCATATACAGAACATATTTTTATGTATTGTTTTGTTGTGATGCTATATCTTCTCTCGAGTAACTTCACTGTCATCTTCGCTGTTTTTTATGAATTGCATTTTTTTTTCCCTGAATTGTTCTAAACTATTTGTATGCTCTAAAGACCCTTGTTATTCAACTACTGTATGATTTCTTACAATTTATCAACTGTAACATTACATTTTTATGCTGCGGCTTGTTCTTAGGAGGGTATTCACGAGTCTTTAAATACACAATTATTAATATCTTTAAATAATACGGTCTAGTAAAGGTAAAGGATTAATAACAAAGTAAATTAGGGCTCCTGGATAGCCCAGTAGGCAACGCGTCCGAATTTGGTGATTGCAAATCGTTCCGGTTCGATTCCCGGCTGGGCTCCACATGCAGAACGACCTAAGCTGTCGAAGCACTTTCAACAATACTACTACAACAAAGTAAATTAAGTAGCTTGAGTAGTTTTTTGGGTAAAGGAAAAAAATTTTACTTACGTAAAAAAAGCTGTATGAATTGAACATAGGAAAATGACACATAATGAGTAGAAAGGGTTTTTTCCTCAAATAGAGTTCGGCGAACAATATTACAACAGAACAAGATGACGTAAAAAATAGAGAGCTCTAAAGAGACGGGACGGGGGGAATAGGATGAGAGACGGACACGAGGGCTTACTGAAATCCTCGTCCGAAAAGCAGAGCTGCCACGGCGCCCCTGAGCGAATCTCCAGCAGAAAAATGAGAGATGTGGAGAGGGCGAGGCGCAGAAAATAAGTAGAGAGGAAATTGAAGGAGATGGAGAGGAAAATGGAAAAAGACTTAGTGGAAAAAAGGTGGCAGATCGAGTGGAAGGAAGAAGAAGGGATGACAGTACACGAGGAGACAGATGAAATCAACGACAGAAAGGAAATGAGGGATCTTAGTAAGGGGTTGGATTGAGACTGAAAACCCTCACTCCACGTTTAATCCTTCTCCTCGCCGGAATGAAGGGGATAGTCTCCTGAGAATCGATAACAATTAAAAAGCGAAAGACACAGAGTAGATTAAAGAAACGGAATGATGAAAGCATAAATAATCGAGCTTGTACAAAGGATGGAAGAAAATGGAAAATGATCACAAGACGAAAGAGATTCGAAAACAGTGGAAATAATTGAAAAAATGAGAAATGCAATGAATCATTAAATGAAAATCACATTTTTACTTAATATCTTAAATGACATTCCAATTCCAAAGAGAACTAAATCCATTGCATCGATCATTATTTTCTGAGAGCACATGCTGATATGAAAGAAGAAATATTATGGACTGATTGCTAATTTACGTGTAATCTTCCTATAAAATTGTTCCCCTATGATTTAGTTAAGCTTCAGCTCTTCTTTGTTGCAAGAAGGCGTCCTAAAGCCTCTTCTTAAAAGTAATATGTTCTTTAAACGATTTAGTACAAGTAACTGTGCATGATAATATCATATAGGTCATAATATTANTTCAACTATCCAAAACCTACCAAGAATACTTTTTTCTCATTTCCCGTTTATCTCAATTTTTTATTTAGACAATAATATACCTGTAAAATCCATTATCTAGGCAAGAAAATCTTGTTAACCATTCCATCATCGGGGCTTAGGGGTAGTTTAGCTAATCCAACTCACCTTTGTACTAATGGGTCTTACGATGAAATAGGTTTTGAGACCGGCTATTCTCAAGGCCTCTTCCCTCTTCTCCCCGTATCCTGCTTCAACCTCGAACTGTCCGTCCAAAAATGACAGCGTTCGATCCGATATGTGTACCCGCCTGCAAAGGGAAAGGATTGTGGAGAGGCGTCGGATTATACAAGCGGATATTTCCCCCGGCTGCGGACCAACAATAGCCCCGGCGCTTACTGTCAGTCCAGTGGGATTTCTATGGATTTATGAGGCCAGAATACATCGTTTAAATAGTTTTGGTTGAAAATAACATTCCAGTTACCGTGCAAACTTCACACATTTGAATTGAGATCGCTTTTTGTAAAGGTTTCACCTAAATTATGAATATTTAATTACTTTTACCACGTGTTAATCCGCTCACCTTTTCACTACAATGTGTGAAAACGATCTTTCTAGTCCCTCGCTCCTGTAACAACTTAAGAAGACTTAAGTCTTTTGAAGTGTTTGAAATTTGTAAATGTATTCCACCGAGATAAAGAAGAAAATAAATTTAAAATTATATATATTTTTATTTACTTTAGTTTAGCACACATATGTTCAAAGTTACACGGATATTAGTATCCGTATTATTAAAAGTGCTTCGACAGCTGAGGCCACCAACGGGAATTGAACTCGGCGCCTCCTTCGCCGAAGTTGAACGCGTTGCCCACTTGGCTATCCGGGAGCCCTCTTTTTATAGCTTTATAAAGTATGGTTATTAATGATGTGGAAAATATAATGTGACTTTATGTTCAATATGAGGGGACATTTATGATACAATATGCGTTATTATACTTCCGGTATTTCCTATATGCAGCGTAGAATCTCGTTCATGATTGTCATTGTAAGGAAGACTCTGAGATATGAGGGATGTTCAATTATATCATTCATATTCTCCTTATTGTATGCTCCCTATATCCGTATTTCATATTCTCTTTATCATACTATAGAAAGTTTTATTTATAGGGCGTTTTTCTGCACTCTTTCTCATGGATTTCTTCTGTTCAAAGTGTTCTGGCTCGCGGATGAAAGCAAGACAAGCAACCGCACTCCACATCTTTAATAGTAAACCTCGCTCCCTCATCTTGGCTGTCGGTAACTAACAGTGAAAGGATTGAGGATCAAATCGGCCTCCAGGATTTCTACCTTAATAAACATAATTTTACAAGCTTTAAAGATTTGCTACATAATACGAATGTTACTCTTATTTTAAACAGAATCAAAGTCTAACCAACACCAGTCACACAGTACAAAACACACTGATAAAAACAGCGATACAATTGATAGAAAAGATTACACAAGATAAGGAGGAGAGAGGTAAGATTACACAAGATAAGGAGGAGAGAGAGAGAACGATAATTAAGACGAGAAAATCGTAATGAATTAAGAGTGGGTGAAGATGAATGGGAAAATACAGAGGGTCTGAACGTATAAATTCTTGAGGAAAGGGAGAGAAAGCTTGCACGTCAAACTGCGGGTCGCAATAAATTAAAGGAAGGAAGAAAGAGATAGTCCTTAAAGAGATGGAGGGAACGGCAGGGTTAAAAAGAGAATGTAGTTTACAGGGATAGAGGGGAATAAGGAATATCAGCGGAGAGATGTTGGTAGAGAGATTGCTGTGAGAGAAATTGCCGTCTGTGGATGAGCGAGTACAAGTCTGATCGTACGAGCTCTATTTTTGGAATGCGCCGTCTCCACTCTTATTCCATACGAGCGTCTTCTCGTCAACCCCCACTCGTTATTCTTACCAGTGCATCTTTTTCGAAACTCTCTCTGCACCGTGGTCTTGCTACTCCGTGCTCCTTATTTTTCCTCTGCTCTCTCCTTAGAAAATTTAAAGTCCATCTAATTTACATCGCTTATCCGCCGTGAGTTTGAGCCCGTTTTTTCAGGAATGCAAATTCGCGCTTTGATTTGCAAATCTCACCCGGACCAAGAGCCGAGATGAATTCCGAATTTTACCGCATGTATAATTTCGATTACTCATTCATCCCTGATGTGAGTTCCCTGCTTTGAGCGTTTTTTTCATTTTCTCGAGGATTCACTAAAGGAAAAGCCTTTCTAGTAACTTTTCGCCTACCCTTGATTTGCGGAGTAAGCCAATTCCCAACGTAAAAGATTATTTCATTGAAATTCCTTTTGCAGCTATTACGAGACGCCTAATTCCCTTAATCTGACGAGTACTTCTTCCAAAAACTAGTAGTAGTAGTCGATATCTTCTGGAAATATTTATTCTACGTAAAACTATAATAATCATGCTGTTCCACAACTCCCAATGTATTCACTGTTTAAAGGTTAATCATCGATATATCCTCTGAGTTTTTATATCCACCCTATTTTTCGTACTCTTTTTGGTTGTTGATAATTTAATGGCATATAAAGAAATATCATTTTTTGAAAATAACAAAATGGTAAGTATTTCTCAACGCTGACTTGAAAAACATTTTCTGAATACAAACATTAGTGGCAATTATATATCTGTTGTAAAACCTTCACAAATGTTGATGGATGCAATTATTTTAACAGTATAACAAGACTGTCAGCAACTTAATTCAGGAATTATGTATTCAGAAATACATACCTAATTACTATTTGTGAGTTTTCCCATTGATTCACTTCTTCTTGATTGGCCAGGCAATTCTTAAGATTAACCAATACGTCACTATCCTGTTAAATCGACCTTAGAGATCTGCTCAGTTATATTTTCGCCAAATTTTCTTTCCGAAATGTTGACCAAGCAAATCCCTTAATAATAAGAAATATAGACTAACTTGTCTGATTTAATATCTAAATATTTATTTCTAGCATATTCGAACTTAAGGGTATTTGCAATATCCCTGCTCTTTTTGAGACTTAATCCGCAATTGGGTCAATCCGCACCGTAATTGTGTCTCGGCTATATAGATAGTATAACTGAGATAGGCAGTAGACGCTTCTCAGAAATCAAGAGAAGAATGACGGTGAGCTTAAAGCTTAAGCTTTACTTGTTATGAATAGCCTTACAGTAGTACTGAACTCGAACCAATGTGTTAAAATTCTCTTTGGGGTGAACCGACATTCCTTCAAGCCTTCAAGAACTACTCGGACAGATTTGAAAACCAATGTAAAGGTGATTGAACAAAAATAAGCGTAAAGGTATTTTTGGATACAATTAGAAACCGAAGAGTTAAAACTCTTGTAATTGTACTCGGACACAAAAACCCATTACAAAAAATTCTGAAAAGAAATATTCCAGGCGAGAAAACATGAGAGCAATCAAGAACGTCCGATTTAAATATAACGATCAGCAGAAAGGAATTCAGATGGTATGACGAAATGAAAAGTAAGCGAAGGGACCTCTAGTATCAACCGCTTAGGGGAAGATTGTACTATGGAAAATAATGACGACTCGGCACACATCACGGAAAGGTATTCCGTTCTTTACAAATACCAACAATTCCCTCAGATCGATCCCTAACCAGTACACTCATCGCCCATCAAAGCCTACCATTGGGACCCTCTTTCCAAGTTCTACAGCTTTATTTTTAAAACACTTCGAAGAGGCTTCGTTAAAAAATTCATCTCGGTGGATCTCAGTAATCCGGCTTATGTGACCCGCATTCGGATTTTCCCCGACCTATAATCCGGAATTTCGCATTCGAACCGCTGTCACGTATGAGAGCGGAGAGGATAAAAGTTTTAAGCGCGGTTATCCCCAGCTTTCCGCCCATTATGGGGTTATTTCTCCTCCGTGACGCATGGAAGTAATTTATTTTGGACGATGGTTGGTCGATTTACCCACATTTCTATCGCTCAGCCGATACTCACGACTCAATGGTATTCCACACAGAGAAAACATCGTGTTCAACAACTCATTTTCCTATTGTTCGATGAATGCTTATTATGAACTTATCCGTGGACTACCAAAGTTAATGTTAAACTCTCTCGAGAATCATTAGCAATGTAAGCCTCGTTGATGGATAATGGGCACAGATACAAGTATTTTGGATAAGAGAGAGTTGAAATGAAATTTTCCTTTTTTCTGGAGGTTATCTCTCTGAATAAAAAGAGAAAAACTTTCCGCCGTAGTGAATAGTGAGAGTTAGGGCTGTAAAGTCATTAGCCCAAGACCTGTGACTGTGACCTCAGCGCTTCCATTCATTTTCTACCGATAGCTTAGGGGATTAGGCGGGTAGGCAAGATGAGGGGTCGAGTGGTTTTCTAATTCTCTCTCTCACTGTGAATTTTATAACTGGAAAAAGTAAAGAGATTATCAGAAAAAACCCAGGTCAACACGATCCACATCACTGGATTTACTCTATTATCGAAATTAATTGAAATTGACCTCCCTTCTAGTACTACATATTCATTATACGGTACTAAAATTGTAAATGTATGAATATGTAAAAAAAGCACATTGACCACGCTGTTTTCTTTCATAGTAAGAACGCCAATTACCTCGTTTTATCTAAGCTAGCTGCTTCACCACCAAACATAACGGCAATTTTTCCTGTACAGTAAACTGTATTATATTTGTATTCTGTAGGAAGTCCAAGGAAGACTAATTTCATATTTGGAAGACGTTTGTTCGATCCCAAAAGTCAATTAAAAGTTTCGGTAAGACTAAATATAATTTTTCGCATTCGCATTTCGTAATGCAATTTTTCTTAAAGTGCATAGCTATTGGTTTAATAAACAAGCGTCAATCGCAACAGATTTCCATCGTATTTAGTTTATTTGACGTCTTAACCAAATTTCTATCTTTCTGAGGAGAAACAGACATGAAAAAAAATCTGAAAGAACCAGAACTCGAACCTGGGTGTACCGCTATCCGAGCAAACGTTGTGACCATTGAGCTATCTTAACCCAGAAACTTTAACCATGCCGTGTGGGAGACTTTGTAGGTTATATTGACGTCTGGGTATAACCATACCATCTGCAACACCATCCTTATCCATTTCCTTATGAAGTATATTTACTACTGTTTTTTTTCAATTAACGGTTACCGCCTGCCGTACTGAAATTCCTGTTTCTCCGGTACCCCCTGCCACACGCCGAAGGGCAGATTGCAGGATATTTATGCAGATGTATATGTACATTTAAAGTTCCATTTATAAACCTCAGCACCGACTGCGCAAGTACGGACATCACAAATAACATCTGTTTGCGACGCCCTACATTTAGGTGTATTATATCGTGCTATATAAAATATATTACCCAGATTTCCAAGCGAAGTGTCATTCAAATCCTTGAGATTATAAATTGAATTTTTAATTTGGAAGAGAGATTTTTTATTCCCTCTTCCAAAATAGTTAATACATGCCGAAAATCGATTATCAACGACCGTATCTCCCCTTAAAAGTTTGTGTAACCATGTCAGATTCTTGCCCAAGATTAATACATTAAAGTTAGAATATTTACCAGACGCATACCCATGCATAGAGCGTCATAACAATGTGGCTGCTTTCTGCTTCGAGCGGAAAAGTTTTAGAGCAAGAAAAGCTTCCGTCATGGAACGTGACTACTCGCATTATCTCCACTTCGGAGAACCTCTTTGTTTCCAGGATAGAAACTGTGCTCAAAAGCATGCAAGGGATGGAGATGACGTGTGAAGCGACATTGTAACGATATGACCAAGCAAAACACTACTTCTAGAATGAAAAACGATTACTGGAAGCTGTACGGGAAAATCGAAATTCAATTCCAAAAAATTTCGAAGTTTACGAAATTGCGTTTCGGAGTCCTTCAGGGGAATAGATTAACTCGGTTTTTTGCTGAAGATCGTGACAATATGACTATTACATACACAAATTAGAAAATATACCAAATCCATCAGGAAACTTTTCATATGATATTTTAAGAATTAACGATACGTTATACTGCACATTATAAAATAATGAAATAATTCGATTGACGATTCAACTAGTAGCACTAGATACACAATAAATTAAAATTTTCTTTTAATAAAATTAACTAAATATAATTTTAAAAAATAAAAATTGACTAATGTATTAACTCAATGTATAAACTCAATTCGAATTCATTGATTATTAATCAAGCAGCCAACCCAAACAATAATTATGAATATAACTCTATATACAGCGGCAAACCTGATGAAAACGTCTATCATTTGAGTTAAAAAGAACTTATCCTAAGTGCCGTCCATTTATCTATATGAATTTTGTCTTTATCCGTTATTGAATTGTAATTTAAAATTACTTTTCAACCTAAATGTATTTCCGGGGTAGGCAAGCCTTTCGAATTTTCCAGAACTCTAGTTATAAAAGAGAATCGCCCAAAAGCAAGGCGGTAATATCCTATATTGCTGATATGATTCAATTAAATGAACGATAAATATTTTACATTAATACTGAGGATTAATTTATATGATACTATTAGCAATCTTTTTGTGAAAGCGCATGAAAATTCTGAGGAATGAAACAGTATAAATTGCATGAGAAACGCGTGTGAAGAGCTTTCACGTCACTAATGGTAGAAATTTACTTTTAAACGTAAATGGGATAAATGAAAATTATTGAGAAAAAAATTCATCATAATAGAAAACGGCAAGGGCTCGGTTGTTATAGACAAAAGTATGCAAAAATTGTGAATTGATAGCGATTACAGGTGTTCAATCAAGTAGCTTTCTAATTTATATAAATTTCTATTCAAAAAATATTTATCACTTATTACGAATTGATCGTTGCTAGGTTATCTTTTCGTCAAATTAACCGTGATCTTTATTCGTCTTGATGACCTTCGGCGTTCTGAAGAATCGTTCTTAGAAATAAAGAAGTGAAACCAATTAAAACAGCGTTGAATAATGAAATTATCAAGTTTAATTGGAAATCTACAGAGGGACCCTTAACCTTGTGGAACTCCATATTTGGTAAAATAAAAATCCAGTGTGTGAAAAAAACACTATACATAATTTATTGCATACGACTCATTTTAAAGCTTGTCAGTTCTGATGATTAACTGACCTAATGTCTACACCTGAAGATGAACTGACATATTTCGAAGCCGGTCGTAAGCAATAAAGTATGTACAGTAAGTGTAAATGGAATTTTCACACAGTGAATTTATATATTACCAATCTTACCTGTATGTATTAGCCCATTATGGGGTTATTTCTCCTCCGTGACGCATNCGTAATTGTCTTTATTTGATGACGACAAGAATTGTTGAATCCCGGTTAATAAAAATGTGTGTTGTATACTTAGAAGCTTGCTTTGCTCAATCGTCGTTAACTTAATAATCATAAGTAACTTGATTAATACATCAGCTTAACTGATTAGCAATTGAAATAGAATTCGATCGTTATGACCGAAAATCCTAAGGGAATGAATAATTTGTAATCGGGAGGAGAATTGCAAATATTACAAACAATAAAAACCTGCCAACCCGGGACCTTTGGGTTAAAGCGCTCGCGTGCTAGCACGCTAACCAATCCGCCACCGTGGTTTTACATTACGTATTAAAAATGTAAAGGTAGATGCACTACCAAAAAGTCAGATCCATCTTGTAACCATCCGAGTCGCCTTTGATTTAATTTCCTATCTATGATTTAAAGGAAATGATAATACCTCTCCTAAATTTAATTAAGGAAATCGAAGTAGTTAACTTAATGTAAACAACAAATCGCTTCCAATCTCCAGCTAAAGGTGAGCCGCCGTGGTGGGTGAGAGGATTGCAGCAAACTTAATTAACGTAACGGACCCCGTCAAGGCAGAAGATTTACGGACTCGCGGGGAAATTACTAGTAGATTCTATTTTCTGATTCTGGAGTCATTCAGATTATTTCTCGGGTCGAAAATAGTAACGGAAGTCAAGTAACCGCAGCGCGGTATATCTCCATCTAAAACTTCGAAATCCGGAAAGGACCTTGCATCACCCAATGCCCGGGGTGGAAATATTTACAGAATGTTCGCGAAATTGTGAAGGGCCAACTCGGCGAGTCTTGATATTAAAGGAGTAGCTTATTTAATTCAAGGTTTATACCCGATACCATACCCAATATTAGTCTCAAATCATTAATGCTTCCAACGGATCTTAAAATTGCGGAGCTTTATGATAGATGTAATTAAATATTAAATTAAACAACTGTCCTCATTGGACGAATTTTAAGTCATTGAGACCTTTCTTACATTTAACTCTTGTGCACTGATTTATGGTTGCGCAAATGACCATTCCTAACTAGGATTTAACCCTGGTAGACTAGTAGACTAATCCCTGATCCACAGAGGTCGCTTTATCGTCGTAATAGAGAAAATAAAATCTATCCCGGGTTCGATTTCCGGTGGGAGCTCACATGCGAAACGACCTAATCTGTCGAATTTTTTTAAAATGACTACTACCACTAAGAGGGAAAAGTATCGGCCAACTAGGAAAATTCTAAAATAAAACCAACACCAGTAATACATTTAAGTAATTGTTAATGGAATGGTTAATGAAAGTCTTTAATCAATGAGCTGAGAAAATGTATGCGATTATATTAATATAAATTTAATAGTCATAACAATACAAAAAACTGTGATTTTAGGAAGTATATCAATAATTTTTAATGATATACTTAAATAGTTAAGCTTAATTACAGCAAATTCAAGAAAAGATGAAGAATTTCAATAATTGGATTCTTGAATTGCTTTCCGCTGTGAAGATAAGACTGAAGAGAAATGTGTCTTGAGGCGAATGCGTGACTTTGACAATTTCTGAATTTCATTTCTGCAACAAATATTTCTCGATCAACTTATGAATACGACTTCCATATTGTTTATCATAGCTGTAACTTATTTGAAGATAAGTCAGCAAGAGGCATGGTAAAAAGGAGAAAGGGGCGAGAAAATTATAAGAAAAAGGAATGACTAACGCTTGCTCACCTGTTAGGTTTTAGAGAAAGAGACGGGAGAGAAAAATTTGACGGAGCTACCATACTCAAATCGGCTCTCCTATTTGCTCCAACAAATTAAGTTACTTGTTCTGACTTAATAGCTAAACTGGTTCGAACAACCGTCCGGAAAGGGGGAGATTCTGCTTCGAGTCCCGTGTATTCCGACTCCGAACATTTTCTTTTGGTTCCTTCCCAAATTATATGATGATAAAAATATAATGAAACTCAAGCAAGCAAAGTACGGTGGCTGATAAATTGGAGTGAAATAAGGGTATCAAGTTTTAAAATTGGAAATCAAAGGCTATTCATAGGTAGGAAAAATTAATGAACGCTAGAACTCCGTAAAAAAAACTTGAAAGCTACGCAAGACTATAAATTGGCAGAGAACCGACTTGATAGCCCCAGAGGAATAAAGACGTTTCATTACGTGCTGAGAAATCCAAAAGGTAGTAGCCGGAAGGCAAGGAAAATGGGCCACAAATCACTGGAAAGACTTCAAGGGCAGCTCTTGGGCTGTACGGGATCCGTATAACGAAGGCCGTGAAAAGACCATAGAAAAGGTTTAGAAAAGTCAAATCCCACCTTAATGGTACTTTACTGCTACGAGAAGGGAAATATTAGGAATTATTTACCAGAAAATTCAAAGGAGAGAAAAAATTAATTTGATACACTTTAACGATTTCCAAAATTCAACCAGGAAATCAAATTCATCAATTATATGCCATTAAATTTAATCTCATAAGAAAGAAATACCCAACTCTTAGGAATCTTCTTTAAGGTTTGCGGAATGGTAAAAATTATTATCGGGTTTTTTAAACCCTGATAAAATTGCTGAAAGTTAGGAAAGGAAATGATTACCTGATGAGCATCCTAGCCAACTCTGACAAAGATGCTTCGTTAAACCTATCGGAGTTACTAGAAATTTTAAAATCCCTTTCTTTCCTGAGTTCCCAAATAATCAGAGGTCGCGAAGGATCACCACCCGTAGTTCTCTCTCCGAATCCCACCCACACATTTCCTGATCCCCTCTCTCCTTCCTTTAGATTATATTCCCCAGTTTAAGACGATGAAGCAGTCACTTCAAGGCGCATCCTAGACGGAGAAGCATAATGCTCTATTCACTTATTTCTCGCCATTTTAATTTAATAAATCTCGCCAATTTATTTCAATTAGTAACTAAATTAGGTAGAATTAATGATTAAACCAGCTTGATCAATCAACACTGGTCTCCGTATCTCCCTGCGAAGGATACTAAACGGTAACATATTTACTTGCATAGCTTTTTAAAAAATAATATATAAAATCACGTTTTTTTAAATTTCCGGAAAACCAGCATTCTGCGCTGGTATCTGATAAAAAAAACCTGCTAAGAGTAAGTTCAGTATTAAAAGAGCTATGATTTCGTACTCGTTCCGCCATGTGTACCATCTTGAGAGCTTCCGATATATTTTTTTACAGGGACGGCCAGAACCCTATCTCAATTATACTAAAAGTCTGATGCCAGCCCTGATATTCCTGTCTCGTAATTGTCTTTATTTGATGACGACAAGAATTGTTGAATCCCGGTTAATAAAAATGTGTGTTGTATACTTAGAAGCTTGCTTTGCTCAATCGTCGTTAACTTAATAATCATAAGTAACTTGATTAATACATCAGCTTAACTGATTAGCAATTGAAATAGAATTCGATCGTTATGACCGAAAATCCTAAGGGAATGAATAATTTGTAATCGGGAGGAGAATTGCAAGCAAATTATCTGAATCCAATCTAACTGGGAATAGGAGATCACATAAATAACAAGCAATATCAGATATTATATCGCGAAAAGGTATGGAAAATTAGGCATGAAATAATACAGCACAAATTTGTCAATATGATACCCCGATTTTTTCTTTTAATGCAAAAAAGATATTTGTTCGCAGCGGAATAGAAAAAA
>KZ308300.1:217463-273168 GCA_000376725.2 Ladona fulva | reverse complement strand
AAGATTGTCGTAATAAAATCTTAAGGTGGCGTAAATGAAGAAGTAAATAAAATATAAAAAATAAATAATGATATAATAATAGTAATAACTCAATACAACCATACAGATCATATACTAAGCTAAATATACTTTAAAAGATCTTGGATGTTGAAATATGGGTTTCTCAGTTAGATATTGCTGGACACATACATACATACAAAAATATAGACATAAATACACAAAGCATTTTCATAAATACCCTGTAAACCACCATTCGGCGTATGGTAGGAGCTGTGAAGACCAAACGTTCGAGTTACCACTTTCATTCATTGTAGGCACGTATCGTTCGCGATAGAAATAAAGAAAGTAAAAAAGAAAGAAAATTTGCTCTAATGATAAACCCCAAAGGGACATAAGAATGATTAGCGACTTTAAAATCAACCTATCTTATTCTAAATGACATAATTGAGAAAGATGGAATGATAAATCATACGAGCGAAGGTTCGAACAGTAAAAACATGTAGGGCAGACAACGAACAAAACGGATCGTTTTCTCCTTTCGAAAGTCATCTCGTTTAGAAATGAAAGGATGCTTGAGAGACTGAATCTAATTAGTGTACTGAAAGCATCGATGGATTCTTCCTGCGATGCGCCTTGTTTGCATTTAAACATGAAAATATCAAGAAATGCCAAAGAGAGAAGATTTTGATGTGCTCTTGTGAATTTTACCTATTTTGTAAGGAAATAGAATCTATCACACGATGCTATCGCAAGCGCATTATATAAGCATTTAACGAGTGGAGAAAAACACAGAGGATTACATCATTGAATTTTCTCTAATCATGAAATTGAATTAATATTTCCTACAGATCACAACAAGGTTAACACCAAATCTCCTTTTTAAAAACATCGAAGCATAAATATACCTCATTAATATTAATCATTAGAAAAAACACTGACTGTGCCCTATTTAGATCAGAGATCGGTCTGAATTATAAACCTTCCACCAAGAAAACTTTTGGAGAAGGAATGAAGCCAAGTAAGAAAGATGAGGAATGAGGTAATTTTCCCTTGCTTCTTCACTCAAGCAGAAAACCCACCTAGGTGCAGCACAACGACCCTATGAATAGCACTTTTGTAGCATTCAAAACATGTGTATTTTAGTGTATATTTAGATAATTTGATTAGATTTCTTACAACCTCAGTCAAGAGCAAGAATGACATATAAAATTAATTTAATACTAGTAGATTCTAGAGTTCCGACGTAAAACGTATCTGAATAAATGACAACGGAAAATGTAAATAATGACTGAAAAAAAGAAGATGAAATTTAATGGTGGAAAAAGTATTTTATTTGTAAAAAAAGTTGGAGAATTTACTTCGCTAAATGGAAAACTTCGCTAAATGGAAAACTTCGCTATATGTGTGGTAATGGCCGTGCATGGCGTAGTTGCCTAACTCGGATTATCAAATGCTGATTTTGTATAAACAGGTGCCTATTGAGTGGAACGGTCGGATACATATCTGTTATTTTAGAGCAAGGAAGCTACCCTGACAGGCTCGATTGAATCCGTGACCCACAAACCTGGTGTGTTCCTTGTGAGAAGTATTAAAACCGCTTGTGACGTCGATTGGAAGGCACGTACAGACATATTTTACAACCAGATCACGTAATAAAATAAAATTCGTCTAGTTGGCGTAGGACTGCGTTCGTTATAACAAAAATATCAAATTCAAATGTCAATCCACTTAACATCGCTGAAGTGAAAGACAAATTACTAGATGGCTCCCTAGTTGTTTAAGGCATACATGGTTAGATGTGAGAGAGAACCTGAGTTGTTAAAACTCTAAGAATCTTTATGCCGACATTTTGATAGAGGCATCGCTGGAGGAGTACGGAATTTAATTAAAGAAATTATTACATTTTCTATGCAATAGCTTTTTTCGCAATGGAAATTCCTTCCTCAGCTATGCTCAGGCCTCCCCGTCTTTAATATCTCGTTCCTATCCTCCAAAACTGCTCCCAATTCCTCAATTTCCTCGCACGCTTCTGTTCCTCCATCCCTTTCTGACAGCTCTCTAGAAGGAATTTCCCATTCAAATCCACTCCATCTTTCGGTCTTACGACATTCGTATCCATCCGCCTACAGTCCAAATGTAAGATTCGATACCGTTCCCTTCTTCACCAACCAGAATCCTCCGCTACGCCTTTCCCTTGCCATTGCTGTTTTTCGCTTCTCTGGATAGCCGAGCTTAAAGGGATGACGCTCCTATTCTAAGGGAATGCATATCGGAGATTTCCTCTACGCCTTCAATGGATGAGCAGCGCGTTGAGAATATGGAGAAAAACTATTCATTCCGTGAACGCCTCGATTATGTGCCGATCAAAAATCTACCAAAACTTGCGAATGGTGGCTGGTTTGCGCCCAGACTTTGAAATAAATCGTTTAAGGACCTGAATGAAAATTAAGAGATATTTTCCTGCTTTTTTATCAATTTTACTCAATATATTTACGTTTTGGAATAAAAGAATTTGATTACCTGATAATGAATATAGGTACAGTTCAATACTGAAGATTCACTCCATGTAACAATGTCCAAGCAAGCTATGAGTATCGATTAATAAACACACTTAATGCTAGAGAAAGAATAAAAATATATAACTTCCGACCCATAAATTTGATTAGTTTACTTAAATTTAAACATTTTAATGATTAATAAATTTGTAGTTACCTGTTTCATTGGAAGTGGTGTCTTTCAAGTTTATTTTAGAACAAGAAGAAATATTCCATCGCAGAAAACACATAGCACTATGCTCATAGAAAAGGTTTCTTTTGAGCACAAATACAACCAGTAAAAACAACTCTAATTCTAGTTCCGTCGATAACTTTCGGTAGGTACTAATATTACAGGAGGATTGACTCTAGCTACTACTACCGTATTAACCAATATACTTTTATAGAACCTATTCAACTTCATATCAATACCGCGTAACTTTCACATTCATATAACTTTTTTTTAAAGAAAGCGAAATAAAATAGAACCTGGTATTCACTGAGACTTTCTTTACTGTTTAAATGACGTCATACTTTTGAAAATAATTATCATTATATAATGAAAATTACTTCTTTAATCGAAATAGAAAGATAATCTCAATTACATCCTTTTTAATTATTATTATTTTTACGAACACATAACCATTTCCTAACCAGAAAAATCCAATTAGCCGGATCTCGATTGGAATGCAAGCATGCTAACCACTCCGCCTCTGCGGCCAGTAAATTTGGCATCATATAGTGTACATTTGCTAAATTTGATTATAATAACTAATTTAGGCCAAATAATGAAAAAAAATACAGAAAAATTTGTACTAAATGCACTAATAGAAAAATAAAGTTGAAAACGGAATGTATTTGAACATTATCCAAACACCAAGATCAGCGACATATTTGATTTATTAAAGATTCGAAAAGATAACTCAATGAGAAAAACTATTCTTCGGAGTACGGAAAACTATATTGTCTGAATATGAAAATCATCCTTTTTCACTTTTATTTCAGGCGAAAGCGTAATCAACGGAGAGTTGCACTCGAAAAAGGAATATAAGTTGATTTAAAATTTTTTTAATATTAAAACTTTGCTCGTGAGGTTTGACCATAATCATAAACAACTTAAATTGTAAAATTCTTGGAGGTGTCACACCGTTTATGGGTCATTCTGTCGTAGCAGTACAAGAGATGTCCAAGCCTCAGTGACTGTGAGAAACTTAAAAAGGATTACGTCGTATTACTGCGATGAAATCGTAGCTTTCTCCCACGAAGCGCCAAAAGCATCGAGGGAACAAGCATTGGATGAGAAATGATTGCTTGCAAATAGTAATTTTCGCTCCGTCGATACCCAAGTTGATTCTTAAAAGAAGCCAGTGCTGGTTAGTGGGAGCTTCTCTCTGCCGGAGATCACATTTTGAGTGTTTCTCTTTCTGCTCACTTGAACGCAACCGCCTTCACCTTTAAGCCGAGATCCCACTCTCGATTTATTTCACGTTAAGCCATACTATGCATACTCGCGCTCTTTCATTTTACCTCACATGCTGGAAAAGGCATATGAGAAGGAAAGGGAGTAATGTCGAAGAAGAAACAGAAAGCGGGAATATAAGTAGTAAAAAGTCTACAAAGTTCCAAAATTAAAGTAATGGATAACGACTCATTTCGGAAATATCAAAGACTAAGAACTCACGTCGACTCCTTTCTTGTCAAACCTGTCAGCAATTTCAAATTATCCCAGCTGGAAATTTAAAAACAAAATAATTTTGGAAAATTAGGAACTATTTTGGAAGAGTTTTTGATCTTAAAAATAAGTTTAGCCAAGTGAAAAGAAATCGGGGAAGGATAAGATCTGCTAAGAAAATGGGAATAAAAACCTGCAGATTCTAAAAGAAAAATATACCAGAACAGAAAATCCAGCCTTATATGGAATCAAAATACATTATACAATTGAAAAAATTACTATAAAGCATGGGTCTAAAGAAAGAAAAATTTTAAAAAGCAAAATATAAAGCATGTGAAATAATATAACCAATAATTATAACACAATCCGACAAGATACCCTTAATCTTCAAAACGAAAAATATTACTGAACATTTTACAAAAAGAAACGAAAATTAAATGCAGCACTACGCATGGTTATAAAAAGGATCAAAAAATGTAACAGTTTTTAAATATAAAAAATTCAATCACACAAAAAAAAAGAAATGAAAAAATTCGAAAAGGAAGAGTACTAGTTATCCCATCAGCGTATCAGCTTTTTGCATTGGCCTTAAACAAAAACCATATTGTCTCAAGTTATGTGTCAAAAAAATATTGCTAAGGACGGTTAAAATTTGCAAAAAGAGAATCACTATACACAGTGAGTGAAAATCAATTTGTCTATACATTTTTAAGTTATGAATACGACTGCCTTTATGAAGAAATTTCATCCAAATACCACTATATAAATATTTATGCAAAATCTACTACGCACCAACATCCTGGGCTAGAAATTGTCTTCATTTAAATACTTTATAGTAACTTTAATTTTCTACTAATACATCTGCTTGCAGTCAAGACCCCGAATAAAAGATTGAAGGAGAAGACACCACGCACGTAAACTAGAATCTCTACCTTAAATGGCGAACTGAGGAAGCATTCATTCATAAATAGAACCATGAATAAATGACAAAGCTCTTCCACGAAAGTCTTTGAGCCTGTTCTTCGTCATGTGCAGCAGATTAACGCTAATTTCGGTATGATCAAATAAGGATTGATAATATATAAAAATAATTCATCACTTGATGTGTAGAATTATTAAATTTCATTATATACATCTACGTAAATACCCTGTAAGCCGCCTTTCAGCGAGTACCAGGAGCTGTAAACACCAAGCATTCGAGCTACCGCTATAGCTTGTAGCTTCGAGCTATAGCTTGTTGTTGTCGCACGTCGTTCGCGGGAAGGATGAGTCCTTGAAAGGACCAATGATTCCCAACCTGCATCTGATGGCATTATCGTATCGCTTCCTTTTTTATCGTAGCATTTTTTAGCCAATCGTATCCCCTTGCGCTGAACTTTCTCGAGTTTGCGGGTACACTTTTCATCCGCTGGATTCCGTATACTTGCCGCATATTTCAGACTGGGTGTGATCAAGGTGAAATAATATCGCTCTCTAACCTTTTCACCGCATCTACCTACAATGAGCTTCAGAAGCCGAGCTTTCCAGGTGCTTTACCGAAATTTTTTTTGTACATGTAAGCTGTACATGTTTAAATTATTCGTACGAGTAATTAATTTGTCCTAGCTAATTAGAGGTTATTGTGTATATTGGTATATTGGTATACATTGTGTAAGAGCATTTCTAAATTTTAGAGATTGTCTGCTAGATTATGTAAAGGATGTTATGCACTGAGTGGCTGCCACCTGGCTAGAATAGCTTGACTTTAACCTTCGTCTGTAAAGTATTCAGGGCAGGAGGCCTGCTCGAACTTCAACCCACCGTTAAACAGCAATAGCTTTGGAGGGAGAAATAGGTTTACAACATAAGATTAGAAATGGGGTAGTTTGTTCTTGCTTTTCTCACTGATCCAGAATGCTAGGAATGGAAATCATACCCGAATATCCAGCAAAATGACCTTTTGAACAATAGTTTTCATATGAATCTATGAGGAGTGACAAGGGTGTGCGCCATTACTCAAGCTCATTCTTTGGTAGCTTTCATATAACCACAGCGATGAACGCGACTAATTGTAAGATTAAATTAAATCAAAAAATATATAGTTCTCTATCAAATTCAGCTTTCAATACAGTAATGATAATACCTTACACGGGTTACAAAACGAAATTCGGCATTGGAAAACATCTTAGAATCGATACTTACATCATATCCACGCTAGAGCGAAGATCCTTTCCTTTCGAGCCCAAACGAAAAGCACCTGTCTTTAAGGATAGCTCGCGGGAAAACAGTGTACCAAAAACAGCGTACCTCCCAAAACCTTCCTTTCACATCCGGAAGCCTGGATCAACAATCAATCCCACAGCGAAAACATTCCGCCAATGCCTCAGCCGCCATGGACTAAGCCTTCCCGACACCCACCCTTTCCGACTAAAGCATACCAATCTGTTCACAAATACGGGATAAAAAATAACACATTTATCTTGTAGGACAGCGATGCGAAAACCTTCCATCCCTCGGCGGTACTCTTTCATATACGGTGGCTTTTAAATTATTTTATAAATCACATAAATTATACTCGCAAACAATGAGTCATCTCCACTATGACAAGAGGAAACTCATTTTCCGTCGCGTGAATGGAATCGAGGACGGTGATGGGCGGTACAAAAGAAAACTTTGCCACGCGTCTTCTGTCTTCACAGGAAATTAAAGCAAACATATGCGATTATTATTCATATCAGCATGCATTTTAATTATATTTATTAATTATATCATTTTATTATTATTACATTTTTTTAAATCTGAAACGCGCAAAAATTATTTTAATAAATGTAATTAATCTAGTAGAAGATAGACGCGCTGTAGATAAAAAGTATTTTTAATCTTCAAAGTTGCTCCGAGGGCCTCCCAAAAGAATGTAAGGCATGTATGAAGGCATGTAAAACCCGTTTTAACTCTTTCTTAGTTTATTTATTTGGCAAACTTAAGTTAGAAAAAACGGTATGAGATCGAGATAAATATGACTAGTGAGTGAAGTCCATTATATATTCTTGTGTGTCTTCGCGGAAAATTGCTTACAAAATGCAAAATTGGATGAAATCTGCCAACATTTCGTCATTCTTTTTTTCACATTCAGGCTGTCCCCTTAACGACCAATGCCATTGTTGGAGCTGAGATATTTTTACCTCGTTGCCGTTCTCATTAGTGAAAATAGGCTAAAAGAAATTAACGGTGATAGATGAGTGACTCTTTGACATTGAAATGAGACTCGGGGCAAACTTACAATTATAAGTACTTCTGTCGGATAGAAAGAGATGACTACTGCTAATTTTCGCATATCATTAAAATGTCCTCAATAGGAGACGTAAAGATCGTATTTTACCTTTGGTTAAAACACTTGCTAATCTACATGATTGCCTTCCCAAAATTTTCTTCCAGTACTCCAAAACTTGCGGTCAAAAAAATACTTTGCGTGATATTTATGTTCCGTTTTAAGGCTCAAATTTTTCCAAACTTTTTGTGAAAATGTGATTTCATTTAAGCTCTACACCCCCTATAATGTTTAGAAACGTTAGATATATTTCAGAATTGTACAGGTAGAAAAATGTGATTATAAATAGACATGAATGACTAATTTCTATTTATTCTACAAGCCTATGGGAAAAAACGATATCACAAGCATCAGAAATGTAAAAAATGAACTATACTGGAGCACGTGGTCTGATATCAGTTAAACGTGACGGCCTTCCTGTCGACGGATTGTAATTTCAGACAGCTGGTTATTTTAATTCATATCGTAGAGCTAAATTGATTTGGATGCGGGCAATATAAATGCTTCGAGAATCTTACCTGGGTACCGAGATCTTTATACCCTCGCGAGAGGACAAGAACTAATATATCTTAAGAATGCTCGGAAAACCGATTGAGCAGGCTATAAAACAGGAGTACTCTCCAGCAAGCAATAGAAGCTCCAATATAAAAACTCCGCCTGAGATAGGCCATGACGGCTTCCAATAAGAGGAAACATTTCAAAGGAAAACTAAACTTTATGAATTAGTAGTGTTGGAGAGTAATATATCTGTATAAAAGACATTGTCTGAAATGTTAACAGCCCGAGGAGTTGTTGGAATCTCTCCACCATCACTATTGACTGTCAAAAGCTATCGCCATTGGCCGTCAAAAGCTTCGAAGGGACAATGGGCCTTATTAGGCAAGGCGAGGAGTGTTGGATAGTGAACAAGGTCGTTTTAACACATTGAGTTAACACGTCCTGGATTTCCCCGTACACGAATATTAGGATTTTTTCACTCGAATTTTTTTAATAAGGAGAGACCGGGATTAATGCTAATATATAGCATCACTTATACCTCTATAGCTTCGGTATTATTAGCCATCAGTGATGCAGAGACAAAGGCAAATAAAAGATACATTTTACTCTATCTTCCACTAGGAAAAAAAACAAATGAAAAATATTATA
Organism: Ladona fulva; assembly: GCA_000376725.2. Classification (NCBI taxonomy): domain Eukaryota; kingdom Metazoa; phylum Arthropoda; class Insecta; order Odonata; family Libellulidae; genus Ladona; species Ladona fulva. The sequence goes on along the minus strand of KZ308300.1, from coordinate 264,509 downwards.
TCCACAATGGTAAGATAGCAGGGAAAAAGACATTGATTCGACGGGAAAAGATTATTATCTGCCTAAAGTCCCTTTTAGAAGTGAGCCAGGAGATAAATACAGAAAATTAAGTGGACAGAAGGGATCAGATACAAGGGGGATTAAAAATGAAGGGAGAGAGAGTAGGACGCTTATGGGATTGATACGGAAAAGTTAACAGGATAAGATATTATCACAGAAGAGAATGTAGGATTAAAGATCCAGTGGAAAGAAGAGTAGAGGATATGAGATCCAGGGAAAGGTTCCTCTCAACAGATAAATAAATGAACGAACACGTGATAATGTACATAGTCTTATCCATAAGTCTAGAGATTGATTCGAAAAATAAGATGTTAAAATAAATGTTCTCAACTAAACCTAAATGATTATTTGGACTGGCGGTGAGGCTACGGTGAGTTTAGATTAAGTGTATCTATTGCTACTACCGTATGGAATGGGGATTTAATGGGAATTTAATCTAAATGATTATGTAAAATACCCTCATCATATCAAATGCAAGTAGTGGTTGGGAATTTACGAATTCCTGCAAATTTTGTAAAGGTAAAACTAACGATTACGTTGAATCGTGTGACGAATAAATCATATTTTGATCCACGCTCTCAAATTAGACTTTGATAACCAAGTAAAAAATCAATTTTATTAAATAGAGGACTACTTATCAAATCTTTCAGAATAAGATAAATCGAAATTAATAACTTTTGATAAATCAATAAAATTAAAAGTAAGTATCGTTTATTCTAAAAATTCTGCTTGAATGTCAATGCTAAAATCAGCTGTCAAGATAATTAGCTGGTATGAATAAAAATAATAGCTGGTTAGAGCAGCCGCAGCCGCGGAAGAAAGATAGAGTATTATAGAGTATATAAGAGTAAGTATGTAAGTACTAAGTATAGAGTGGCAGATTTTTTCATATTCGTTTCTCCTCAAGATTTTTCTTAAGGGTACACCTTCTTGTGCTAAGTTGCCTACACCTTCCTAAAATTAAATAATTACGTATTTTCGTACGAATTATGGACTGTTGGCCACCCTGCATTAATGTTTTAGAATAGTACTAAAAAACAATCACATTAAACGTAAAATCATCACCATCCCCGTCCTATTTTCACTCATTCTTTTTCAAGGTGGTAAAAAATATTACAAAAAGAAGTTTTCACCGGGAACGGAGTAGATGGGAGTCCGGTCCTGGTGACGTCGGTTCACGGAGTGCGAAAACAATCAAACCGAAATCTGCATTCCCCACCGCGAGTAATTGTTAGCGTGTTCTGCTGCCTGCGCGGCTCCCCGCATCGTCAAGGGAAACGCAAAGGAAGATGACGATCGAAGCGAAAAGCGCGCACTTTGTTCCACTTTTTTACATTCAAAAGAAAAAGATTCATCATCCGCCTCACGCACACGCCCATCTAATCGCCATTGAATCCGCGATATTTTTTTCCGGTTTTCATTAGAATGGAATTGCTAAGTAGCGTGCCCGACGTGCGGTTCTCTTGGGTCGACCGTAACCCGGCGAGAGAATTCTCTCAGGAAAGTTTTCGGAAGATAGTGTTGAAGATGAGATGCGCAATAAAAGCTTGGCGATGGTTGAAAAAAACTCGCGACTGACAGACAGAAGAACCTCCCGCTGAATTATTCATCTCGCTCCCTCGTTAAATCCGATCCCAAACCTCTCCAACTGCGAAGTTATATCGATCGAAACGATTACGTTACGATCGTGAGGCAAAAACAACCGAACGTGAACTAGAGTATTATCCACGGCGATTATAACTAGTACGACTAATTCTTACTTGGGGAGCAATTTACTGTGGTATAAATGATTCAGCACTGCATTCGCGTTCATGCCGGAAATGTGAAGCAAAACGGACGCTTTTCTAATTCAAGGAGATATTCAAAACACTAAAAATTTTTAATGTTTTGAATCAAACATAAATGTATAACATACATTGAACGGGATTATGGAAAGGTCAACAACTTAGCACGGAGGAGCCATGCGGCTATACTCTAAGGAATAACAAGTGTGAAAAATAGTGACATAACTGGGACTCGAACCCAGGTCTAGGTATCCCATTTTCCTGATAGGCATTCCAATCAATGAACTACCACGCCGCGTCTTCCACAATGTTAGCAACTCCACTTTTGTGAGCAAGGCAAGCAGTCTCCACATTTAGTGGCACAAACTGGCGCCAGATGGTTCTCACTGAGGCAACCAACTCACAGTCTTATGAGGTAAGCCCCCCACAGGAAATTCTAAGGATTAGGGAAAGGTGAACAATTTAGCACGGAAGAGTCGTGCGGTTATATCCCAAGGAATAACAACTGTGAAAAATAGCGATGTGACTGGGATTTGAACCCAGGTCTCCCACAACCACTGAACTACCATGACGCTTCTCTTCCACACTGTTACAGTTTTATAGAAGAAAATACAGGTTAAACTTGATACAGATAGAAGAACTATAATATTTAGATGTAAGATGGAGATAGCCAGAGAAAAATAGTAAGCATAGTAATAGTAATAAAATAATAGCAGTAAAATAGTAAAGGAGAGTATTGACCACAAAAAAGAATTACTAACAGCAGATAATGCATGCTTTAATATAAGAACACGGTTTATAAAAACCTATATGCAGTGTTATTTTGTTAAACACTGACAGTAACTCCAGCAGAAAATAGAAGATTTGAAGCTATGGAAATGTGGTACTATAAGAATGAATTGGGAAAACTGAGTAATTCATGAAGTAGAATCGAAAATGATGAAGGAAGGATATGGAAAACAAAGATAAGAAAAAGAAGAAACTAAACCAGCTTGACTAAGGCAAATTAATCTTTTGGGAATTGCTAGAAGAAGCAAGGACGGGGAGGAGTTGGAGAGGAAAGGCTAGGTTGGATCATGAGGGGCAGCTAATGGCTAGTGTAAAGATTAGGGATTATATGAGAATGAAGATGGGAACAGGTTGGCCCGAGGAGCAACTATAAACTCATTTTCGGATTGCTGACACATGATGATGACGATGAATTGGAGATGTGTTCCATAGAATGAAAACTTCGAATGATGGTAACTTCATCTCAATGATGAAAATACTTAAATGGTGGATGATTTTGCGAATTATATTTTGTATCCTTAGAATGGAAGGGGATAGGAAGATGGAGATAATGCAAAGTGTATGAATGAAATCAGAAGAGAGGTAAGTGGTCAGTGATTAAACATGAGGAATTGTCGAAAGAGATTAAAATGGCTATATTGGAGTCTACCTCATTTTCTGGTAGAGAAAGTAGAGTGTGTCAGGAGGGAAGCATATTAGAAGCCTGAATTCAGTAGTAACAGATAACCAGAGAAGCATGGGTAGCAGAAACGGAAGAGAGAGCGTTAGCAATGGCTGAGTAATGAATGAATGACGGCTAAAAAAGAAATTCTGAGTTACCAGCACAAAGAGCACTCTTTACATTAATCTGGACAAATATGAAGGCTGATCAAACCAAATAACTAATATGTTTTGCTAATTAACTTTTCACGTAAATATCTCTCACCTGCTTCCTGCGGTATACATTTCAATCCTTGGATAATAACACCGGAAGCATCTTAAACGAAGGTTTTCCTCTCTTGCAAAATATAATAAATATCCCCAAGTTAATTTATGACGCATACAACTGTTATAAGAGTGACTAACTTCTTCGTTTATTTTATCTGATTAACCTAATACCATATCAAATGCCATATGATACCATGAGGGATTATTATATTTTTAACTGTCCTATTCTCACTCCACAAGTGATGACGTTTCGAAAATCACTTGTTTTGGGAGTCCATAAATATGATTTCCAATATGGTTAACGAAATGAAAATTCCCATCAAGAATTTCAATCACGCCCGATACAGTTCCTAAAAATTAAATTCCAATCTATCAGAACGATTTGTTTGGCGATACTCCGGTGATTTGAAGTCGGCAAACTAAATTTGGAGATTTTCCAAAACACGTTTGCGTGGAGATTATCAGCTGCATGTTCGGACCGAGAGTCAAATTCCAAATCGTACAAAGACCTTCGGCGTTTAATCTAAATAAAATTAATTTTGATTTGATACTACAATAATACGGAAAATATGCAACACCTCTTTTTGACAGGAGATTTAATGAACTTCCATTCTGAATTGAAATGTAGTATTCCAGAAATTAAAGAGCATCGACATTTTTATGGGTCGATGAAACATTTATCTTTATTGGCAGCTAGAATATGGATGATTTTCTTGAAAATGAAAATGTTCAACTTTCCTAAATTATTTTCCATTAATTATATGAATATTTCTGATTTTCTCTGCATCAAAACTTCGTTAAAAATTGGACCAGCCACAACCTCTGAATATAATTCATTCGATCAGAAAATATTTAGAAAAGTGTTCCGATTAACTTTGAATCACCGCCCATTTTACTCGTTCCAGAACAGAAAAAGTCTTTAAAAAATCACTCTAAAGTAACTGTAAACTGTGTTTTGTATGCATACGGTATTATCTCATCAGCTTCTTCAGCCACGCAGAACGGAGATGATAATAAGAACTCGGAAATTAAAGTTGAATTGAAAAGTAAATGACATTTAGTTGACGTTACAAATTCACAGAATATTTATTCTTACTGTACTTTTTATAGCAGTATTTTATTCTGCATTCTTTAATGTTCAACGAACAGATTTTTACAAAAATTCTTTACAAAAATATTCTTTAAAATCGCTCTTAATATGAGATAGTGCGTACATAATATTACATAATACATACATAATCACTCCAAGCACAGCCGGCACATTTAGACCAATGCGGAATTTCTTCAAAGAACTAATTTTTTCGCAACGGAATGTAATACGCAAGGCGCTCAACTTTTTTCGTCGAGTTCCTTTACAATGAAAAAACTAAGTCAAGAACCGAAAGTAACGACTGGAAATTTTCCAAGGCTTCTTTGCCGAGCTAACATCGCGTGACACACGATTCTAGACCATTCGATGAGGAAAGGTGGCCGTAAATCACTAGTCCGCCAACGTAACATCCGAAATATATGAGTGCGGGCTCGAGATTCTGGGTGGAGTGCTTTGGAAAGACACTATAACTGATGTGTTTAGTCCTTTTGATTGTCGAAAATAACGTAAGAAGAGCAAACACAAGTATGCTAAAACAGGATGCCGAGAGTACAAATGGAACTGATTGATAACGCCATCTCTAAGTCGAAAAAAGACAGGATTGTAGCGAGGGAAGTTATATCAAATAATCACCACTAAATCAAAGAAGAAAACAGAAATACGTAGTATGATAATAGTAATTACGCCTTTGCTGAGTGAATTTTAATCTTATGAGCCACTGTCACTATAAATCTTTAATAATGTAATAATATACTATAACATAATATAAAAAATTAAGATCTCACTCATCAAAGTGAAGACCATGCATTCTCCATTCAATGCCACCTTCGAAAATGTCGACATTAAAAATCATTCCTATGTTACACCTGATTTTATAGTTTCCTTTCTACCTGAGTTTTCATGGTTTTTTTGCTCACCTTCTTGTATTAGCGTTTTCCTGCACCGTGGGTATTTCTCTGAAAGCCTTCAGCCAAGGCGTTTTTCCCACACCCCCATCCAATCATTTTTTTTGCAGTGTTTCTTATAATTTTTAATTTCTGTAATTCTATAACTATATCACGTATTTTCTTCAGAGGTTAGGTGTAATAGAGGTCCACATGGGCCTAGCCTCGCGGAATAAAGAATTTTATAATAATAACTAGTAAACGCCCTAATCATGCATGACGGAACTTAATTTAGTTAAAAAATATATCTATTAACGTATGTATCTGGTCCTCATGAGCCAGAAACACTCCGTCGTAAGGTCAAAATAACTCAATAGATATCTTACCATTATTTATAATATTTATTCTACTGTTATCAAGTCATGAAAGCCTACTTTACTTACATTTATTATAGAAAAATATAAGAACTAGTTATCCCCGTGTACTTATATGGAATAACTCATGAAATCATTGATCAACCATTGCCTTTGTCGTCAAAGGGATGGGTTTTATTTCCGAAAAGTTTACGAATTTTTCGTGTATTTTATCAAAGTTCTCGCAATTTCGAATTTATATGAATGTTTCACGACTAAAGTAAGATTCTATGGTTATTTTCCTTTCTTGTGACACTTGTCTCTATTTCGTAGGACCATTGTTTCTTATTTAATTTTGTAAAAGAAACAACCTCTGCAAGTCAAGAAAACGTACTTAGAAAAAGTACACGTCCATCTCTTATTGAAACGTATTATGGGCTCCTGGGTTCGAACCCGGGCCTTAACAGAGAAGGGAATAGTTTTCCTGGGGGTTTCAGCATCGTTGAAACGCAATGCAGTTTGTTTCAGTTCTCTAATTCAAACCGTTTCTGAGATAGATAGGACGGACGGACAGATATTTGCTTTTTATATATACGTATGATATTATATTCTATATTGTTCCATAATATACTAATAAATCTGTAATTCTAACTATAATAGTCTATTAATTTTTCGTCCAGAAGGCCAGTTGAAACCTCAATTCTTCCACCATTACCTTCTAGAAGCTTTGGAGAGGAAAAGAGGCTTATCAGGCAAGATGAGGAGTTCGCACTTGCTTCTTTCACAGATTGCTATGAATGGAATACGTCCACCTGAGTTCAGCTTATTGACTTAGTGAATAACACTTTTGGTATCATTCAATTATCTTTCTTAGCAATCAATAAGAGACCAAATTAAATATTTTTCTATCCTTTACCATAAGAAAATTTGAAAATAATCCATTTATCTAGATAGGGTAGAATGTGAAAACCACTCGCGGTCAACCCTTTATCAAGGAACTCTAACAACCATACCCTAACCACTTTAATTCGAACTCTTTAGAGGACCTTTAGCCTAAACACTGCTCGTCGTTATTTATAGGTAGCCACAGTTCCTCTAAAAAGTATGTGGTAACTAATGGTGGTTGTGCTAAGATAGAAACCGGTCTTCCAGCTTTAAACTTTACAGACGAATTTTATTTTAAATATCAGTGGTTAAAAAGCAATATTAGGAAGAAAAGTCTTTTGTGGCACTTATCTTCATGATATTTACTAAAAAATTAGATAAAAAGTTTTGCTTCGTTTGGTTTTAATTTATTAGAGTATTGTTAAATGTTATCAATAAATAAGTACACAAGAAGTCTTCCTTGGAATTGTTTTGAACTGATAGAAGTTCCGTTGAATTTCCAATCAAAAAATCTATAGTAACAACTAACAAAGAAGTGGTGTATAGACAGAAGAGAATTTATAATGTCGCCGTTTATTCTCTAACTGATATATCCTTTTAGTCTCCTCGTGATGGACGTATATTAAAGTATTTAAATGTAATTTGTTCCTGAAATATGACACAACAATGCAGTTTTACGCTGCTATAAATACCTGTAATAGTGGAATAATAATTTTTTTGTTTAATCTGAGCACAGTTAATCCTTAACATCCTTTATTTTCAACCGTTGATTCTTGGATTAACGAACTTTGCTCGCGTTTGGAAAAAAAGGATAGTGATGTTAGGGATAAAATTTTATTCCTAACACCAACGCAATTGTGGATAGGTAGAGTAGGGTGCTGACTGATCAATAACACCAGAGAAGCTATTCATATACATACACCAAATACTAAGGCAAATAATAATCTGTTGCGAGGGCAATTTGGAAGGAAACTAGAGAATACTACGCCGTGTACAGTTTCCTTCCATATCGAAGCCATACTCGAGACCATATTGGACCTCTGCTAATGACCTCCGCATCGCGTTCCCGTACTTCGAGAGCTCGCTGCGGCCAGAGCGCATTAAATATTTAAAGCTGAGCTCCGTGTCTTTTGACTTATTACTTCTACTCATATTTCCAATTTGAGCGCCGCAAAAAATACTAACTATACAACCGAAGCGTTGCCTGGGAGAAAAATAAAAGTCAAATATTTCTCCGACGCTAAAATCTACGAGCCAACAGTAAAATTCTATGTTTACATTTTCCAATGTTATTTCACAAAATACAGAAGTTTTATGTGGTATGCTTTAGAGTTCGAAGCTGTGAGCTCCTTGCTACGCAGTAAGTTTTCCTCTGCAAATGGAATGGGTGCCGATATGTTATATATGATATCTTACGTACTATATATGATTGCCTTACGACTATTTTAAATTAATAAGTATATATACACATACATAAGGACGTGAATCCAATCTAATCAGACAAATAGTTTGAACGCCGAGTGACTAGTTCCAAAATGTTCTGAGTTCTTAAAAAAAATGTTTTTAAATCGACATGATAAAAACTAATGCCTACACTGCATTAGGTTAAATGCATTTTTATGTGCGGTATTTATACAGTCATGGTTTTCCTTTATACTATTGATTACAATTACATTACATTCTTCATCCTGAGAAAGCCGGAAAAGTTTCTTCATAAATCTTTCAACTCATCATCAGAGCATACTTTTTACACCCTGTTTTTTCCTGCCGTGGATAATATTTTACATAGAATTTTTCGTATGTTGTGTAACCGAAAACTCTTCTAATTTTTCTTAAATCCATCTTCTTTTAAGAGTTAATCTTTCTTTTTCTTACGGAATAATTAAACACAAGCAATGTTTTTCATGGAAGAAAAGACTATTGAAATTCAGCCTCGTCCGAAAGAAGACGCTATTAATTTTGTTTAATTATATAATAAGCAAAGGAATAACAAGTGTGAAAAATAGTGACATAAATTAAAATGTCCTCAATAGGAGACGTAAAGATCGTATTTTACCTTTGGTTAAAACACTTGCTAATCTACATGATTGCCTTCCCAAAATTTTCTTCCAGTACTCCAAAACTTGCGGTCAAAAAAATACTTTGCGTGATATTTATGTTCCGTTTTAAGGCTCAAATTTTTCCAAACTTTTTGTGAAAATGTGATTTCATTTAAGCTCTACACCCCCTATAATGTTTAGAAANATACCTGCCCGGAAAGTGGGAGACCTGGGTTCGAGTCCCAGTCGTGTCGCTATTTTTCACACTTGTTATTCCTTTGGGAATTTCGTAGGTTTTCGACCTAATAAGATACCTTTCCTTTCCTTTAATCCTTATATAATAAGCAGCACTCCATTCACCAACTCAAAGTATAAACAAGTAAAATATATTTATCAGGAGAATTTCAGTCTAATTAGACGATTCTTACAATTAACCTATTGGGGAAGAACGCAAACAAACATCCATGCTAGCACGCTAATCCTTACATTTGATCCACCAGAAAGCAGAATCAGAGTAAGAGCCTCGACTTTTTTTTATCAATTCCCATACCTCGATCTTCCTTCGTCTTTTCATCGACTTAATCCAAATTATTTTTAGATACTTCTCTCCTGCACCTTTTCTTCACTGGGCCCGCCTCCTTCCTTTAGAGACCTACATAAATCACCTCATATCTCCCTGTTCCCAGCACCTAATTTAGAGCCTGGATTACTTGACAGGAAACGGACAACCCCTTGCACACAAACCGTATCCTATCCTTTCTGGGGGATTTACCATAGCATTAATAAGGAGGCTCGATCGAAAGAGGGGATTTGACAGATAATCGCTGGAAAAGGTTTACTAAGAGGAAGGGGCTTAGGGATTCCTAGACCCACTCGGGATTGGGTGAAGAGCTACCATACAAGAGTGGCGGAATTACGAAAGAGCAGGAGAATCGTGTTTTCTGAATCATGAAAAATTCTAAGTTAGAATTTCTAAATGAAAGATGATTTCAGAGACCTGTAACTTCTCGGGAATGTTTAAATCGGTCTGCATGTTTTCTAAATGCAGCAGACTATCCATATCCGTGAAATAGCTTTCTTATAAATCTGTTAACACAGAATAATTATTTAACGTTACTTATTTTCTTAGATGTGAGTTTCACAAAAAATGAAAATGATCTGCCAGCGGAAATAGTAAATTCACCAAACAATCATGTCTAGATTTTCGAATGTTAAGAGAATCTGGTGCCAATGTGACGGGTGAAAATTAAATTTTCATATGAGTATTTCTTCTAATTTTTGCTATTTTGACATTCTTGCTTTGATCTTTTTTCACGAAAACATGCAAATGTTAAGATATTCCTATTGCTTTTGCTTCAATTCAATTTTATAGCTAAATCTTTAATTTACCTTCTTATTGCGAGTTTTTAAGTTTTACTGTCAATTAAGTCTTTCGTTTGGAGTTGTATGGTCGCTTATACAAATCAATATTTGCTGAATTTAACTTACACTGCAATGCATCTGTTTGGTGAAATTCGGATCCTTTTCTTAATTCGGATCTTTTTTTAATTTCAACATTGATTAGACATTTTCTCTTAGAAGCGCTCTACATCTACGTCAATACCCTGCAAGCCGCCTTTCGGCGTGTGGCAGGAGGTGTAAACACCAAGCGTTTGATTTACCTCTTTAGTTTATTGTTATCGCGTATTGTTCCCGGAAAGAATGAGTCCCAAAAGGGACTTGTCCTCGCAACTATCTCTATTATTTTATGCTCATTGTCGGATCGGCCGAAGTAGCAGGGAGGTTGCATAATACCTCTATTGATAAAGTTTCAAAGAAATCATGATCTTTTTGATGTGATTAGTAATCTTTTTCGCATCAACATTTTCAATTGGTGCATTTCCTTCTTTGAAATTTATCAAATATTAATGCGCTTAAACATCCTTCACATTTGTAACTTTCAAACATCTTCACCTTAGTTATTAACGCCATCGTTGAAATCAAGTATTGCTTACTCACCAGTTTCATAACACTAAACATTAAAGTAAGCACTGAGAGAATACGCAAAGTGCACCTCTGGTCCGTCTGTCCCTAAATTTCTGAACAAGACAATTTTATGATTGTCATTGTTCGTATGAAGCGAAACATAAAAACTTGCGAATCTCGCGCGTGGTTAAATTCCCTCTATTCACAGGTTTTATAATAATAATAATAATATAGGTAATGCGAAATGGCGAGATTGAGACTAACAAGGCTCTTTTAAGATTTTAGGTTCTTTTTAGATTTTACTTTCAGGAATAACAGCTCCAAATTTTACAGCAGAAATTATGATTTTATACGAAAACGCCTCTACAGCTGCGTAAACCGTAACTCAATGGTTTAAAAATACTTCTAGGAATAACTATATTAGCCTCAAAACAAATTTTGCCAAATATGTAACTATCATGTATCCGGGCAACTCCAGTAGTGAGTACATAGACGAAATAAACAGAAAATAAAAATTAATATTATATTGGATGCAACCGAAATATTACAGACCGAAAAATAAATTTGGAACAGTTAAGTGAAATCTTGATTACCTAATAACGTTAGTGTATGAATAGATGAAATAAACAGAAAATAAAAATTAATATTATCTTGGATGCAACCGAAATATTATAGACCGAAAAATGAAATTTGTAACAGTTAAGTGAAATCTTGATTACCTAATAACGTGAACTAATCGTGCATTTTGTATCTTTTGAATTTTTCCTTTGACTTGCGCCTGACGAATTTAATCTTTTGACATTAGACTTTTAGCAATTATGTGACATGAGGCTTTTATTCATCAATCTTAAGTTGCGAAGATTTTTTCCTAAACTACATTCATTCTCTTTCTTATTTGTAAAATAATCTCTTTCATAATTAAACAATTCCTTCTTATTCAATATAAAAAAGACACCCATGATCTACATATGGTTAGGTAGAAAAGATGCCCACTAAGAACTTATGAAGGATATAATAGTAATATATACAGTAATATATATAGTATACCTAATTATAATTCCCTTCTAATCTAAGAATGAAAACTCAGATAAAGTCACCCCATCGAGAAAATTGGGCAAAAGAACAGTTGACCAAGGATTTGAAACAGCAAGCTCTTCCCAAGTAGAGACGGGCATGAAAAAAGTCTGACGGGGCCGGGATGGAGCAACCAACCGGCAATTGGGAGACGTGAGTTCGGGTCCCGGTCCCGTCAGACTTTTTTCTTGTCCGTTTCTCCTTGGGAATTTTCCTAGGTGCACACCTCATCGTGCCAAGTCACCTAAGCCCTTTTCCTTGCAAGCAAGCTCTTGTATTATAAACGCATATACCTCCGATTCTAAGAGAAACTTTATAGGCAGAACATTCATATAAGTCTCGTCATTCTTTGGCGGAGTTCTGTCTCCACTGTTTTTTACGTTTTTTATGGAGTCTTAAGATTGTCGTCTGTACACATTTTGTACTGTTTTGGTAGGGGTGTGCGCTTCTGACAATTCGGATTTACATAAGCCGTAGTTAAATCTCTATCATAGTTATTATGAGAATGATAACCACCATGAGACTAAAAGTTTATAGAATAGAAGTTTACAGCTATCCGGTCGAACCCCAGTCCAGTCGGAGTAGCGAGGGACTGGGGATGTGAATTATTGGCGAGGTGGAGGTAGTTTGCTATTTGTCCTGTGCGTGTTCCAGCGGCAGAGGCTCCTTAGAGTGCACGCGCCGTGCTTATTCCGCCGTGAATGTAGGATCAATAAAGACTGGAAGGATGACCCAACTCCTCCCATCGGTACATCATTCACTGGGAACCCCTCCTCACACCTCCGAACCAGCGGCGACTACAGGTCCAAGAGGAGACCGTTAAAGTCTTAAAACACGATGGGATTCCAAGGGTGAGCCAAAATTTACCGTAACCCATCACGAAGACTCGCTTTCAACAGCGAAGGAATCGATTCAAACGGGTAGCATGAAAATCGATTGATAGAGCGTTCCAAAGTTCCCAATGCGATCAAATATGCGCATATTTAGATAGCCGGTGAAGACATCTCCGAATCAACGGAAATCGAAAGGTCGGAAAAATATCCCTTTCTCCAAGTAGAAAATGAAAAATAAAACTAAAATCCACCGTGAAATTAGGAATCTAGAACGAAGAGCTCATTGAGCTCAAAAGTTATGATCTACATCTACATCTACATAAGTACCCTGCAAGCCGCCTTCCGGCGTGTGGCAGGGAGTGTAAACACCAAGAGTAGAATTACTTCTTTAATTTATTACTGTCGCGTATCGTTCGCGGAAAAAAGAGTCTCTGAAACGACTTGTCCTCGCGTCTATTTCTCTTTTGATAATGATAATTTATATATTATGAGTTACCGTGCAGACAATATAATATCTTCTTAACAATAATATGGTGTAAGCCCTACTTATACCCCAGTATTTTCTGAACATCCCGTATCTTAAAGCTATGGTTCGTGTCATAAATGCAAAAAATAACGCAGGATTAAAGATTTACAAAATTAAGCACTCTCATGCTCAAAAAAATGTCCAATTTAAGTCGGTCCTAAGATAAACAAGAACTAACATTCCTTAATTAAGAACAAGAAGTGGAGACCGATTATTAAAATAGAATTCACGAAGAATTTTCTTTAGAAATCAAAGTAGGATTTTTTCTTGCCAAATAAAAATAAAGGTTTTGTAACTCGTACTAGGAATATTTGGTTATAAAAACCAATGTAATATTGATAAATATTTAATTAATCCCACCACAGTAATTTCAAGAACCTTCAGATTTTTTTCTTCGTCTGTCATTAAAGGATTAGTTCAATATCATGTAATGATTGCAAAAATAACTAAGCGAGAGGAAATGATTACAAAGTTAGCTTTTGTCGCCAGCATTAATTTAGTATGAATGACAAACATAATCAATACATAGTTTGAAAACGTTGGTTTTACGAAAAAATTGTGTTAAAAAAGGCAGAAGGCCATTAGTTTAGAATTTTGACTTAAGAAGACGTCCACCCTTGAATAAACTGACGGGTACTTTAGATCAATTCCAGTATATACCGAATTTATGAATGATTTTTTTCCCATTTCTCACGCATATCGATGAATATTAAAGAGAGTAAACCTTTTACGTGATTCATCGGCGACCTTCCTGATCTCGCAAGTAAATTCCCAAACGCATCTTCATCGATTGTAACGTCAAGTTAAATGAGTTTTTGGTGGAAGTTGAGAGATATTCAGCTCGTGGAAAAGGCAGCTCGGAGACCATCGACAATGAGATGATGGAAAACTACGCCCGCTCCCTTTTAACAATGAAGTCATATTTAGTAATAGAATGATGATGCAGTACATATTCAGATGACTTTATAGTTTACTGTCGAGAAAATTGTTGATTCCATGGTGAAACGAAAGCACTCTGGGCTCCGAATCTAGTTCCGATTCGAGTTCAATGCTCGGTGAGAAATGGATTTCTTTCCCGACGAAAGTTCACAATTCCTCTAATGAATTCAATCAAACCAAAATAAATATAGCATCGGGCCACATATGGATCCCTAGAGTTCACCCTGCAACCACAGATATATTTGGGAAACTATACTTATTTACAAATATTGGTAATTATTTAAAAGTTGAGAATGACGACCGCAATTAAAGATGGGTTAATAGATGAGGTACTTGAATAGAATATCTACCTTTCAACTGAACCGATTTAACAAAGAATTTTTTTCCAGAAAAAGCAATATAGCAGTGCAATTACTTATTCTCTCGTCTCTAAATGGTTGACCTTTGTATATTATGAAAATAACTTTCATTTTCCAAAAATCTATTTCCCGTAATTATTCCTTGCCATATCCGTGCGGCGAATCTTGCGATTGCAGAGCTGAGATAAATAACACAGAAGATTTTCAAATCTCAATCTTGCCCTTCTAAAGGCGATTAAGGGAAAATTCCAAAACAAACCAACCCTAATAGTTTCGACTCAATCATTTGGCCAGCTGACTGTCACACTAATACAAAAAATAAGAATTTTGACCATTCTGATACAGTTCCAACTATATAATTAAGTAGATTTCTACATTTATTAATGTTACTGTATTTCACAACAACTTATTAATTCATTACACTGCCGAATTGACCGTTGCCGAGTTGGTTCTCGTAGAGACTTTGGCTTTAGCTACCCTGAAATGGGTATTGCCCCTCCAATATTATTACAGTTTCCCTCGGGACTTGATCCTAATTGACTGAAAGCCAGAAAGATCTCGTTCTGCCCTCAGTGCGATGCATTTTTTCCTAAAACCCACTTCAGCCGACTTACCTTTCTTCCCATGCCCTCTCTCTGCCTTCCGCGTGCTAAAGCCAATGTCTCTCTGCAACTATCTCTTTAGAGACCTCCGAGGTCGCGAGGCGCAATGTGGATAAAATGGCGCCCACACGCGCCCAGAAATAGAAAAGCGAAAAAATAAACTCAATTTTTATTCTCCCCACCGCAGCACGTACTAACCTCTCATGCTTTTGATGAGACGTTGGAGATCTCTCGTGCGCAGACACTCGTGCTAGCGTTCATTCCCTCCTCTCTATTAGGTACCTATTTCAACGACGCAGCCCCTCCTCCACTTTAGCTCGCACGCCAAAATTTTTTAAAATCCTTTATGGCGTTTCCCTTTGTACATCACACGCAAGTCGGGTACTTTTAGGAAACCTTCTTGACTGAATTAAAGCAGTGTCTTTCAAAGGGAGCCAAATGGGACCCTGGGGGTCATGTCGTTTTTCTGAGGGGTAACAAGAATAAATACGAAAGGTTTGGGGTGATTGAACTAAACTAAATGAGCTACTAGAAAAATTGACTAAAAATAATATATTTCAAAAGCTTAAATTAGAAAAATATCAAATTTTTCTCAACATAAATTATCTCATATTGTTAAACAGATGTTGCATTGATTAAATCATTCGTTCTTAATTATATATGTGGAGGTGACAAGGTTTAATCGAGCTCATAGGGGGGCCGAGTAAAGGCGGGAAAAAAGATTGAGAACTCTACATTAGAGAAAAAAAATAGCGTCACTTTGTAAGAGAAACTATCCATATATAATTAAATACTCGTCAATTTAGCTATACCAGTATGATAATTCAGACTCGCATTCACAAGCAGAAACCTTCTGCAGCAGAAGCTATTTCCTATAAGTTGCAAAATTATAAACTAAACTGAAACAAGTCATAAATAACTCTCTATCTTCGACCAGGAAGTAACAACGGGGACTTGCCACTTTTCTTTTCTCCTATCTGTTTTTATATAGGTATAAAAGTGGGAGTACCCATAAAACCATATGATAGCGGAATCCTTATTCGTCAACTGACTCCAAAATCCTGGAAATCTAATCTTCGTAAACTGAAAAAGCCAAGATATCACTTCATACGAAGACTGCGGGACTTTCAGCCACAAATGACTTGTTCAGTCATACGTTAGTAGCCGCATATTTTATTTGTAGGTATTCTTATCTACTTCTTATGCTTCTTTTCTCTGTCGCTTTATTACTATTCTACTTTCTATTCTTCCTTCTATTCTACCACTGTAGGTTTATACATGTCCCATACGTTTCTCCCTTCTACTTCTACTCGGCGTTTTTCTGATGTTGATAAATTTTACTGTATTAAATTTCCATTTGTTTAAACCGCAAATTTTTATCTTACTTTTTCCTTTTATAAGTTCATCTTTTATTTTGAAATTGTTAATAGTTTTCTCACGTCAACGTACACACACATTTACTCACGTAAATCAAATAAAAGGTAAGAGAGAATTAAACGGGTTGAAACCAAAACATGACTCAAGTCTCACAATCAGTTTCCACGGAAATAAAGTCGCTTGGGAAGAGAGAATGAAGCAAATCACAGCGTCGAGCGCCAGAAAAAAAACCAAAAGGAAAAACGATTCTGAAAAGGTCTTTTTATTGAGACTCGAACCCCGATCTCCCTCTTTACGAGCGATTATTCTGAGGAAATTCAGCTATGCTGCAGATGTCTCACTTCGTTTTAGGGGAAGTTTTGTAGGGAAAGTGATTGGTGGCTCCGCTCAGCGGCATTCACCACAGCCACGATCCTCACAGGGGCATTCTAGGATCAGTGGTAAAGGGTGAGAAATAACTCCTACATTCATAGCATCCATCCAGAGAGAGGATGAATGACTCGAGTCCCAGTCATGTACGATTATTTTAACTCCGTTCAAAGCCGTTGCTTTAGTGTCTATGCGATTTTAATTTACTTCTCCGTCAACCGAAATAAATCGAACACAATACCAAGTACTTAATTCTAATAGAAGTCTGTTGCAAGTTAAATACATGCCAGCCATCCTTTCTTCCCAAAAGTAACTTAGAAAATTGCTTAGTCCATAGATATTTTTTACATATTTTCTACAGTCCGTAAAATTCTGCTGACAATTATAACTACCTTTCTTGAGATATTCATGACTTCGTTGCTTTTCTTCGCCATACTTAGGTAACATATAATGTAATATATAATATAATTCCAGAATCCCAAGGAAGAATCCCAAGAAAGATTTTTCCGGGTGCGCACCATCTTGCGCAAAGTCACCCATACCCATTTTCGTTTAATTCCAGAATACCTACTTCAGTTAGGTAACGGCCTGGTGACGAAACTACCAATAATCTTATTGAAATATAATACCACACAACTCTGACATCATCGGGTGTTTATTGTAAGGGGATAAAAGATTAATAATAACAATATTCTTTATCTTTCGTAGTGAACCACCTAAACGAATTAAAAAAAGATTGATAATAGGAAATATTAACAATGAATACAGCAGCTCATGAAAATATTTAATTATTATGTATTAATTATGAATTCTTGATAAACTTACTTTATAATATTAGTGTTATATTGGTAAACTGAAAAATAGATTAATAATAATTATATGCGCAAGTTTCTAAAATAAAGGAGATTATAATATTTGAGAAAAATTAAAAAGATACATCCAGGCTTTGATTGAGTGGAGCGTTGAAGTTATAGATAATAAAATATACATGTAAATGCGGATAATATTTCTCATGATTTTTATTATTGGTAGTTTTCGCGAGAATTGCATTGGTTTTAAATGAGGATTTATTCATTGATCCTGAATAGCGAAAGGCTTTAATTCGACATTAAAAATGCACAAAAGGACTTCATTAGCGACGAAAATTAGATCCCATACACGATGCTTTGTGAACTTTCGAATAAAAAATTGACTGCGTTAAAAATAATCCTACAGATTTTAGTATACACGCAATCGGATGAAAAACGTGTAAAGCCATGCGTCGGCCGAGGCAGATTTTTCGCAGCAGATTTTTCGATTTTCGCCATTATCAACAGAGGCCGTTTCAAAAGGGATACTTGCTTTTCATAACACGTCAGTCAATGGGGTATTAAATTTCCAGCCGAGCAGATTCCTTCACACTGTGGGCGAATTAATTCTCAATGATCTGGCTGGCGTGGGCGAGGGCTTCCCTTGTGTATAAGATTTCTCTCGGGGTGAGAAATTATCCCGATCACCGTATGGATTCAGCGACGCTTTTCGTTTTTTAATGTCAACTTCTGCTTCCATTTCTCGGTACAAACACAATATGAATGACAGCTTCCCTTTCGATGTTCGTTACACATTATTGTTATTATGATATTTTGTGCCCCTTTAAACGATTTACTCGGAGGGTAGACTACATATAGTTACTAGATAACCCACAATTTGTAGATCACTTGGCCGCAGTTACGTTCGTTTACTTCATACGTTAATATATTTTTCAAACACATTCCTCATCAATTCATTTGTCCTTGGACAATAGAAATTTTGAAAGAGTCAAGTATTTCTAATCGTTTAATGATATATTACGACATACGTAAGTTTTTCGAGGGCATAATGCTGTATTTGAACACAACTGTTTTAGATTGAGCATTTACTGGACAGAATACTTAAAATTATCCTCAATATTCTGCCAATATTTTTATTTATCTCTCCACTCACAATTAAGCTACTTGACACATAGTAAAGTTGTTTCCTTGTTTTTCAGCGGGGACCAAATTACCCAAGTCCACTGTAATTTCATCTTTCATTGCCCGCATAAATTTTTTTATCGTATTGTCCCGTTGCAGCGATGTATTACTCCAAGTTTCGTTTCTCGAAATAGCTATGGCATTATTTTTTCATATGAAAAAATCAATGAAGAAAAATGTAGTGATCACTTATCCGCCGTCAAAGAAACACTGCTGAAAATCTATCAAACAATCACCCTTCATTGCGAATAATATTCTGTATTGATGAAAAGGATACTATTCACCCTCAATTAACAGAAACGAACAATTTGTGACAGATAATATGGATCTTTCTGGCCTCATAAGCTTATAGAACCGTCAGAGTTTGAAATAACATCGATTAACAACCGATATGGACGCTGTATACGTGAGTTAGTTATTAAGGAAAATTATATTTTAGCATGAACAGAGAAATTTCACTCTTAAGATAACATTAAGCTGTAGTTTATGGATTTTTTATAACGATCGTACATAAAATTACAGCGCAGTAGTTGTAGAAAGACACCATTGCATGAAATGACTAATAAGCCATTATGTACAATCAAAATAAGCGTAAAATGAGTAACATGGTAATTGTGTAGTTTAATAGTATATGTTTAACGATGTATCTACTTATGAGTCAAAATTGTCTCAGAAGGACCAGTAAATAAATATGAGTGAAGTAAACATTAAAGACACGTATTAGTCATTTGCATTTGAAGGGAAAATACTACACCACAAAATCCATTACTGCCTGAGATTAAAAACAAAATGCATAAGATGGTCCAATTCCTCTGTCATCGCTATACCACAATTTTGAAAACCTAAATCTTGAAAAAATCGTTATCTGAGCTTATATTTTTGAAGCTGAAGGGAAGATAAGTACCACATATTCCTGGATGGACTTATACGGTTAACAATACATCCGCATCAAAGGGATTTAATAAAAAGGAATTTCGTTATGAAAAACAAAAAAAAAAGATAACAAAGCGAAGCTTATAGTTTACCAGTCGCAGGTCAGTAAAACTCTTCCTTCCAACTATTCTTCTTGTAAAACGCTCGGTCGCAGCACCAAGTTCATCTGCGATATATCTTCTCTTAAGCGGCTTGCTCCGTTCCAGCAGTTGAGGGATATGCCCGACTCATCGACTATGGTAATTACGCTGCATAGAGCGCCTAGTCAACCTACTTTGACGCTTGTTAGGTAAGCTAAAAGAACCCCAAGCGTGCTCTTCAAGCGCAAAGAGCAGATACGAATCCATCGTAGTACCAGATGAAAGGACTTCTAATTTCACAGGCCCATAAAACCCATGATCGGGCAATTTAAGCTTTGCCTTAGAGCGTTAATCGATTAAGGTTTCCACGGAGATTCGAAATACTCAAGAGCTGAAATACATCGCCGTCAGTCTCTGCATTAATGTCTTGATGAATGGAATCCTTTTCATTTTTCATTTGGCACAGGAAAATGTATCTTTCCTTAAATATCATCACATTTCATGGCCGTGATAATAAGAAACATACGGAGGTTTTTGAAGAGAATAGCGGGCAACGGAGCAACATGATGGTTATACCTCATATCATAAAAATGCTTTCGAACTCAAGGATGGTCAGTATATCAGTGAAAGCAAGAAAAAATGTCATCAAATTTTTAAAATCTTAATTCGGATGCTAGGTAGATAAGTTCAGGTGTGCGCCAATAGATGGCAAGCGAGCTCCTATACACATTCTTTACTAACTGAAAGATGAACGTAGGTATTTCTCTAGATACATGAATAATTTTTCAAAAACATAAATATCTTTTTAATAATCTTAACGGAATATAAAACAGTTCGGCTGTTGTGCGAATATTTTAGCCTATTTGAGCAGGTTTTACTGCTAACTAATAAATAAACAAACACTTGTGTATCAATTACGCTAATACACTTTCGGAGAAAACGTAATACATCTCGTTAATTCTCAATATTCGCAAAACCTAAATCCTTCCATATTTCAACTCATACGTTCACTTTTCGCTTCAAACTTCCATACTTTTAATCTTAAATTCCCTTTTATTAACCTGAAATATATACATAAACATATTTTGTACATTTTATGGAAAAAAGGTTATTAAAACTCCCGAGCAATATAAACATAAAATATCTTTCAAAAGATCACATTAATTAACAAGGTAACAATTTGATAGGAAACCGAATTAAATGTCAATTGGCATTAAAATATTCAACGGCAATGCCCTGGAGATACGTGCCATTAATCAAAGCAGAAGTTTCAATCTCATTACGAAAAAAAGATAAATAAATCCTTAAATGCCAACTTTCGTTGAAATCGAAACTTCTTATGAATTGGATTGGCTGATTGCGTAGAAAAATACATCTCCGTCACGAAAATCTCTTAATACAATGGGTCTCAAATTAACCTTATTTACTCGATAATTATTCTGATAATTAACGACTGATTCAGTCAACTAAAGTCTGAGTATCTATTTTTAAGGGTATCCTTTTGAGGAAATGAGTTTAGCTCCTGCTGTGCTTGTCTGGATTAAACTCTTTCACGCCTTTCGATTACTGCCGTTCCGCACGGTCATTCGCTTTAAAGGATTTTGTGTGCGGTTCCTTGTTCACGTGGTGAACGAAAACCCGCAAACACCGAAGCATCTGCGCGGTGGAGCGAGCTTGACGCATTATCCGTTTCTCCAGCGATCTTTTCGGTGAATGCTCCACCAACGATGTGCTGGCGGTCGCTTTCCTATACAGAAGACTTAAAAAACGAATGTCCAACGGTGGGAATATTCCAGCAAGAGCTGGAGTGGATAAAAGCATGATTTCATCCTGTCCTGTTCAAGTACAAACATCTTACGTACTCGTGAATAGCTCGAGTAGCTGAGTCCAAGACTGTGAGCGCAAAATTGAGGGTCAAACTATTCACGAGCGACGGCACAAAATCTCTGATAGAAAAATCGAGTACTGTTCTAATTTCAACGTAGGCTTCGTATTTAAGTCCAGCATTTGGAGAAAAATAGCAAGAATAATATCAACTGCATACAGATTTGAAAAAAACAATCACGTGCGACGTAATTAAGAATGAATGTAAGTAAATATGATAAAATTATATGAGGATCTCAATTAAAGAGAAATATTTGACAGGAAAGACTGACGTAAACGGGGTCAAATTTATTTATTTAAGTAAGAATAAAATTTTAAATAAATCTACTCATTGTTCTCTCCCGTCATTCTCGTTAGCGTTTCGAATGTGCAGACGTAATGGCCATCTTTAATGGGCTTGAGGTTGGCTGTTACTAGCCGAAACTAGTCGTCGACTAAACTTCTACGTTGTGGACTAATAAACTTCATAAACCTGTTTATTGCTTTAAAACTGTGTTTTTAATTCAACAGATCCTCGTTATCTATAAATTCCACCAAAAGACGTCCTCTTCCGTGAATTTTTTACTACGAAATGTCAATGGATTCATGATTTTAAATTCTGTGTATTTAGCCGAATATACAATTTTCCTTTAACACACTTCTTAACAAAAGAGGAAAGGATGAATAGTGTTTCGTTGTTCATTTGTTACAACAAATTAAATCTTCGTTACTAGTTATTTTATTAATTACCAGCAAAAGTAGTACTAGCCTAATGAATCTCAACGGGGAAGCGTAGTCAACCATTATTGTTATTACAACCAAATTATTTGCTGTTTTCTTAGTGGTAGACACGACTTATCTAGGAAAGATTATGGTGTGAAATTAAAGGTCGGTAAACATTTATAGGAAAGAATTACAGATAACTCAAGGCGAGAAAGGAATAATTGTGCAGTGGATTTAATCGAAGAATTGGAATCGACAAAAGATTTTCTGGTGTCAAGAATAAATCCTCTTCAGGTTTTGGAAAATATTTTTTATAGAGATTTGATAGGAGTCTTTCCTAATTTGCAAATATACATTTGTGAATTTTATTGACACTTCGGGAGAATATTGCTGCTAAGATGATGATAATCAAAATTAATGTGAACACATAATGAACATTCGCATTGTCAACATACGGAATATGTAACATTAATTATTAATGTTTTGTGACCAATGTAAGCTTGGGAGCAAACTCGTAAAACAATGGTTTTTCAAAGTCTTACAAATTAAAATTTTATCTTCAAATCAGGAAATGCTTGGTTTTGGTATTGTATTTTAAGGGGCGCAAATTATGTTCGCACCCGGGCGGTGGATAGTCTGGGCGCGGCTCTGGTCATATTGTACATAGGCAAAATTAGACTGATTGAGGAACACTCCTATATGGACGTAAGTTTGATCCCGTGATTTTTCATAGTAAATGCAAATGCTAAAACCTAAGAGTAATTTCTCTTCTTCAAAATTACTATATAATTCTTGCCATTGCTTTTAAATGAACCTCAGTTCCCCAATGAATTGTTATGGGAAAACGCATGAGCCTGGTTTCAACAATTTAATCGCAATCAGGATCGCAAGCAATATTCCACGAGGAAAATAAGAATTTTATATAATTTCCCACATCTTGTCCAGATCTCGTGCAACCATTCTTTCTAATTTAATACTGCAAAAGAAACAGAGCTTGCAAACGATAAAAATGAATTATACAAACATTTCTTATGGGAACGGTTTGCGAGGTCTGGAGTGGAACCTGGGACAGTTGGACAAATAAAAAGTAGTCTATTATCTGCGAAGGGAAGACATGTAACAGCATTATGAGCTTGAAGTTGTGCAACCTTCGGTTCTCGGGTTTAACGCGAACATACACATGTACTAGCTTTCTACTTTATTTATAAGGTTTTGCTTGTAAGAATACTAACATGTTTAACACTTAATTAATCATTATATAGATTCAACAAATATCTAATGCAAGCCTTAAAGATTCAGCCATTTGGCTTAGATTATTTCAGAATTTTTGTTTCTCGGATTACAACAGCACTTGTACCTCTTTGTTTCTTACCATAGCTTATTTCATAAATTCGATTCGAATTTTTTTACTCCAATTTCCAAATGATCAACAATTAGGATGATTGAAAACTTTTCTTCATCAAACGATATTTAGGAAAATCTTAGCGCGTTCTGAACTCAGAACGTCCTTCGATTTCAAAGGGAATTTTCTCTTTCAAACTCAATAGCCGAGAATTGCTTGCGAAAATATTTTGCATAATTTTCGGGAAAGAAATCGCCGTCTTTTGTGAGGCTCGATTTAAAAGGATCCGTGGTTCCTTCAGGGAAGCGATACCATAGCATTTCGAGGCAATTTTCACGGAGAATATATCGCGGGAATGTGGAGGGCGGATTTCCATCCCTTTTCATCGAGAAAGAGGCCCATTAAATTTGAATGGCGATGGAATCTTTCGAAAATTTCTACGGGTGCGAGGCTCCGAAAAAGAACAAAAGGTTGGCGGAATTTAATCCATCCACTTTCCTTTTCATACCGAAATTATTCTCCGAAGCTTCCGCAATGGAATTCTGGCTGTAACGTTGAACGCGACCAACGCAAATTCCTCGTAGAATGTCCAAGGCATACTGGCGCCCCAAGCAGAAATGTTTGGGGGTCCTCTCCTTTTGTTTTTGAGAGATGAGACAGTTTCGTTTGTAAATAATAATAAAATTTTCTGCAAACGCTATTTATTTTTAATACGTTTTGCTATTCCATTGTATATGAAACAAAGGGAAAATCCTAGTTCAGTTACACTGTCTCCCATAAAAGACTCCCTAATACTAAAATGAAATGACTCGGAAATGGAGATTGATAGGAGAATGCAACAAATGGGATGTTTGTTTTGAAAGCCGTTAAATCTGATACAGAAATTTCCAAATAATTAGTCACAAATTTAACCGACAGGGCAGTTCTTAGCCTATGGTGGCCAACAGGGTTGTACGCTGTAGTTACAGTACTGAGTCCAAGAAATAGACTATAAACTGTCCTATCAGCAACATTTGTAACTTTTAAATTTCTGTATCAGTTAGAGGCGGCTTACGGAGTGTTTTTAAACCTCTAATTCATTAACAGCCGTGTTCCAACTTTTCTTTTTCTTTCTGTATCAGTGTTTTAGGACTTTATAAATATGCGTACCATTTCTTTGTATGTAAACATTGTATTTGTATTTATAAACATACTATTTGTATGTGCCATTTCGTCTATCTATCATTGTTTCAGAGGTATTCTCTTTTGAAATCAGTGGGACATGCTGTACATAACTGTTCTTCGACAAATGACGGCTGCGGAATGTTTGCGAGAATCCCAAGTCGAAAAAATTGTATTTCCGAACCCAATTTTGCCCCTTCCTACACCGTTAATTTTAAAACATATATCTTCCATTCAATTATGCTATCTCTCAATTTGATGTAATTCATTTTTAGGGCTCCCGGACAACCAAGTGGGCAACGCGTTCAACTTCAATGACAGCGATCCCGGGTTCGATTCCCGATGGGGGTCTACGCGCGAGATGACCTTATCAACAATTCTGTGTGTATGAATATCTCGGATTCTTCATACCTAGTCAAACGTAGACCCGCAAACGAGTATCAACGAACATAAACATAAGTGCCGCGAGGGATATTAGGTTACTTTTTGGAAGCCAATTCCTTCCGATTTCATTTCCAAACTTCTCCGCTGCCAAAAGAAGTGTGAAGATGTTTTTCAAATACAGTTACTACAATAGGTGCCACTTAGATGCAACGAAATAAGGATACTGTCATATGAATCAAAATCATCGCCCTCGAAATTGTGCCGCCCCGAGTTAGTTCGCAAATACTGAGGGCTCTGCCCTGCGTAGGTGGACGAATTAGACGGAATGAAGAAAGAAATCATACCGCGAATCATCACCGCTGCCAAAGGACGCGGCCGAACGCAGCATACGGCAAAGGAAAAGGATCGATAGCTGAAGGATTAAGGAGGCCAGCTGAGTTCGATCACACGCCCACTTTAACCGGCGATTCTGACAGGGAGATGGAGTCACGTACGTGCGGATATCTGGCGCACCATTAGCCCGTCGAGGACTTAATTATTCTCCGCGTCCATTCTACCCGCTTCCCATCGGATTTTGTCGGTTTTCGGACGTCCCTCCCCCGCACTGCGGTGCATTCATACACTTAACGCGCCGTGAATGTGGGCAGCGGAGCGAAGGGATTACGAGTCTATGTGAACGTCGTAATTCTGAGTTGGCGACGAGTTGCACTTGCATCCTCACGCTCGTTTACATGACAGAAAGTCGGACTTAGGGATCCCGAGACTATACTGGACACAAGCGCGCTATTCGTTACCCAACTTCGATCGCTCTATTCCCAAGTAAGTCCTCCAGTGCCTCCTTGTCCAAAACTTACTGAACTTCATTTATATGGATTGGGATATCACTAATATAATTGCTTCATTGCAGCTTCAATGAAAATATTTTCAAAATTATTATTTAGATATTTACCGGTTGTGTACTTCAAACAGACATTGTTTAGTGTCGGAATGGAAATGGGGCATCCGCAAAATGTGGACATGGTTGTAAGTTGCGTATTGAAACCAGAGAAAAATTAAAAATATATTTCTTGAAAGAAATGGACACGGCTGTCTATTTCTTAAAATAGAGATTTTAAATACTTCTAAAGCCTTTAGGCAGCTGGCAGAGAGTCTACGCTGTGACTAGTTCAAAGAACACGGTAAGACCACTGGAGAACTTCCCGTTCTGATACGCCAAATGCGCATGTGGCCAAGTCAAGTTAGCATCTTCAAAGAAGACAGCTTGGCTATTGAAAATCTCAGAACGGCGGGTTTTTTACAAGTCTTTTGTTGTTGGGGTTTCTTTTAAAAATCATGGAATTTTTGAAAATTAAACTCAAACGTAAAAAATTACACCAGAGGATTCGTAGAGGAGAGCCTTGTCGGTCCTAATTTCACCCATTATGGATCAAATATTATAATAAGTGTGTTCATTAATATAATTAAAATGGATGTATCATGATATAAGTACTCCATATTTTCTACATTCACATAAACGTGTCCCATCACACCAGCGTATACATTACGGAAGTAACCCAACACTAATTAATTCTATAATTTGATTATTCATTTATGTGATTCGTGAGCAATAAAATTATGGATTATCAGGTGTTAATATATGCAAACATATCAAACGACGGTATAGCTTGAAAGAAAACCACAAAATATCGAAAATGAACGGACGAATCATGTGTGCGGGGATACCAATGTGTATTATTTTTCACAATTACGCTAATTCTCTCATGCTTGCATTCCCACGAGAGTCAATGATCATAGTTTACGGGACCATAGTATCTTCAGGAACATTTTACCCATCAAAGGCGGAAATTTTTTTGAATGAAAAATGACCGACATGGTAGGACATTGTTATCAATGGTTCTAAATAAAGAAGTACACTGTGTACAGAAGCTCATTAACGGCTATGAAAGTTGTCATAAGATTGGTTTTCTTACAGCGAAATTCTCCGAGCGGCGGAAGCCCTTTAAGTCACGCAATATGGAATTCATCATAAGGTGCTATTCGAAAAGAATTTGTCTGCCACGTCTTCAGTCACTTCAATATTAAATCAGCTTCGTCTTTTGTGAGAAAAGCGTTGTTCAATGCTTTCTCATTTGTAAACAAATATTTATACCTCTAATCATGCTTTATACATCTTATTTGTAAACACGATTACATGTGAAATTCAAATAGCTTAGCATGGGAATTGTACGTAATTGTAAGATATACTAATAAGAATTTTCTTTTGACCTAATTTAAAATCCAGATTAAGAAAAAATTATATTTTCACATACGCTTTCATGAATTGACGAAGAGACGAGAGAAATATATTCTTAAAGTAAGCAGTTAAGTAACAGTATGTACGTAACAGTTAAGTCCTGGAATTAAAAATGTATATGATAAAAAAGGCCATTTTGGGAAATCTTTCCAATAGTTCTCTTTCGAGATGGTTTTTCCATTTCAATTTTCTCACATAAAAGAAAAGAAAGAAGAAGATACGGAAAACAAGGATATCTGAGGTGCCTGAAAGCACTTTCGGTCGTAAATATGAGTTCCTATCGTAGTCGTAGGAAATCTGGAAAGTGCTCATAAAAGTATCCATATAAATCAACTATGCCGTCTAAGTAAAAAGTAAAGACTGAAACGAGAAAGAAGGAAACGGCCGAAGATATTTTAACCGAAAAGATAGTCAATACATCCCATTTTGCTCGAACTAAAATCACACCAAATGCTTTTTTTATCTTCGATGTGTATTGGATACTTAAATATTTTACATTCAAACTTCTCAGGATGATACGAAAGGAGAAATATATAGATTTTATATTAGTATTATTAAAAGTACATAGGGGGGTGTCCCAAGTTGGCTCCCAACGGGAATCGAACCCGGGACCACTTTCTCCAATTGCGAATGAGTAAACCGGTAATTTGCTAATGCGGGAGCCTGTAAGGATGTTATTTTATAATATAATTACTGTATATTGAAACAGTCCGGGTATTTTTGTTTTCTGATGGAAATCTATGCTGGTTTAAGAATACTTTTATTTAGGATCTCAAATAATAATAACTTTCATCTGTGGGAGAACACCCCCTACTGATAATGGAATTCGTTAAATTTTCATCACCTACTTCATACCTAAGAGATTTCCATTTCAAAAGCCGTAAACAGCGACATCCTTCTTGATGTATTTGCCAAAATTTACAACCTCTGAACATTTGGAAAAATAATCATTGACATTTCTATTGGTGATGATGATGGTTGATGTCATACTGAAAACTTAAGTCCAATTTAAACATAAGGGAACCTAGTTGAAGAATTGTATTTGACTTCTATTAATCAATAAGATGAAAATTTTTACAATCCAAAATTTTAATTCATGGGTATCAATCATAGAGATGCTAAAAAATAATGAATGGTAACATTTTGAAAAAGTCAAAGAATAAACACCTGATAACTTTCATTGGAAAAATTCGTTATGTAAGTTCAAGATTGTGCATACGTTGAATAACAATACTACACTGCAAGATCGA
Source organism: Ladona fulva (assembly GCA_000376725.2). NCBI lineage: Eukaryota > Metazoa > Arthropoda > Insecta > Odonata > Libellulidae > Ladona > Ladona fulva. Next base: position 235,634 of record KZ308300.1, on the reverse strand, counting down.
TTTTACCTCTCTAAATATACATATATATTTCCTTTTAACTCACACTTTCATGATCCGACTTTCCTACAATAGCCACGTAGGTTATTTATAGTTTATATGCATTGATTTCCGATTTACTCTTCTAAAGGAGACTGCAGACTTGATACGTACAAACATTTTACGTGTACGCTACGAGCGGCCTTTCGGCGTGCAGCAATGACTGAATACATTAAGGTCTATAACTCGTAACCGAATCGACCGCGGATGAAAATAAACCTTTGAAACTATCGTCTTTTTATCATCTATATCCTTAATTTTTCTTGCAGTACCTAATCTGATTTTATAATAGCGTTAACATAATATCAACTACGTCTTCAGAGGCCGTATCATCACTAACTTTATTAACAATTTAACCTTCAAAAATCTCTTTCCTTTAGAGATTCAAATCTATATCAAATATCATCTTCGCAAATGTTTTAAGTTTGCCGAAGCAATTATTAGCAACACGCACGGGTTTAAGCTAGACCTTTTCTAATTCACAAGTATGACGCTTATCTGCAAGACTCCATATGCAGCACACATACCTTAGATACGGTTTCATTAGCGCAAGATGAAATCCGTCATTGACTTTTCAATCGCTAGTATCGAATATTCTCTTGACGAAGCCGATTTTCCTAAGTACACGTGCACAAGAATTTAAACTTATCAAATGAAACTTTATGAAATTCCATAATAAAAATAGATTTATTGCAACAAGTACTATTACGTCATATTGTACACCCTTTTCTGCAATAAATTGACTTCTACATATCCGCATACGTTACCGATGAATGTACTCTGCGTAGAGAATTGCAACACCGTAAACAACTAGTCCTCACAAAAGAAGTGCAAATCCACTCCCTTTGTGTATAAACACATCACAACATATTTTTTCCAAAACAACAAAAGAGGAGATGTTCATTATTTCCATTCGCAGGTGATCATAATTCGTATTAACACGCAACACACTGAACGATCTTTTATGTAAGTTTCGAAGAAAAACAAAAGAAGATATAAGGTAGATTCTGTGGAAAAACCACGAATGAATTAAAAAGAAAAACTTTCGGTGTGTCTACGACAATTTTTGGAGGGGAAACCCGAGAATAAGTTCTGAAATACTGTGAGACGCACAAAGGATTTCGAATAATAATGTGCCTTTGGTAATCCGATGGTTGTTCGTCTCCGTGATGACTTGAACCGTTAATCTCGGCCGTAGCCGTGCGACGATGAAAATTGCCGCCATAAACGGAAATTAAATGACTTGCGGAAAAAAATCGAAGTAATCCAATTATGCGACTCGATGAGTTCGGCTTTGGGAGAGGGTGAACGAGGAACAAATGGGAGAAAGAATGGAAGAAGGGTCGATTGGTGTACTCACTCGATGGCCTTCACCATGGACAGGCCCATTCTCACGCAGAGGAGCGCGTGGTCCGGTCTCTCCATCGGGGCGCCGCTTATGCAGTAGTAGCAGTCTCCCAATATCTTGATCCTCAGTTGCTGATAACGCTGTCAATGAAAAAATTGGAATTTGCTCTCAAACCACGTGACAAGGGAAATTTTGTCAAAATATTATCTTAATCCGCTTTGGACGGAATGTAGTTATGGGTTTGAGTAATGAGAAAATCGCTCTTGTGACGAGCGATTTTCTTTCAAAATTTAAAGGGAATAGGTAACCAGTCGTAGTTACAAACGGGCGGAATCACCATCATGATTTCTAAAAGCAAGCAACTAGCTTAAGGTATAATGAGGGGCTGAAATTACTTAGTAATAGCAAAGTGTTTCCACGGTAATTTTACATTTGTAAGATTTTTCGTAATAATGGCACTTTTACCATAATAATAATTTTTAAGATTAAGTAAAGGTAAATTACTAAGCAGGGAAGAACTGTGCGACTGAAACCCCCAAGGAATAACAGGCCTGTAAAATATCGTCATGACTGGGACTCGAACCCAGGTCTCCCACTTTTCAAGCAGGTATTGTAACCACTGAACTACCATGCCGCGTGGTAGCTAGCAGTAGCTTAATGGTAACGCGGCATGGTTGATCAGTGGTTAGAACACCTGTCCGGAAAGTAGGGGACCTGGGTTCGAGTCCCAGTCATGTCGCTATTTTCCACACCTGTAATTCCAGAGGTCCTTATTGTTAGTTTACGAAGGATAAAGAATTGCCCGAACCCCATGGCAAACTTCTGCATCCCCCTTGATTCGTAGATTTCATCCATCCTATGCTAGTTTGATTATAGGCATTGCGATTTATAAAAGTGTCCTTTATGAAGGGGAGAAGCACGAACTTTGAAATCGAAAAATTAGTAAAACAAATGAAAAGGAAAAATTACTCCGTGTGTAAATGTGTGTTCCATGCATTTTTATATTCTCATATGTATTACTGTTATTGTATGCTCTGCGTATGATTCATATACTGCCTACGGGAGGTTTTTGGAGGGTTTTCCCTCCCGTCTTGGGCAAATGCCAGGCAGTTTTCAAATGAACATGTCACCTGGCCAAATGGCCAAATTGCAATGCAAATTTTAATAAATAAATAAATAGGTTTAAAGTAGTTACTTCAAAAGCTTCATTTTATGATGTATTTACATTTATCCAGGATGATTTCGCAAAGAATTAGAAAGATGGTTTGAATATAAATATTTTATTCGTCCTATTACTTCATTGTCGTACTGTTTCCGGTGCATGAAGAAAATACAGGAAACATGGTAAGGTTGATTGTCTTGTATATCACGACCTGTCTCATACCACACGTATACAAAAGAAGTCAAAATGTAACTCCTGGCACACGCCAATAGGCGGCTTACAGGGTATCACTCTAGATGTAAAGAATTAGACCATACATATTCAAAAGTTGTTTATACCCAAAGTACACAATACGCGTAGAATTACGAGACAATACAATTTGCATGTGACGTGCATTTGTCCCTGGAATCCGATAAATGCTGAATCTTTTCAACCTCGGAAAAAACGGGGAATATTTTAAATAAATAGTTCATACGTGCATTTCAATTAAAAATGAGCGATCAACATTTTAACCTAAAATTTGAATTTTACTCCATTGTTCAGCATGCACGCACCGTATGCATATATCTCCGCCAAATATTCAAATTTTTTCTCTTTTTATTCCCTTCCTATTTGGATTCGCATTTGACATTTTTCTAGATTAATACAACTACAGAGAATTTCCAACTATTGTCATCGTGTTGAAGGTAATTTAATAAAAACGCTGCCGGATATAAAAAGAGCGACCTGAAGCTTTCCATAGAAAACATTTAAAGCAGGAAAGGTCTTTCAAAATCCTAGATACTGCTGAGAATTTCATACATTAACTTATTAATTAACTTTTTAATTACCTAACCGAATAATTAAGCTATATTTTGCTATGAGCTGGAGAAATTATTACTCCCTTCATTCAGTCGACTTCGTGGCTACGCTTCATCTATTACGTGACTTTGACCCTGTAGTTTTAACCGACGTAAATAACCATAAACGATAAAATTGCGTCTGACTTTCGAAGCTGCATCACTTTCTGCAGTACTTTACATATCAATAATACAAGACCAACCTAATTTGAATATCAACATCGAGTCCTGGTTCCGGAAGACTTTTCCCTATTCGTTTATCCTTTCGGGTATTTCCTAGGCGCACTCCTTTTAGTGCAAGTCACCTTAAATCCATCCCATGTAAAACCGTTTCCTTTTTCATTCCGTTCCCAAGCTTATTTTTCTTTTACTTCATTTAATTTTTAATAATAATAATAATGACGACTTTATTAGGCGAATTTTTGTCTTAAGGGAGCACTATTACAGTTAACCTTCTACAAGTCACGATCACTAGCCCTAGCTAACCACTAAACTAGCCCTAACCAGGATTTGAACCCGGGACCCCGGCTTTGCAAGGCACTCAAACTACTACGCCACCGATGCCGGCAGAGAAATTGGAAAAGAATATTATTTTACTTTTAGAGAAACTGAAAGAGAAATATCATAAAGAAAAAGAGAAAAATACGTTTTTAAGTTGATGAAATATCACCCCATTTTAAGCCTTCGACAATCTTCCAGCATTAACAACATTTGCACTTAAAATGACGATGACATTCTTATTATTATCCATAGGGAAACCACTGTCTGACCACGAAGTGAACGACCTTTTCCGTAACGGCGAGCGGAAGGAATTCCTACCTCAACTCCTCACTCTTTCAATATTGCAATCCCTTCCCCTCATTCCCATGAAGTGAATTTCTACCACGTCGTAGAGTAGTGGCGTAGTATATCCACTTTCTCGCAAATCTCCATAACCGGCTGGTTGAAGCAAATGTAAACAACCGAAAAATGAATATGAAAAGCTAAAAGCCACTAGGGTGGAAGGAATGCGATGTTGAAGACGTTCACGCGAATACCCCTCCGAGAAGGGGATGCACCAATCTTTCCGCGCAGTTCGTCTTCCACGCAGATGAATTGTTTACACATGGTCAAGGTAAGGTCGGAGAAACCTCGTAGAGGCGAATATCGGATGAGAGAAAAATTGAAACATCCCCAAAGTTGATCAGTTGCAAAATTTTAGTAGCGGTACATCGGCAATTGCTTACAAACATTTTCGTATTTCTTTTTCCTCTACTTAATACGAAAGATAAAGTGATTACTTCGCGGTATATTTTTGCTGATCAGATACTGAAGAATTTCGTAGTTTGAAAGTTCCAATTGGAGTTGTTTTAACAACATAATTAAAATTGGAAATTTTTTCAACAACATTGTTATTACGTTATTTTAACAACAAAAGAGTCATCATCATAGAAAATAATCATAGAACTTTCCCAATAGGACGAGATGCTAAATAGATATTCTATTATGATTATCTATTTTCTTAGAAAGTTTTACTGAGAATATTTCCGTAATTTTAAACATCGATTTCTCGGGAAAGCCTTTGTGAAAACGCACAGTTTCGTTCACATGGTTACCAAAGTATCAAAACACTGTCTAGATCAGTGATATCATCTACCTCAGAACACTACAAATATGTAGATACCGTTGACATACTTTACATATATTCTATAATAAACTTAGGCACATTTAACTCTGAATAAATCGATATTACATCATATCAGATATAATTTTGAAACTACATTGGATTGAATCATTGAGGCGTCGAAAATCGTAACAAGTCATTGCATATGAATTTTTTCAAAAACGACCCTGTAATGGGACTGCATGATGACTGATACTCGTAAATTGCTTTTAAAACAGCATCCGCTGACCCCGGTTAACTTCCTCTTATGAGGAAATACTTCTCTGCATTAATTTGTCGGGAAACCAAGAAATTTGCAACACAAATATTATTAATCCACTACATAAATTTGAAAATCTTGCATACATTTCTGTACTTCTCATCCCAGAAGAATTCAAGCGACGTAACATGTAGATAAATCACTTTTTCACGTAAACATAAATCAAAGCGAGCTTTTCGCACGTATTTCTCCCATTTCTTCTGCCTTTCACGTGTATCGATTTTTTTTTCTCCCGCTCGAGAATACATCTACAAAAAGCGAAACAATTTTTATTTAGTAGATGGGAAAATTACCATATTTTCCCATGCCACAATGCTCTCCGTATAAATATTCGCCTCGACCGTGAAAAATGTACTCGAAAAATCATTTATTTCTGCGAGAGTCGGTCCGTGGCATTGGATATATTTGTTATGACGTCTGAAAGTCCCGGTGATAAATTCTCTCGCGCCATTCTTCACTGTCGACGTGAAAATCGCCTCTGTGGCATCCGCTGTTTTACGCTGGGAAGAAAATTGGGGCTTGGCAGAAAGGAAAGCCAAGGAAGTGTCATCCATGCTACCGGATCTTTTTTTACGCTTTTTTTGGAGTGGTGTAAATACCTTGGAACGGAAGTTGAACGGAGAATAAAGATAACAAAATGAATGTTTCGTTAACTTTGATATTCCGAGTCGCTTCCAAGCGAAACGACCGAAACCGATTTGACCTGTGAGATTAACCTCGACGAATGAGTCTCTCCAATGCTTTGTCTTTCGTTTCTGCGGCATCTTAAATTTCGTAAATTTTCCTGTCGCATGTTATTCTCAGTTAAAAATACCACATACAAACCTTTTTCCTGTTATAACTATTATGTTACTGCATTATAGTATAGTTTTATTAACTCATTGGGTCATCCATTTTCTCACCCAGATTCTAATTTTTAATAATTTCTCTTACATGAAAGATCGTCGCATCTTCTCAGAATTATTTTAATCTCATAAGAACTTTAACTCAAAATATATTTTTCCTCTCTTACATTGCTGAATTTGTAAGATTTTTGTAAAGGATTAATCTGTCTGGTTATTATTTTCAACGATACTACAAGTACATTTTTAAATAAGCAAAATTATGAAACTTTTCTGCAAATTTCTTTCGCTTATTCAAGTATGCTATCATATTTAGGTATTGTAAGATACAAAATATATTTTAACTACATTGCTGAAAGCTTAATAACACATCATAAGGTTTTTGAGATTTCTATTTTCTTTAAAGTGAGTCTAAAATTTTTGGTCATAATTCTTCGAATTCTATAGATATGTTCCAATAGTTAATTTTTCCAGCACTTAAAGCCTTAGTTTTCAAATTATCAACTTAAGAATTTGATGTTATGATACATATGCATACGAGGATAAATATTACTAAGTAAATAACTACTCACTGTAATGTGTAACCTGAACTTCTATACTAATGGAAGTATTTTAGTTTTTGTTTGCACATAATTTTGTAAATGAATATTACCCTAGAAAAAATTCTGTCCTAGAACTTGGATTGATACCTTTCATTTAAGTAAATAATCTAAATATGTGGGAAAAAATAACTAATACTTAAAATTCTATCCAAAATATGAGTTACGTTCTCATCTACGAGTAGAAAAAAGTCGAAAATCTAATTAGATTGTTTAAGAATTTGTAAATACAAGCTCATAAAAACTGACTCACTCAATACTATAATACTTATAAATACGTCAACCGAGATATATATCTAATGTAAATCAATGCTACTTTTGGACCAAAGATGTATTACAGACCATAGAATAAAAAACTTCTCTTTTAGGATTTATTATCAGTATAATTTGCTGACATTAACAGAAAATTTACTTACCTCTGCAAGGCGATCGAAACGGGCGAAGAGTTCATTCAGTATTTTTACAAGTTCTGAGGCAGAATACGTGGATGATATGGCTGTGAAGCCAACAATATCTGCGTACAAGATGCTGGAAAGAAAAGATACGAAAATTAATATCGGGATTTAAAGTAATTTTTTTTAATGTATCCAGTTTTTACACGGAAAATTTTTCATACTCACGAACATTGTTCTTATTTTATCATTTAATACCAGACCGGTTCTCTTTAGTTATTTTGTCTCAAATTTTAACATTTTTATTTATTATCGCGACAACTGCGATTGTACACCTTCCATAAATCAATATGTGAAGGCGTGACTTGGTTGAAAGTGGAACTTGAACGCATCTCGATTTTTCCAGAAGACAAAACACCCCAAAAGATTCAGTAGCCATGGAATCGTGGCGATGGCATTGTAAAATATATGTACGTGTTTACGGAGATTAGGTCGAGAAGTAATAGAAGTTTCAACTTTCTAGAAGAAGTATTAGAAGAAAAATGAAAAATTGGAAGATAAAAAATTAGAATAAAATATTGGAGTTCTTAGAACTTGATCGTACCTCTTTTTTCGCCCCCATTACCCAGTCATTACTGGCTCTCTCTCAAGTATGCTACACGCATTCCACATGGAATTCATTAAAACTGTATTCTTAATTATTATTTACTCAAATTCTTCCATATCACAAAAATTATAATGGATACGTCTCGAGTAAGAATGAGTATTACGAGAAAGAGGGTCCCTATACGCAGCTTTACCGCGCATTTGAAGCGAAGGAGGGATGCGAAATTTTCCTCACCTGACGTTCTCGTGTCTGCTCATGTATATCTTCTTGAACTGTCCGTCTTTCGCAGAGCCAAGGTCTTGCCTCATTTTCACTGCTACGTGTTCCGGAAGAACAGATAGTAAAAGCCGCTCCTTTATGGGAGAGAAGTAAAAAAATTATTTCCGAAAAAGGCATGACTTTCATTTTTTGCGTAATTATTTTTCCCGCTTTTACCCTCTGTTGCGCGGATGATAAAAAAGTGTCAAGAAAAGCTGAGACTTTTTATGGGCGTGGAGAGGAAAAATAAACCCCGTGATTTTTCATTAGGATAACAAATGAGCTCGTGTGGATTTAATTAAAAATATACTTCCCGCCCATTTCGTAAATTCGATCTTTGGACATTTCTCGCTTTCGACTTCACCTCTCATCCAATTTCTAAGTTAAATATTTCAAATGTGACTTTAACTTTCAGCCTTTTTTTCGAAATGATTTTAATACTCACTGAAATCTCTAATTAAATTCTACAGTCATGCTTCGTATCTTATCAATTATCAGCATCAGCTGCAGCAATGACAATATTTATATAGAAATATATACCTTATCAACGCAGATAAATACAAAATAGCAAACTTGTATAATTAACTTATTATTTTATTAAATTTAAGGCGAAATTCCAGGGTATACACCTAATCCTCTATTTGTATCCTAAAGATGTTCACCAAAAGATCAATTCAAATCAAATTCATACGAATCGAGACTAAGATTCGTATATGAATTAAGAGGATATGTTCCCAAAATACATGCGTAATGGTAAATTAATATTTATTAACATTCCTAAATATGATGATGACATAGAACAAACTAACCTATGTGAAAAACAATAACATGAAAAAGAATTACTATCATTTACTCTGTAACTTCATCATATATTATTGAAGACCGTGTTTCCTTTTTCATAGCCTGGACATCGTCAAGTTAACCCTACCCTTAATGGCAACCAAGGTTGCTGCTGTTTTATTCGATATGATGAATTTTCAAGATGAAGGGTATTTGGTGACTTCGCACGTAAAGGCTTGCACCAAAATTCCCATAAGAATGGGGCCGATCCAAATGCGGGGCAGCTGTCTTAACCAACTGATCTTGAAGATCATTCAGACTTGCAGTTTTGTTTTATTTTCTTCTAGTGAAAAATTTATAAAAAGAGGCAGATACAAACAACCGTTACGTTTTTTATATTTTTTAATGTATACATTTAATTGAAGCATACAAATCGATACTTTGCAGAAGTACTTGCTAAACCAAAACCGTACCAATCATGTACCGAACAAATATATGGTTTGGCGAGTTTTAAACCTTAAAAAATCACGTGAATATAAAATAAAAACCAATAGCGAACGCGGCAGTTTTATTTCTGAGAAGCCTACATAAAACAGATTTTATAAGCAAAGCTTAGCATATCGCTGATACCCATTCAATTCCATCCAGCTCCTCTTTATTATTGCTGAAGAACAAAGACCAAAAAAAAGGAAGCTAAAAGACCTCTTCTGTGGAGAGGAACGAAAACCCTTAATCTAGACTTAAAAAGAGCATGAAAGGGAAAAATCAATTTTTTCTCTTTGGGACGAAACCCCGCTTATCCATTTGCTTCTCTGGGCGCGGGTTAGTACACAAACTCCGCTTAAGTCATCCACTGCTATTTTAATGCCGCGACGGAAAAAAAGCCGCGACGAAAGGACGACCTCGAGCCGAGGGACAGCCTTTGCGAGCGGACAGATTTCGCGCATTTTTTATTCAAAAGTTCCCACCTGTTCCTGTGACTGCTCTTCGAGTAGTAGCTTCATCTGCAGGGCGTGTGAGGTCTGCATGAAGGCCCTTCGCCGCTGGCTGTCCGCCAACCGGAAAGAGGCCAGCCCGAGGATGTTGGCCGTGAGCAGCAGGAGGCAGTTGGCCAGCACCTACCCAAGTAGCAAAGGAAACCAGTCAGCCCAGCGAAAATATGAATATTTCTCTTATTTATACTGTCCCTCTCTTTGGCCTACGGCATCTCCCGCCAAGGCACTCTCCCTTTCTTACTTTCCGGCTCATTCCGCCCAACGCCCCATTTGACTCTCCTAAGGGAACGCGCGGAGCCTTAGGATCGCTCCAGATGGAATGTCGGCTTCCACTGAGAGGTAAAACGGCCCGCATTTGCCACTCCGCTCTCGAAATTATTCATGTCTATATTCTCATTAGCGGGCAACTACCTACTCCGGAGCCCTCTCTGATCCATTTGCCGCTTTTCCGCCTCTTTCTCCGCCTTTCGAGAGGAAAAGTTTGCCCTTTTAATTAAAATTTTAACTTATTAAAGGTTCCTCGAGTAAAAATCCTAAGACATCGCGGGAGACGGGGGACCGAAAAATGATGCTTAATTAGCTACCTGAAGTATAAAAATTTTAAGTATAAGAAAATTACGCTCGATACTTTTCTAAAAAACTGTCCTGCATCAAACTTTGGAGTGGAAATTATTATTATTTTATTTACTTGACTTAGAATACGAATATTTTTAAACAATAAATAAATAATAAAAACATTTCCCAATTGAGTAGAAGATATTCATCCCAGAAAGTAACAATCTTTAAGATTTCCATCATTAAAGAGGCAGCTGACGTGAAAATGGCAGGTACCACAATATAAAGACAGCGAGTGCATAAGCAGAAGAACAAAAGCTTGTTATTATACTGAGCACTTGAAATGTATATTTCACGTGGTTTCAGAAAGCCTTCAATATTGCTATAATAGCTAATTCTTGAGCATGCAAAGACACTTGCATACCTTCAAATTTTAAGAAACTTTATAGAAAATTTCGAAAACAATTTCAAGACTATTTATGAATCAAATAGGTTATATGTAGATCTCAATGTTTGGTTAGAGGACCTCAAAACTAAAACTCAGTCAAAAATCATAAAAAATAGACAAACTTTATTGATATGCCTACCACGACTAAGAAATACTCTTAAATCCTCATAAGGAAATATAATCCTTAGAGGTCCTTTTAATTTGTTTAATTATGGAAAAGATGGCTCAATTCTATAAGACTGATGATTTTTGTTCGATAACTATTAACAGCTGAATATTAGAGTTAATCACCAGCTCAAATTGAATTCTGGAATGATAAAAGCCATAGTATGCAGCTTTCACAAACTAAATCAGACGAATATATTCTAAAGAGTAAACCTGCCTTAAAGTTTTACATTTTCAATGCAATGTTACTGATTGTACTAACAAGATTATTACAAGAATTAGTTTCGTACATTGAGGAGGAATATAATAATTTCACACCGTTCATACAAAGTCGCAATTAACAACTTAAAGAATTTATCCCGATAAATATTTGATCCACTTTATAAACTTTACATAGCACAATTTAATCATTAATGAGTCATTCTACTTAATTTTAACTCCAAATCACTGCCAGAAAAGGGCTGTTTTATTCCTGTCATCAATTTACATGCTTTATTCACTGGCGATTCGAAACTCCTTGAGGAAGTAGGAAATCAAACAGCATGGTTTACTTTCATTTTCGTCATAAAAGATGGCCATGTTAAAGGCCTTTAAGAGCTGAGAACTTTAAGCATTTCCATTCTAATAGGAGGCACCTGCAAGCTACTCAACTTCCTCAAAAACCAGCTAGAAAATTGAATTGGAATGCATGGATCCAATGTAGCCCTCATACCTTCCCTATCTAAGAATCCATAGCAAACTTGTATAATTAACTTATTATTTTATTAAATTTAAGGCGAAATTCCAGGGTATACACCTAATCCTCTATTTGTATCCTAAAGATGTTNTGTTTAATTTCGACCGGTTTCGACCAAGGCTGGTCATCACCTGATGATGACCAGCCTTGGTCGAAACCGGTCGAAATTAAACAAAGTTGTGGAACATACAAAGTGTTTCTTTGCCTTAGTGTTAACAACTTAAAGAATTTATCCCGATAAATATTTGATCCACTTTATAAACTTTACATAGCACAATTTAATCATTAATGAGTCATTCTACTTAATTTTAACTCCAAATCACTGCCAGAAAAGGGCTGTTTTATTCCTGTCATCAATTTACATGCTTTATTCACTGGCGATTCGAAACTCCTTGAGGAAGTAGGAAATCAAACAGCATGGTTTACTTTCATTTTCGTCATAAAAGATGGCCATGTTAAAGGCCTTTAAGAGGAGAACTTTAAGCATTTCCATTCTAATAGGAGGCACCTGCAAGCTACTCAACTTCCTCAAAAACTAGCTAGAAAATTGAATTGGAATGCATGGATCCAATGTAGCCCTCATACCTTCCCTATCTAAGAATCCATGTGAATTATAGTAGAAACCCAATTGATAACCATCCTGACTCGCCCGCGACGGTCATCGCGGTTTGATACTTACTGCCTTTTCGCCGAAGGGTCTTTAAAGAGGGATCTTTAACGAAGAGTCATTAAAAAGATCCTCAAAACGAGTTCTTCCCACAGATAACGACTTTCAGGCAACGAAAGAGTGGCAAGGAAGCGATATCTCTTTTCCACGTCTCCCCTTTCCTCCCTTTAGTGAAAATGTCGCCCTGATGATTATCCACAACTGTGAAAAGATTAGTAAGTCTTAAATGGCCACAATAATGATGTGTGCGTAATATTGGATTAAACGGTACGCTATAAGAATTTCCGCGAAATGAACACCATCCCTGTAACAATTAAGGATTTCCGCCAACAATCTCATATTTACAGTAGTATCACTTTCATGAAATTATCCAATAGCACGATCGTATAAATTTACTTGCAAATGAATAGAATAAAAATCGACTATTATAATATTGATTTCGAAACATTGGAGGTATTTGTCATATAACCTGTATATATGAGATAGTTATCTTATTATTGGTTACTGAAAAGTTCCAGTTTTGTAAAGAAAGTAATGGAAGTGAAAGATTTTGAAAAAATAAAATTAATCACTTTTGGTGGAAATGATTGGTATTTTGCTTCTACTTTTTATTTACGATGATTCCATAGATTTTTATTTTTCTTAGTTTATTGTCATGTCTGTAAACACATATTACTTACATGATTCAAGAACTATATACGAAAGATGAAAAATATGTAATATAGAGTTTTAATTCTCCTATTAGTTTTCTTTTCAATTGCATCTTAAAATAAAGAACACTTGGTAACTTCCATAGCAGAAGTTTGTTTCTTCTGCTGCAGAGTTTTTTTTAAGATTCATGCGAAATTCCACGAAGTAACGCTTAACCATATTAATTTTATTCTTCTATTAGAGTTAGGATCTGGAACGATTTATTATATTTCAGTCATTAAAATATCCTTTGAATTCGTCATATCACAATCAGAAAGATAATAAAACAAAAGAATTTCGAAAGGCTGCTGGAAGTATGTGATAGATCTATAAGGATAGACTGCTAAAAAACACACAAGCCTTTCATTTCCTAAGAGGTTCGCTTTGTGAGATAACAGATTACAGAGAAATTTCCTACAAGGATTCTGACTCATTCCTCTAAAAGTACTGCTATACAACCTCACCTCCTCAATAAACTTAAAATGGAAATGAGTGATAAGGGAATGAAATGGAGGAAGGAAGTATGGTGAAAGGCTGCATCTTCTCTCGTAACAGTTTACAAGGCGGTAATGGTCCGAGTAGTGGAGAGTTATTATCCTTCTCAGATCGAACTGCTCTCCAAAATTCCCACTCCAAACTCTTTCCTTCAAAGACTCGTCCTCCGCTCACTGTTCTGGCCTTGGAGCTATATTTAAAATGGCGACTAGTTCCGGTTTTACTAAGAGTAAAAAATACGTTATCCTTTTCACGCTTCCATAGGATTTCCTCCTCTATTTTCCTTTTCTTTAGCTCGACCGTTGGCTCAAATCCCAACGGAAAGATCACACCAACAGCATTACATAACATTGCCGTAGAGAATGGCTGTGTTATAACTCGTTGAATAAGCGCACTCCTTTAAAACAGCTTAGATAACTTACTGAATGATAAGAGTCTTATTCTTGAGAAATGACATAGTACTTCCAACGGAATCATAAGCCAAGACCTTGGTTAGATTATGGGAAGCTAGTGATTATTATTATTAAGATTAGGAATGATTATAAATTATTATGAATGATTAGAAAAACAAACGATTAGCTGGAACCAGGAAAGCCTAATGAGCTGCATGAAACCAATTTTCGGACTCATAGTGATGATAAGAAACTCCTCTTTTCTAGCTGTTAAGTGATTTCTAGCTGTTCTCTAGCTGTGGTCGATAAATAAAGATTAATTTCCCCGGTCTGGACTTCCAAAATCAGTGGAAATTACGAAATATTTTCAACTCCAAAAGTCGGTTGATAAGTGATAAATTTCAAGATCTTTAGGCAATTCCTAAAACTCCCTTGGAAATTCCAATAAACAGTAATTTAATTATCTTAGCTTACATCTCAGCTACAAAGTTCTAAGCTTTTAAAAATCTTGTAACAGTTTTGCATTAAAGGAGCACCTTAAGATTATGGAAGAGAAGAGGAAAATGCATGAAATTTAATAAAGGGAAATTTTTAAATAATGCTTAACTTTCTTTGAAAATGTCCGAAAGATCGTTCCGCCAGGCTTTTTGATTAATTCGGATACCTCATATAGAATTATGGCGATAGACACAATTGGTAAAGTTATCAAACTTCATTTTCCCATTTAAAATGTATCTCCAGAATACAAGCCTAAATACTCGGCGTTTCCCTGTGAATAAAAAAATTATTTTTACATTTGACTTTTGCTCTATCGTTAAGATTTAAACCTCCACAAAATTGGTACTTTTATCAAACTATTAAGCTTTATATTTTATTTCTTATTCATTTTACTTCACATTTCCGTCGCAATAAGATGTAATATATTTATACGCAATACGAAGAAGTAATACATTTCGACAGAGAGTTAAAACTATGATAATATCAACTGTGAACCAAGGAAAATCAATAATGGGCGGTCTTTTAAGATTTCCGTTACTGATAGACTTAAGTCCTCAAATTCCTCTCTCTATCCATCTATCAATCAACAACACATACTGGCCTACATCCAGGCGGTTTCTAATGGGAGCGTCGAGGAGGTAAACATAAACACTTCGGCGCCTGAAAGTGAAAAATTTGCCGAAATATTGGCAGATTTCATCATATTTTGGATGAGTTTAGCCCTTGAAAATTTCTCCACGAAATAAAAACTAACAATTAATACATAGGAATCGGTTTATGTAAGAATCAAAGGATATGAAAATTGATACAAAGAATTTGTTTATAAGAATTAATCTGTAATTAATTATAAGAGTTAATGTAGATTGNAAGATTTAATGTAGATAATAAGATATATTTATAAATAAAAAACTTCAATGGATTATCTTTCGAATGATATTAGTCTCGGTATCGCAGGGTCACGATTTCAAATTCGCACCTGCTCAAGAAATAGTCTGTGAGCGATAAAAACGGATTTCACATGAATTTCATAAAGCCGACCTTTTAAAAGACCTGGCGTCGAATCTAAGACAATTTGGAAGTTAAAAAAGTTAAAGAAAACCTATCATCTACAATGTGTCAACATTTGATTTTGAGCAAAATGTTAACAAAAAACTTCCGTATGTTCTCCAGATTTAGGCTAATAATACCCACACGTCCAAACGATGTAAAACATTATGTACATTAAGGTTACACTAATCTTAACAACTTCCCCCGAAATATCTCGTGGGAGAGCGTGGTTTAAAATAGAGTCGCGGCCGAGATAAGTCGTATTTAGGATTTTCTGCTTTTTGACCATTTTGACTTTCAAAAAGATATCTCAGTTAATCTGTTGAGGGTAATGAGCTTCTCTAGCAAGCTTTACTTTAATCGCAATATATTTTTACATCCCTGTTGTTTTGTCCAACATGTGGATATATCGTAAACGGTAAAATTTAAGGAAATAAAAAAGAAACATGATATTAAATGTCTATCCGAGAGGAAAAAATACATTCTCTCCGTTCTTAGGAAAGTATAAGCACACAAATTAATTAATGAAAAATATGCTTTTTTCTAAGTCCAACTTGTGCGAAAAAGTCGCCAAGGAAGAGGTTAATAATCAGAAAGGACAAACGATGTAAGCACACGTTATATTTGATAGATACGAAAGAACCAGCTCGCAGATTTAGTTGGACTAACAGATATTTCTATTGGAAATCGTATAGATAACGTTCGAGTTAATCAAATATAAAAATAAATTACAATTAAGCGCGTATTGTTTACGATGATCCACGCCGATGATCCAAAAAGGCGATCAAAGGTTTCCTCACCGAAGGTCGTGCAAACACGATGATAAATTCATGAGAATGAGATACGAATTTTTCCAAAAATTCCCAGAAATCGAAAAATCGAACTTTGATTTTGACCCACTTGTTCCTGCTACCATATCTTGATGAATGGAATATTTTAAATTAGTATTTCGCTATAGGGTATTGGAAAATATATTTTTCATTTAATTTTGTCCGACTGTCATTCGCTTTCATGGCTGTAGTGATATAAAAGCCAAAGAGGTATGAGTGATGCTGAATAATGACATTCATTTCATTTGGATCGTTCCTCGTTGAATGTTGAGATCTAAAATTAAGTAAAAATACATAAGCTGTGAATAAAGTTGTCCATTGAGCCATTGCATCGCACATACGAGGACGTTATTCTATATAATATTTCGTCTCAGAGAGGAAAGCAAAAACAAAATACCTCACTCCTCATCTTATTTTATAAGCTTCATTCCATCTCTATTGATTTTGATGGTTTAAGGTTGAAACCGGCATTCTAACTGAATAACAATAACAGAGAGACAACCTCACTAAAAAACAATCTGCTCACAGTTTAATGTTTTTGATTTAAGGTTGTATTTTGATGTTGGACTTGAGACGCCAATGAGCAAATTATACAAACAATAATGCATGATTCCAAGGCTTATTATTGCTCATTGAGGACACACTGGGAGGGAAATCAGATTCAATTTTTTTTAATCCTACCTTCACATTTCTCAAGTTTCAAGCCGATCCCAATCTCATACAGACGATTCGGGTGACATGACGCAGTTTTATAAACCTGTCCTTTATCTTTTATAACTCCTCAATTTTTATATTACAGTCCAACGGTCACAAAATGGCGAACTCTTTGTTTTGAGAAAAATTTACACCTAATAAGCGAAGAAGCTTAAAACGATATAAAACGCAAAAGTCACATACACCAAAAGCATTTTTGAAGCCATAAGAAGGACAATCTAATTGTAAAAGCTGCGATGATAATGACCCTACTAGATAGCGCTATGCAGTTCAAATCCATACTTTGGAGTTCAATTTGTGACTCTTAACAGGTTAGAAATGCAGATATCCTACGTATCAATGGGGAGTTTAAATGTAGTTCTTTATTATACTGAATTTTAAGAATTAATTTGCAGTTTTTAGTTTTCTTACTTTAAATAAAAAAAATATTTTAGGTAGTGACTAAGAATTTGGCTTAAAAATTTCTATTTGTGTTGAGCATATCTCTAGTGGTTGTAGTAAATGATGACAGGATGCCTTGAGGGTTTGATCTAGGGGCTGGAAGGCATACAACGTACGCTCTTTCCGTTAAAGGAGACGATAGATTCGATAGCAGTGTATCAGGGATAATCAAAACCCTCGGATGGGAATCTCTTAAGGATATAACAACTGAATATAGGCATAAAATATTCGAGAAATGTTAAATAGTGATTTACATGACGAAATACGCCACATTTTGATTCCCTTTTAATCAGATTCAAAAGAGATTTTGCGAGATTATAGCGAGAATGATTGCACGCAAACAAGGTGGTTAATAAGGGATTTCGGTGTTTTCACCCTTACAGCTTCTATAAGCCGTATGTCGGCTCGCGAGGTATTAACCTAAATGATGATTTAATGTAAATGAATCTTAGCGGTGTCCTATTCTCATGGGGGTCTAATTTCCCGTTAGTGGCTGGCAGCAGGTAGGTCATTTGGCTGTAGAATTATAATATATATAAACTATAACTGTACAGCCATATTCCCTTCCTGCCGCCAACCACTAACACGAAATAAGATCCCCAAGGAGATAGAACTCCACTCAGATTCCATTAAAGGTGTACCTGCTACCTCCTATGCCAGAGACCGCAGATCATTTGTAGAAATGGTATCTTATTTGAGAAAATAAAAGAATC
>KZ308300.1:82693-215278 GCA_000376725.2 Ladona fulva | reverse complement strand
ATTAATTATAAGAGTTAATGTAGATTGTACGATATATTTATAAATAAAAAACTTCAATGGATTAACTTTCGAATGATATTAGTCTCGGTATCGCAGGATCACGATTTCAAATTTGCACCTGCTCAAGAAATAGTCTGCGGGCGATAAAAACGGATTTCACATGCATTTCATAAAGCCGACCTTTTAAAAGACCTGGCGTCGAATCTAAGACAATTTGGAAGTTGAAAAAGATAAAGAAAACCGAACATCTACAATGTGTCAACATTTTGAGCAAAATGTTAAAAAAAAAAAAAATTCGCGGCCTTACGTTCTCGAGTTTTAGGCCAAAAATACCCATACGTCCAAACGACGTAAAAAAAATATGTACATTAAGGTAACTATAATCTTAACAACTTCCCCCGACGCACCCGAAATATCTCGTGGAAGAGCGTGGTTTGAAGTCTAGTCGCGGCCGAGATAACTCGTATTTAGCATTTTCTGCTTTTTGACCATTTTTGACATTCAAAAACATATCTCAGTTAAGCTGTTGAGGCTACTGAGCTTATCTAGCAAACTTTACTTTAATCGCGTTACATTTGTACATCTCTGTTGTTTTGTCCAACATGTGGATATATCGTAAACGGTAAAATTTAAGGAAATAAAAAAGAAACATGATATTAAATGTCTATCCGAGAGGAAAAAATACATTCTCTCCGTTCTTAGGAAAGTATAAGCACACAAATTAATGAATGAAAAATATGCTTTTTTCTAAGTCCAACTTGTGCGAAAAAGTCGCCAAGGAAGAGGTTAATAATCAGAAAGGACAAACGATGTAAGCACACGTTATATTTGATAGATACGAAAGAACCAGCTCGCAGATTTAGTTGGACTAACAGATATTTCTATTGGAAATCGTATAGATAACGTTCGAGTTAATCAAATATAAAAATAAATTACAATTAAGCGCGTATTGTTTACGATGATCCACGCCGATGATCCAAAAAGGCGATCAAAGGTTTCCTCACCGAAGGTCGTGCAAACACGATGATAAATTCATGAGAATGAGATACGAATTTTTCCAAAAATTCCCAGAAATCGAAAAATCGAACTTTGATTTTGACCCACTTGTTCCTGCTACCATATCTTGATGAATGGAATATTTTAAATTAGTATTTCGCTATAGGGTATTGGAAAATATATTTTTCATTTAATTTTGTCCGACTGTCATTCGCTTTCATGGCTGTAGTGATATAAAAGCCAAAGAGGTATGAGTGATGCTGAATAATGACATTCATTTCATTTGGATCGTTCCTCGTTGAATGTTGAGATCTAAAATTAAGTAAAAATACATAAGCTGTGAATAAAGTTGTCCATTGAGCCATTGCATCGCACATACGAGGACGTTATTCTATATAATATTTCGTCTCAGAGAGGAAAGCAAAGACAAAATACCTCACTCCTCATCTTATTTTATAAGCTTCATTCCATCTCTATTGATTTTGATGGTTTAAGGTTGAAACCGGCATTCTGACTGAATAACAATAACAGAGAGACAACCTCACTAAAAAACAATCTGCTCACAGTTTAATGTTTTTGATTTAAGGTTGTATTTTGATGTTGGACTTGAGACGCCAATGAGCAAATTATACAAACAATAATGCATGATTCCAAGGCTTATTATTGCTCATTGAGGACACACTGGGAGGGAAATCAGATTCAATTTTTTTTAATCCTACCTTCACATTTCTCAAGTTTCAAGCCGATCCCAATCTCATACAGACGATTCGGGTGACATGACGCAGTTTTATAAACCTGTCCTTTATCTTTTATAACTCCTCAATTTTTATATTACAGTCCAACGGTCACAAAATGGCGAACTCTTTGTTTTGAGAAAAATTTACACCTAATAAGCGAAGAAGCTTAAAACGATATAAAACGCAAAAGTCACATACACCAAAAGCATTTTTGAAGCCATAAGAAGGACAATCTAATTGTAAAAGCTGCGATGATAATGACCCTACTAGATAGCGCTATGCAGTTCAAATCCATACTTTGGAGTTCAATTTGTGACTCTTAACAGGTTAGAAATGCAGATATCCTACGTATCAATGGGGAGTTTAAATGTAGTTCTTTATTATACTGAGTTTTAAGAATTAATTTGCAGTTTTTAGTTTTCTTACTTTAAATAAAAAAAATATTTTAGGTAGTGACTAAGAATTTGGCTTAAAAATTTCTATTTGTGTTGAGCATATCTCTAGTGGTTGTAGTAAATAATGACAGGATGCCTTGAGGGTTTGATCTAGGGGCTGGAAGGCGTACAACGTACACTCTTTTCGTTAAAGGAGACGATAGATTCGATAGCAGTGTATCAGGGATAATCAAAACCCTCGGATGGGAATCTCTTAAGGATATAACAACCGAATATAGGCATAAAATATTCGAGACATTTTAAATAGTGATTTACATGACGAAATACGCCACATTTTGATTCCCTTTTAATCAGATTCAAAAGAGATTTTGCGAGATTATAGCGAGAATGATTGCACGCAAACAAGGTGGTTAATAAGGGATTTCGGTGTTTTCACCCTTACAGCTTCTATAAGCCGTATGTCGGCTCGCGAGGTATTAACCTAAATGATGATTTAATGTAAATGAATCTTAGCGGTGTCCTATTCTCATGGGGGTCTAATTTCCCGTTAGTGGCTGGCAGCAGGTAGGTCATTTGGCTGTAGAATTATAATATATATAAACTATAACTGTACAGCCATATTCCCTTCCTGCCGCGAACCACTAACACGAAATAAGATCCCCAAGGAGATAGAACTCCACTCAGATTCCATTAAAGGTGTACCTGCTACCTCCTATGCCAGAGACCGCAGATCATTTGTAGAAATGGTATCTTATTTGAGAAAATAAAAGAATCCTGAGTCAATCTGATGCCAAACCATAGCAGGATATTTAGACATTATTTAGTGTGTTATTACACCAATGGTGCTATTATTAAGGAGAAATAAATACGGATGGTCGCAATTAAAATTTATTACTTTGGAGCATAAATATTTAAGCCATTAAATACATAAAAAATGTTAAAATTTCTGCGTGCCAAAATAATTCCCTCCCGTGACATAGTTCCTTCATCCCCTATCTATGCTAACAAGAAGCCAAAAATATAGAAATAGCATACTAAATGGAAACTTCACAGTCCTTGATCCTCCCATTCCTTGACGGCTTATCTCTACTTCGCTCGTTGCCGAAAGTCAAAGGCCTTCATTTATGCATCTTTAGCTTCGCATCCATATCCTTTCATCCTCGCTCTATCTTTCACATCCAGGAGTTGCCTTTCGTTCACCCACACGTTCTCCCAATCCAATTATACGTATTTCAAACGATTCTTCCCTCTCATTTACCTCAACTTCTTACTTATTCTTTGGAAGGGCCTCGCGACTCAACCGTTGGCAGCCTAAGGATCGAGCTAATTAGCTCTCAGCCCTCTACACTTCCTGCCTACCTTTGCCCTAGAACATAGACGGCCGAATCCTTCACAATGCAACATCTCCTTTGTAGTTTAACTCCGGTCTATTGTAACTGCTCCAAATATCTCGACGCCAGCTTCTCGCCTTCAGAGTTCCCCGCTGATTAATTCTGTGTGCGAGGCATTGTACCAAGCACAGCTGCCTTACTTTTAAACAGATTCCCTTTGTCTCATCCAGCAATAGTGCATATCAAAGTCAGTCTTATCAAATATCACAATGGTAATGTCAATTTATTAATCACCAATTCATATTCCTAAGCGTGGAGCCTCATCCATCGTAATTAGCAGACTGTCAAGAAAACACTGTGAAGATTAAGCTGTTGAGGCTACTGAGCTTATCTAGCAAACTTTACTTTAATCGCGTTACATTTGTACATCTCTGTTGTTTTGTCCAACATGTGGATATANCGAAAAAGTTTCGTGTAAATAGCGCAAAATTATGATAAAGGTCATCTAAGAAATTCCGTGTGCGCGCAATGGGCTTAGATCGAGCCTTTTATTGGAAATTCGTCTCTATGGGGGATTTTTATAGGCATTCTCGAAGTCCAAATGTCAAGGAGAAGTAAAGTTCAAGGAAGTATAAGTTCGATAGATAAAACAATGAGTATAGAATTCTTTCCGGATTTCAGACGAGGATACCTAAATATAGAAGTTATGTGAGGGAACTGGTGGAAGTGGACGAATTGCTCTATAAAATCCATGCCCAGTGAGAGCAAGGAGAATGTTCCCATATGTTCCAGTCTTCATCTGCAAACTACGGGAATCATTATATGATAAGTTCATGCCACGAAGTTGCAGCCCGTGGCTGACTACCTAAGGAAAATGTTGACTTTCACAGTGTTTATCTTAAGCAATCATAAAAAGTAGTTTTCACACTCAAAGACTAACTCTAACACACTTATCAATTAAGAGGCTAAACTAAGAGCTACTCTCTACTTTATTAAATAACAAAGTTTTCTTTAATGCTCCTTAAACATAAAGCGAGGACGTGAAGTATCTAAAATATGTCCTCGGAGAAACTACGCGAAAAAATGAGAAAATAATTAAATAGTAGTAATATTTAATAAGTAATTTAAAAAGCAAGGATTAAAGGAAAGGAAGGTAACTTTGTAGGTTGAAAACCTACGAAAATCCATTTAAAAAGTTTTGCCATCGTCACAATCCTGACTCTTACGTAAGGATTTGAACAATAAATATATATTCTTCCAATTTCATAGTTCAATTCGAGAGAAAATATCTATATGGAAGAGATGCCTGATAAAAATTTTGCTCAGCAGTTCTCTTCTAACAATCAAAACACTTTTATCATTCCTTACTTTTGTTAGGAAGACGGCGAAAAAACAAGAGAATTTTTATCGCGCGAATATTTTGCTGGAGAGTACCTAGGTTCAGAAATAAAACAAAACGATTCGATGGATATGAGTCATGCTTCCTCGATGAGCGGAATGGGATGACCTTTTGAATGCAATTATCCTCAGAATGTAGAATTCAATGCCTCAAATGTGATTCCATGATTATAGAAGGACCCTCTCCGGAGTTTTCGGAAAAATTGTATTGAATGCCCGAGGCGTCATCTTGCTCGCAATAATTTCCGGGGCTCCCCAATTTCACGAGCGACCAATCAAAAGCGTCACTTTCCGCACCAGAATCCCTCCCCCACCTCTCTCTCGTATCGAACACTCGATCATTCGATTCCAACGCCACGCCTGTCGCAAACAGGAGCCCCTGGGAAGGGCAATTCAACCCGCACTGAGGTTATGGTCCGACCTACGCTTTCTGCGAAAGCTTCCATCTTTTCATTTTTGACCCGCATTCCAACGTCCTCGCCACTCAACGCAATAGAAAAACTACGCTGTTGACTAATCTGAGGCAGGCACTTTTAGATTGCCTTAAATTGCCATTTAGCCGGGAATTAGGAATTTTTACCCACGTAATTTCATCAAAATAAGAAATTTCCCAAGCGGGTTTGTCAACACGGCGAAAATCTTAAACCCTCCCTCATTTTAAGTCGGAACCGTTTTGTGGGAGGTAGATCTTTTAGACTTCGTTTTAGATGACTAAATGAGTACTCAGGGTCTTACCTGTAAAATATCGATACCAGTGTATCGTTAAGAACAGGTGAGGACGAGGCATAGACGGTTTAATGAGAAGAGGATAGTGCGGGTTGCAAAAAGAGTTGCAATAATTATTAACTGGAAAGTTTCACCGATAATTCACCTTTGTGTATAAGTAGATTCCAGGGCGTTTTACGTAAAGCCGCATATTTCACCGGCAGAGGTGGCGGAGTGATTAGCGTGCTGGTACTCCTACACCAAGATCCCGAGTTCGAGTCCCGGCTAGTCAGATTCTTCCAGTTAGGTAATGGTTGATTGTGTTCGTAAATAGTTACTAAAATAGGAGCAATTGGGGTCTTCCTATTTCCATTATAGTAATAATAATAATAGCAAAATCCTTTTTAAACGAAGATGAGTGATCATCAAAATTGTATGGAACTTGGCAGTAGTCCGTTCCCATCTCATAACGCCGTCACTCCGTGGTGATAACGAAAAAAACATAATAACATTAATGATAATAACAATAAAGCGTTTCACCCACTAGATTTTTCCCCCATAGACGTTTCAACAAGGAGATGGCCAGCTCCAGGACAGTTCACCGAAGGGAATACTTAACCAGTTATGATACGGATGGATATTTTTTAAAAGAAAAATATGACAAATTGCACTCTTTTTCGTTATAAAAATCTCCAAACCTTTCGTTTGTTGTTCTTCCTTCCATGTTAAGGAATTAAGCCTGTTCCGGCTTCTTTTTAAAATCTCATCCTTGGTTTTCCAACACATCTTTCGCTTGGTGGCTTACATATATTCCATTGCCTTCTTTGGAAACCAGGCATTCGCACTACATGCTTTTTCCACCTATTCTTATTCTCTACCAATTTATCAGAGATCGCCCGAACCCCTAGTCCATGCCAAGTAGATGTAGATACATTCCTTAATTTTTCTATCACTCTACAACCTAAACCGCTAAGAAATTTCATTTCTGATGACTATATATGCTTTAATTCTTTTGTTTTCCTGCCCAACATTCTAACCAATAGTATTTATTAGGGTCTGCCATCACTTAATGAAATTTTATATGGGTTTCTTTTCCAGTTTCGCTTTTCAAATTTCTTCTCATCGTCCCACATGTATTCTGGAAAAAATAATTTTATCCGTAATATCATTCTCCTAGTAGTACGATATATCGTATCCTAAGGCACTAGAGCAGTACTAGGATGAACCGTTTATTGGGTGAGGCCCTTTGATTTAAACAGGACACCAACTATTGTATTTACTATTTACCATTATTCTTATGAAACTGCCATATTGTAAAAAATGATGGAAAGAGCAGTATTCTCCACTGGCACCGTTCTGAGAATGACACTTATCGACAATACTTATTTTATCCCAGTATTATACGGGGATAACCAATTGAAATTCCGGAAACCTGTCGTCCCCCAAATTCATGATCTCTATTTTCCCATCAATACCAACGATAAACTTATCCAGCCCTCGCTTCCAGATCCAATAAACGAACTGCTTTCATTGATATGGAAACGGGTTAGAATAAGCCTTCCGACTAGCCTCGCTATAAACGTACCTTTCATCGAATACTTGGATCATTTATAATTCGACCTGCTCATGAAAACTTCATGGAATTATCCGACGGAGTAATTGATGTCACTCGAAAAAGTTTCGTGTAAATAGCGCAAAATTATGATAAAGGTCATCTAAGAAATTCCGTGTGCGCGCAATGGGCTTAGATCGAGCCTTTTATTGGAAATTCGTCTCTATGGGGGATTTTTATAGGCATTCTCGAAGTCCAAATGTCAAGGAGAAGTAAAGTTCAAGGAAGTATAAGTTCGATAGATAAAACAATGAGTATAGAATTCTTTCCGGATTTCAGACGAGGATACCTAAATATAGAAGTTATGTGAGGGAACTGGCGGAAGTGGACGAATTGCTCTATAAAATCCATGCCCAAGGGTATTACTAACCGCTAAACTCCGAACCACCGCGCCTATTTCAGTATCCAGACAAGAGGTATGTCCGGAGGCAACCAAGTTTTCAAGAATTTTAAATCGTTTAAGTTAACTAAAAGTGTTATCATTACATTATTTACTGATTTCCAATAATATAAAAATTCAGCAACACTTTATCCGTAAATGTTTCAGCAACATCCACAAATCACAAAAATAATAAATATGTAGCTGATACTTGACTGATTATGTATGTACTATAATAATAATTATAAAAATGTTAACATATAGGAAAAACAGGAACCACCTTTCTCAGGAAACCGTTCCTTTGTCAAATAAAAAAACACTGCAAAATACCTTAAACAAACTAGTCGTGTGATTTTTAGTTTTGGTTTGTGTGGTATTTTGGAGTGTTTTTATATTAAAATAGCATCTAGTTTCCTGAGAAAGATGATTTCTGCTTTTTATTTTTCCTACCGTCATGGAATAGTGACTCGTCAGTCAGTTGACCTTAGGTCAACATGTCTAGATAACGGTCTTCTACTGATGACGATACAGAGGTGAAAATTTTCATGACAGTTTCTACAACTTAATAATAAACTACATTAAAACAAAAACGCATACATTTTGGAAGAGGATCATTTAGGAAAATATTCGAAGGCAAATACAAATATATGAATATATATCAGCGACGTTAGTCTACATGTGGCGGAAAGTTCCTCGGACAGAGACTCAACATGATGTTGAGTTTTTAAATTCCCCAGCAATTGTCCAAAAAACGCAGCCATCGAGAGGGGCACCATTACCCAGAGTGTTTCGAGAGCGCCCGCAGATTACTTCCATAAACACGCATGAAATTTACCGCGGAAAATTCTCTGGTTTCGACAGTCCATCGGATATCCTAGAACTTCAACAAGAGTATGCGAAGAGAGAGAGAGAATGCGTGCGCTGCTGAAATAGATGCAGATTAGATCCTAATGAGATGAGTTTTAGAGGAAGAGAGAAGCACGTTACACTCTCGAAGAGCAATAAAGCCGATGAAAAGTGCGGCAGTAGGAGGGGGAGAACTGCGGCAGGCGGTCTGAATAGAAGGTCTCGTTACGCGCTGGAATATAGCTGACGATGATGGCAACTAATGGAACGAAAGGCAGCATCTCTTATTCCCTTGTAACCAACATCCGCTTTCCAGCTCATTCTTCCATTTTCCCGCCATTCAACTAACACTTTCGAAAACCATTCCTCTTAAATTTCCCTTTCCTTTCCCCCATACGACGCACACACTGTATATCTCTTAACAGTCAATTATATCCCCTAGCTCTTCACTTTTTGCAGTTCATCCTCTGAAGTAATGCGCGGTTTATTTATTGCTTTTTCGATCGAAGTTTATAATGAAACGTTTTGTGAGATAGTATACCTATTTCTTCTGAACCCTTTCGAATGTTATCATTCTGTATTATGATTAATGAATCTCTAAGGTTGTGCCACCGTATTTTGAGGAATTTAATATTTGTCATCCTTCTTTAGGCTCATGTTTGAGAAAGATCGATATTTCTTCACTTTTGTCTCCGTCCTTTTAAAATTTACGATAGTATAAACGTTACCGAGTTATAAGAATTGCTAAGCATTGTGGTTCAGTGAAGAAAGCAACGGCCGAATACCTATAACGTCATGATGCCTCGTCGCCTTATCTTCTTGCAAAGCCTATGGTAGCAACATTCTACGTGAAAGGATATTCCATTCATCAAAATATGGCAGTAGAAACTTTTTTCGGATAGGCTTAATTTCATTCAGCCAGAAAGCAGCGAGGAGTAAGGTAGAAATATCTCTCGATTTTTAAACTTCAGATGAATGATAACAGCCGTATACGCGATCACAAACACGATTGCCTGGTTTATATAGTGCTATGTTCGCGGTGTTAATGATGCTTCGATGAAGCCATGAAACCCCTCGATTTTCCTCGCTGCCGCGAGATAGACTTAAATAGAGGAGGCAATTGCTAAATTACTACGAACATTCTATATCTTGTCAAGAATAGAATCGAAACTTGTGTGGAGATGTGTACATCTGACTGCCTTATTGTTCTTGTTAAGAAATTTAACAACAAAATAAGGGTATTACGGCCCTCCTATTTTCTCATTCGTAAACACATCAGTTCTAGGTCAAAAAGTAATCAATCTATTGTACCGCAGTTAATTTTTCAAAGCACGTTTTCCACGACGATCACAGAAAGCTGGTAATCTGCTAATTCAACAACGATGAAACGATTTTTGTTCCACAAATATTTACGCTATTCCCTTCCGGGCTAAGCACGTTATTTACCTCCTTCATTCACACCGCTCCTTCAAATTGTCTTCTCCTGTCGTACCTCTTTCGCATCAGATATATCCATAAATCTTTTCATTCATTTCAACCCTGTCTTTATGCAAAATCAATCTTTTCTCCTCAGCAGCTCATTCAGTTGATTCAACAAGCCACTCACATTCTCCTGTCTTCTTTATCTGCTTCCATTCAGCCATACTACAAGTCTGAATCAACGAAAAACAACCTCTCAGCACTGGTTATTTAAACCCTCTTTCTCGTGACGTCCGTTCATTGCTCAATTACTATTGACTTTGTATATCACAACTAATTTTCGTATTCAATACTTACTCTTTTCAAGATAAGTTTTCCATCCCCAGCTCTAGAAGATGCATTTTCTGAATTCTGATTGTAAAACAGCATGAAAAAAGATTTTGCTTTTGATTCCCTCTGAAAACTAGAGAAGTCGGGTGATTTCTACGGAAATGTAAATACTTTCGATTATGTACGAAAAAATGTGAATGCGTTAGGCACTATAACATTCAGCACACCTTTGTGAGGTGATAACTCACAAAGAGAGCAAGTTAAAGGAGACCGAGGAAACAACAAAGGTCCCTTTCCAAGCTCTTTTGCTGTATCACTCAGGATACTAATGTATATAATATTACATGTAGGAAACAGGGATGTTTATAGAGAATAAAATTCCCTATGCACGTTAACCAATCTGATGTTCATGATTAGACCGTATGAAGCTACCATTTTGTAAAGGTCATCTCATGTGTAACATCATGATGATCATAATATTTTGTATGAGGTCTTATTGTAGTGGCAACCATCAAATTTACGTAATTTAACAAAAGCAAAGTACAAGAAAAACAGAAAACGCGACCTATATTTCAGAGCAAAGGAAGATGATGTAGTTAAGCTTTGACACCTAAGTCGAGCTTTCGGTTTATTCCTGCTCTGTAATTTGATAACAATTTTTTCCTGGCCCAATCATAATTCAACAGTACCATAGACTGACTAACTCTTGCAAAGCAAGAGAGTTCCGAATGATCCCAAATTTCATTGACCTACTAACTGTTTGCTCACTACGTGAACTGATAGCACGCTTTCTCTAGCTGAAGCAAGGCAATTAAGTTGCTGTACACAGTTCAAATGGAAATTGAAAATACAAATAGTAAAACCAACAGGTAAAATACCAACGTAGATATGCTTGTTAAATAAACCCGATTTCGTGTGTAAGATCTCTATCGTATAGATGATGGGAAGATGGTAAACACACGAGATGTAACGCAGCCTCTACGGCAAGCATAGCATCATATGATCACATATGATGCTATTTGCTGGCAAAATATGCGCGCGAAATTTAAACATCGTACAAGATAAACTGACGTTAACAACTTATTTATTGACTTACCCTCGTATTATTTCAGACGGTAAGAGAGAAAATCTACGGGGGTGAGGGGTTCGTGAGGGTTCCTTAGGTATGGATAAATTTCAAAGAGTGCCCTGATTAGGTTTAAATTGGGTAATAGATTGACAGATAAAGGCTGAACCAGGGAAACGGTTCCAAGTTCGGAAATGCCAATCCCTTACTTTAATTAGTCTGAATTGAAGAGAATTGAAGCTAAAACTCGCGTACACCATTACTTTACCTTACATTAATTGACACACGAGGCTGAATCTGGGTAATTACTTCTCGGGCTAGCAAGCCGCTCTTGGTGAGGATGCAAACTTTTTTGTCTTTCTGATATACGTAACGCCATCATTGATATTGCGGAAATTATACCGAAAACGACAAAACTGGTTCAACGTGAATATTCTGAGGGAAGCTCCTTTCAAATATCTAAACGCTGTACTTAGCCTGATTAAATTTCCAGTACGTAATTATGTATCCCAGCTCCGACAGATGATTTGATAAAAAAATGTCGTTTAAGCCACCAAAGAAAATTAAAATACATATGAATAGATAAAGTAGTACCTCAACTTACGAACTACTATACGTTCAAACTTTTCGACAAACGAACTTTTTTCTTTCTCCATTTTGGCGTCTAGATACGAACTTAATGTCGGAATTCAAACAGAAAAAATAAAAAGAGTTAATCCGAAAATGGGTTCCAAGATACAAACTGTCGAAATAATTAATTCCTAGCTACAACGAATTAAGTTCGTAAGTCGATTACTGTAAATATAAAATTATTATAACAAAATAGAAGGGTAAGCTTTAATTGAGGGATATATTCAGCGGGGTTGAAAATGCTCTATTTATTCCACAAAGGTACATCAACTGAATATAAATTAAGATAATGTTCTGATAATATTTCCAACCTTAATTTAGCTATACACTGTATAATATACGAAAGGGAAATTTCATCTTCTGATAATGAGAAAATAGCGAAACATACAACTAAATGGTCTTTCCCACAGTATTTGCATCAGCGAATATTTATGAGATATCTTTTACAAATTTACCATTTCCCCATTCACTTCACGTCTCAAAATTACGTGAACCATCGAAAGTGCGAAAAGATTCGAATATTCGGACTTCTCTCAAAAAAACACCGGGGTCTAACTCTTCAACCGACACGAAAGTTCCAAATCGCTTTTTTCGAATCTGTTGTATCCGTCGAAATAGAATCTTGGCACTGATCCACCCCTTTAGAGGCTTTTCGAGCAATTATGAGCAGACATGCGTAAATATCTCTAATACGTTTTTATAAAGAGAACCCAGGGCAATCGAGGAATCCTTCCTTTCTACCTCTCTCTCTCTGGCTTTACGTCATCGACCCCTATAATTCCATGTAGGGTAGCAGCCCAAAGCACGCATACCAAATGAGAAACTGAGATTTTCTAATTGCAACACTCAGATTAAATCGCTCGAGGCATTGGTTCACGTTTTCATTTTCAAATTCTCCTCTTGGAGGAGCCACCGTCGAAAGGGTCCAGGGAGGCTGTCCTTAGGACGCTGTCCTAATAGACGGAATTTCTCATTAAAATCGCGTTCGGAGAAGACTGCAGCCTTTAGCGGAACGTCTATCATTCCACGTTACGACGCAGTCTCAGAAATTGAACCGGTTGGAGCTGTGATTTCAAAGCGGTTTATCAATAAGTTATGTGATCAATAAACTAAAAATAAGATTTGATCGCAACGGCTGTAGAGGATGGTACCTAATTTTATATATTCACGTCTTCATACATAGAGTCTAATCTTCACATATATATCCAATTTTATCTGTTTAATGTAATCTCAATAATATGATCGTAGCTCTAATTAAGTTGTACTAATTATTGTGCCATGTTAACAGGTAAACTTAAAATTTTAAGTAGCTTAAAATAATAGACCCATAAACATCCGAGTTTTAAACCTGAGCGGACAAAAGTGTAGTGTGAGCTTAAAAAGTATTCTAATATTCACAATTAATATTAAAACGACTTCAAATAGCATCAACAATATGAAATTACCTATGTTTATCATCATATTTTTGAGTGTTTTGAATATTAATTGTGGATATTAGAAAAATGTTACCCATGGGTAGTACCATGTCGTTGATAGTCTTTGAAGTTGTTGCAATATTAATTAACTTCACGATCAGTGACCGTTTCCATTTTAACATTCGTCATCAACATAGAATATAGTATGGGATAGGACTATTTTGTGACTTACAAAAGCAGGTCATTTTAGGACGATGTCGGTTTTAATAATCCAGTTGACGTGACGGGAAAAGAATATGATGAAAATATGGACGTTAGAGCTATCTCCGAGGGCAAAATTAATACCTAACTTCTATTAATAAGCAAAAACGTTGGAGTGGCAAAGGCCCTTAAAATGCGTCGGTTCAATGCACCGAACAAATTGAAAATAACCCAGAGGAAGGAGAAAATGTGTATACACTTTTGGATGAAAAAAGAGGGTTTAAAAACTAACTTCATAGCTGCTGCTCCGCGTATCAGAGAAAAATCAATTGCAGCAGATAAAAACAAAAGCACGCTCAACTGACCAGAACGACCCAATTTGATTGGAAGCCAAAACCAGTTTCAATTAATTCCTAATTAATCTCTCCGGAATCTGCCGCTGCATTTTCAGCGTACAACTGTATTCCCAATGCTCATCCCTTTTCCCGAATAAACACTGTTCACTGGCTAGGTTTACAATTAACGAGACCTAGTCCATTCAATAAAATGCGCTGGAATTTGGCATCGGAAATTTTGCAATCATGTGTGTATCCGCTCTCCATAGCGAGCAAACGTTTGTTTAAAAATTTGTACGTGCACTCCATTCGTCAATGTTAATCGAAACGGAGAAGTGTACTTAAAACGATTTCATACAATTACGTGATAGCTTTCAAAAATAAATATAAGTAGGTAATAATCTCTTTCAGTTAACTAAAGAATCACGCTTCTCTAAAGAGAATGTGACCGGCGATTTTTTTAATTTGGTGATATATATGATCTAACTTTAACTTTGTTCTTTTCCTGATATTGTAAGAATTACGAACAGTGTACTTTAGTGAGCTGAGATAATTGACTTCAAACGTTTAGTTTCTTTAGAGGAGACTTTGATAACGTAATTTCTATAATATATTTACAGTAGTCTCTCGATGATCCGAGTTAATGTGGATCTGGACCACCTTGGACTCTTTGGAATCGAAAACTCGGATAACGAGGTAGGGTCGTCCTGCGTACATAAATTATGAAATAAACACGCTATTTAAATACCTAACCGTAGCACAACGTGTATTAACTACTAAATTTTATCTTTCATGAAAAAGCTTTTTTTAATATATCACTTTTCCTTCATTATATATGCGTCTATTGTATTACAGATACAGTTCTCTCTTCTTTTCACCGATTATCTCCGGATTATTATGCCGACGTTTGCTTGCCTACGCAGAACTGGCACGGTACAGTTACTGCAAAAGTAATTAAATTGGTGAGTTATGGGATAATAGGGAACCTCGGTGAATTGGGACTCGGATAATCGAGGCTTCACTGTACCTCAATTGTATCAATTTCACAATTCCCTAATTTAGTAATTTATAGGTTGAAGAGGTGAAATAAGACAAAAACTAACTTTGACGGAATTATTTTTACTTTGGCCACATCAATCAGATTAATCATGGGCTCGATTATTTATCAATTTTAGGTTAATACCAGCTTTGAATATTTTATATTTTATAGAACAAGGATAACCTTTCCCGCTGCAATTATCTTCGTACGGCTATAATACTTCAGCATACATTCATCAGAGAAATAAATTGTTAGTGATTTAACTAATTTGCGCATTAATCCATCGCATCTGACAGGTGCAGATACCGATATGATTTACCAGTATCTGATACGAGCACCGCATTTCAACCGCTAGAAACTATCTTTCTTTTAAACTTAATATTGTTTAAATCTAAATGAATTACATAGTCGAATTTTAAAATGAAAAGTTACAATTTGTGGTCGAAATAATTCAACTGCCAATGCGTCAAAGATCTTTAGATGACGATGTTGATGATAAGTGTATCTCCAGCATTTTTTAAACTTTTAAACACTTTTCGTAAAAAACTGTTACGGCAAATCAGTAAGCGTTACTCAAATGCTTCAGGACGCAGAATGGAAATCTCTAGAAGATAGAAGATTTAAACAAAGGATAATTTTACTAAATAAGTTCAGAGAAGGTACTTTGGTAGAAGATGTAGCCGATATTAAGCGTCCTTCCTGTTACGTAGGCCGTTCTGATTCTGAGAGGAAAATCAGAGAGATAGACGTTAGAACGAATCGATTCAAAAATTCATTTTTTCCGCGAACGATACGCGAAATTAATCGATTAGGGACATAGAGTAATGGTGTATACACCCCCAACCATACACCGAAAGGCGGCTTGCAAGGTACATGTAGATATAGCTGTAGATGTCTAGCATTACCGCAACTTGCCTTTGTATTATCCGTTCACATGCCAGGTTGCCGATTCCTGACTTGACAACTTAATTTAAACCGATTTTTCTAGCAAATTTTCAAAAATGGAGTACCTGAAGAAATCTAATTAGTCATCATTTGTGGCTATTATTTCACACTTGCATTTCACATGTGATATTTCACACTTGAACTTGAGGAACTGAAATCGGTTGCCTACGTTCTTTGATTATTAAGGCTCAATATGAATGAGCTTTTATTTTTAAAATCTTTTCTCATCCCGGAGTTGGGGAAATATATCTCAGATGGCGGTTACACTTCATCTGAGAAACAGACTGGGAGAAAAGACTTAGCAACACCTTACACGAAATGTCTTAATAATATTCCTGAAGAACTACGCTAAAATAAAACTTACTTTAGCCACAGTACTGACAAGGAAATGTAAAAGAATTCGAAGAGTTAAGGAATAAAATGTTGTATAAAACCCAACATTTTGGAACCTTCAGGAATTGGTAACGGGAAGTCGTATCTCCCGAGAACCCGCGGGAATTTCCGAAACAAAGCTTTTGTTAACTATTTGATGATAATCGCTAATTCTGGAAGTGCAGATGTTAAACAAGAAAATATCCATAGAGGTTGGGCTGACGTAGTTACAGTGAGACCCGGCGCAGTCTTTCAGATGTTTCGTGACATTCCTATAGGTCAAATGTTAACTCAAAATGTAAGTAAATAAATACCTTTATTTGAGGTTGGCCAATATTTCTTGTCTGAATACGAGTTCCAGTATTATTCGCTTGAAAATCAAAAAGTATTTCGAATAGTATTTGTTATTTTTAAAATCGTTAATAAATCGTTAAATCGTTAATAAACGTAGGGCATTCCTCGCGCGATCAGTAAATCGTGAGCTTTGTTTAGTAACATCCATAATCAAATTTTATCCATAAGAAATTTTTCTTTCATTTTCCGTAGGCATTAATCGAATTTTTAATGATGCATCTAAAGGAATCTTCGAGTTGGGAGTGAGACAATGCGTTGTTTCATATAAACTTATTATTTGCCCCAAAGAATAAAATATTTAATCAATTAGTTCCGATATCTGATGGAACTTTGTCCCATTCAGTACAACAATAACCAAATTTGACTATGTTAACAGAATTTATATTTTAAAAACACGACCTTTTTCTAGGCTCTCACTCATCTTCACGGCTAAATAGTTGAATCGTTATACTTTTTCCACTAGAACTGAACCATCACTTAAAATTAAAACTCTGTCACTTCTAAGTGTTAAATAAACGTTTTCTAACCTTCCTGAAGGTAGAATAACACTGTTCAGCCTTCGCAGCCCATTTGGTGGATAATGGACATCAGAGCACGTTTTCCGCGAATCTTCTCCACAGGCTGCCCAAAGGGAAGAAGTTGAATGCGATGGAAATAATAGAAATCACTTGTGCGACGAACATAACCAATGAAATTACCTTTCCTAACCCCTCCCCTCTCCTTACTCTCCCTTCCAAGTTAGCCCCTATATAAGGTCCTGCATGTTACTTTGTAACCTCACCTGATGATGGCTGTTCGCCGAAACCGGTAGTGTCTTTAAATATATCTTGTGGAAATCACCAAGTCTTTTTCTTTATTTCATTTTTATTTCTTCATATGTACCATTTATGAAAAGTACAAATTTCGATTATAATTATTCATTGTTAAGATGCATTTTCACCGCGTTTCAATTCAGAGAAAAATTTTATTATTCTAAGATTTTTTTACTCATAAGCTATTTTCTTAAAACAAACAAGGACTGGATGATCTGCAGCGGCATCATCAGGAAAAAATTTACACAAATTTCAGACCGAAACAACGATCGTTCTAAACGCACAATTTGCGGACTGGACAAAATCAAACTGTAATACTTTAAGCGTGGGAGCTACTACCTAAAACTAAATAATGTAAATAATAACAAGTTAAAATTTTATGACTTAAATAACGTTAAGAAAGTCTCTTTAGAAGACCAAGCTTCTTAAAAACCATCGATACGTACGCAGACTACATTTATGGTAAGGTGGGTGCTAAAACCCAAAATATTACCTTCTGACCCAACTTTTTCAGAACCTCATTTCGCAACCCTGATTTTCCAAAAGTAAAAGAAATGGCTATGCGGCATCTCTACGGCGATAAGCAAAAACCACCATTCCGTTCATGAAGGCATATTGGAAATTTATTTTAAGGATGAAAACTCAAAAATCCAAATGATTTATGGGAATGGAAACTCGGGAAATGATGACTTCGCTCTTCTTCTCATAAAAGAAGTCGTCACAAAAACAGACGAAGCGAATCGTAAATTTATGAGATGGCACACTTTCGTGGCGATAAATTCGGGCCTAAGCTCACTTTATTTATTCTTAATAAGGAAAGGGGTGTTCCATGAGCGTGTTACTTGTCCATCCCATGGGAAGGGAGCGTATGAATGATGGAGAGGACGAGCTTAGTTTCGAGTTCCGCGGATTTTACCCCTTTCCTCAGCAACAAGGCTTCTCACGTAATTTATCAAGCGAGGTAGTGACATGAGCTCTTCTCGAAAAATAGGTAAAAATAACACTAACATCAACTACTTTAAAATACAAATGCTTGCGTAACGATTACGGATTTTCTAATAATGAGCGAAAGTACTACAGTCACTATTACGCCTCTGAAGATGCACTCTGGGAGTGCGAAACGCGCGTTAGGCTCAACTATCCCGTTTTTGGTGGTTTTCTGGATTTTATGACTTCTGTTACACTTTGCCACCAGCAGCACTCCATTTATTCAATAATGAGCGAAATTAAAATTACATAAAATACGTTTACAGAAGGGATAATAATAATAAAGGACTTTATTCAGGGCGAGATTGAGACTAACAAGTCTCTTCTTACATCTAACCCTTCGTCATATGAGACAAGAAAAGAGAGAGATAGCTTGCAAAAGTACAAAGAAGAAAACTACTTTGTGGATTAAAAAACCTAAGCTAAGAGCTCAGGGAAAACTCTCCACTGCAGGAAAACACCCTCAAGAAGGAGGGTGTGAAAAACCTGCGAAACCTACGGATAGAAAACTAAATTTGATGATGAAAGTAGATTGATAGAGTTATAAATTACATGAAGACAAATCAACAGAAATAAACAATAAAGAACGAATAACAAAATGGAGTTATAAAAATCATGAAGACAAATCAATAGAAATGACCAAAAAAGAACGAATAACAACACATTAACATAAAAAACCTGTATCTTACAAAATTATCAAATTTGGAAGTGATTAGAAAATATACATAATTTCGCTTAGTAAAAAGCACGTCAAATATTCAGAGCGAACCTAAAGTTAATCAAAAACTGGCTAAAACACTTTTAAAAGACACAAGAAGAAAATACAATAAAAGTTATATAATAAAGAAGATAAAACACATTAAAACAAAAAAGGGGGGAAAATCATCATAAGGATAGGGATAAGGATAAGGATAACATTCTCAAGCAAAAACTCTAATAGAACTGAAATTCGAACCCGAATCTCCCACTTTCCTGACGGATATCCAATTTAGCTATCTTCTCAGAACGTTCAGACTTATTGGTAAAATAGTTATATTGGCGAGAGCAGCCAACCGGTAAGTAAAAGATCATGGCTAGAATCACAATCCGGTCACACTTTATTCCTGTCCGTTTCTCCTAGGGAACGTTCAAAGAAAATAAGATAGATCAAGCGAAGAGAGCATTCCAGCAGAAAAAGAGTTGCTGATAGCCAATGTTACAGGGTAGAATCAGATCATCAGAAAACAGTTTACAAAAACTTACATATGGAATATTCTTTTATATAATTGTTAGATATTGACCGTTATAGTAGCAGAAAAGATAAATAACGGGGATGTGCGATTGAAAAAGGATACAAATGAAATGGATAGACCGGATAAGTGATTCGAAGAGCATCTGAAGAAATAACTCACTGGAAAAATTGGTAAAAAGAAGAAGAAATTTAATCTCGCACGATTAAGTTCTTTCATAAAGACGTATGGGAGAAAATTTATAGGAAGACCTAGGGTTGATTGTGAGAGGTAAATAATTCTTATTGTTAATTTAGGAATTATGAGGAAATTAAGCAATTAACTGGGGACAGGACGGCTTGGAGAGCTGCAACAAACAATTCTCCGGATAGGTATCCTATAATGATGATGATGGATGGATGACTTTTCGTTACAAACAGCGCTCTGATTTTTATTTTTTTAACCGTCCTCACAAGCGAGGTGGTATTTAGAATCTATTACGCCTATATCTCTTACTTCAAATCACGATTCAATGCAATTACGCCTGAATCTTATGCCGCCGGTGTTGCATGAGAGACGCGTATACGTCACGCACAACAGTTCTCTTTTATTGTGTTCTTTCGGAACGTCCTTGTATGTTCACTGTATCGTGATTGTACTTTAAGAATCGCATGGAAATTATATACTTCACCATCTATGTCACTCAATTTCCCAATATTATGACACACCACGAAGGACCCCACCTTTAGGCAAGGAATTAATTTCGCCGCAACTAAATAATTCGAACGATCGATTGGTAATCCCAATGTAATTTCCTATACCTCTATTGTGAGATTCATCAGAAGCGAAATATTGGAGTGTCTGGAAATGGAATATTGGAGAATCCACTTAGTAAATTCATCAGCCCGTTGGATGCTTGAATCCTATATCCGTCCGCCATTAGCTAAAAAAGCTTTCGAGTGGGGATGAGGCGACTAGAGAAGAGGAGTGAGGCAGTTTGTCCTACCTTTTCTCACCGAGATAGATCTCTATAAGAGGAATGAGTCCACGAAAGAGCAGCACAATGACATATGGATAACACTTTTCAAAGAATTCAAAATAAGGACAGACTAAAATGAATGCCATTCTTCAGCGTCACTAATATCTAAGTGGCTTTCAAATTATCAAAGTCATTAACAGGACAGAGACGAAATAAAATAAGATACATTTCCTCTACCCTGAACATACGAAAAAAGAAATAAATATGTCTTTTTACTATTTAATAGTGTAGCTGAGACTAAAACAACATGTACATTTCTCAGTCCAGTACCGAAAGATTAATGAAAAATCTATTTGCAAAGATTTGGTAGCACGATTTTTATTAATTTATTCCTCCATAACCCCTTCCTCATCCAGATTATTTTCCTTCGCAAGTTTTTATAAAGGGAACAGAATTCCGCTATTCCATACATTATTTTAGTAAACAAGAAAAACGTAAATGAAATTGCGAAAAGTATTATTCATCATTTACATCATACTGTTTTATTGATAGGTTATTTTCGTCGCCCCTCTTATCCGTCTGAAACATGCCTGAAAACTCGAAGAAATGGGTTCGAATCTCAGTTACTTTTAACTTTTCTTTCCTTGCGAAATGAAAAATACTCCAGTAATCAACATATGGTGGCGGAAACGCATAAGAAAGCTAAAAAAATCATTCTTTTATAGATCGGTATGACCTTTTTAGTTCGAAGCTGCAAGACTAAACACGTCGGCGCCTGCCAATTTATTCTCTAAAAGCAAAATTGACCCGCGGTGCGTAAACGGAGGGCGCCGCCGAAGAAAACCCATCCGCCTGCGAATCCCATTAATGCCCCCTTCCGAAACATCCCACTACTTTAAAAACATCGGAAATGGTCCCGCACGCCCACGCACCATCGCTTTCACTTTGCAACGCATTCGAACCATCCCGGTTCACGATCGAGTCATGGCACTATTCCTCCTGTGCAGAAACATCGACTTAATTCATCCCTCCGGCAGTTTCTGACCGCACCTCTCCTTCCCTGTCCCTTTGCAGCGTTTCCACCTCCCTGCCTTGCACGTCGCACCGCCCCACCCAAGGCCAGCTACGGAATTCAATTACCTTTCGCACAATGAGAGGTTTCGTGGTGAGATCGACCTGCACACATCTTCCGACGAACCCTGCTCCTTATACGACCCCGCCTCAGGCAGAATGCGCTCCCTGAGGGGCTCCCAGAACTCCCTACCGCCTTCCCCATTCGGTTCTCTCTTTCTGGCAACATTGCCTCCTTTCCTTTCCTCCAGAGATTCCACATCTTGGGAGTGTCAAACGTCCCGCAACGTAGTGCCTCCCAAACTTTTCTATTGCACGCCGCAATTTTGTATTCACTCAAATTTAGCGGAACACTAAGTCAGAGTTTTGTGAGTTTCTCTAGATTTAAACTGAAATAAGAAACTATAATTGGGACAGTTTAGAAACCAGGAGGAAGAAAAAGAGATTATCGGTATTTTATAAGTCATTCGTGGTAAGAAGGTGGTAAGAAGGTAATAAGATTCGTGGTAAGAAGGTAATAAGAAACTATAATTGGGACAGTTTAGAAACCAGGAGGAAGAAAAAGAGATTATCGGTATTTTATAAGTCATTCGTGGTAAGAAGGTGGTAAGAAGGTAATAAGATTCGTGGTAAGAAGGTAATAAGAAACTATAATTGGGACAGTTTAGAAACCAGGAGGAAGAAAAAGAGATTATCGGTATTTTATAAGTCATTCGTGGGAATTACTGCGTTTAAGGAAATACGCGATAGAGTAAAAGTGGCAGATTACCAGGGGAGGCACGACCACAAATACAAAGTTAGATGCATTAAGCAAAGAACCGATAATAGGAAATACTCTTTTTTAAATAGAACTATCGAGGAATGGAACAGTCTACCTGCAGGAGTCTTTGAGCCTTTCCCAAAAAATGTCAAATGTTTTATGAAATGTATAAGTAAAACTAATGAGATGACGAGTGAGCCTGCCGATGACGAAGTGTGAGACGAGTAGGGGATCGCCTGTTAGGGTGATGTACGGTGGGGACTTCGTGGGCCCCGTGACCGCTACGGTAGCCGTGAAGGCCTATCAGGAACCCTGAAAAATCTTACGTGAAAGTGTTATCGACAAGTTGCTATAATGCTGTTTAGGGGTAATTTTCAGTTAATGCATACGTTTGTATATATTGTAATGTATATATCTTAGTGTTTGTAGTGGTTGTGATGTAAAAGTATAATTGAAGATGTAATTGTGATTAGAGTAGTTTTTAAACAATTGTAGTTAATTGACGGGTAGATAGATACCAACTTTCTGTATTTGTTTATGTGTAACTAAGCCATATTGTATGTAATTGTTCTGTAATGCACGATAACTAAACGTCGCCACCGGACGAAATGTCTAACTGCGGCGGTATTGACTAATAATAATAATACATGGAATTAGAAGTTACAGCACTTAATTCAAGCTCTTATTGAATGACGAAATATTTTGCAAAACAGAGCGCACGTATTATGGGAAATTCGAAGAAAATGTCAGCCACGAAATTTACCCGGCACGCAATGACATTACCCACGGTATTTTGCTGTGCCGCAGCACGCCAGGGAACTTGCGGGAAATTCCTTTTCTTGGAATCCATTGTACTATACTGTGGTGTTGTCCCGAGAATCTCGATCGGGATACAAAGAACGTCGTACGCACGTTGTTTACCTATGCATAGTTACAACATGGTTCCTACTCACCTTTATTTAAGGATTAGCTGTGGATTAGTCGGCAATTATATCTACGATAGTCGTCCATGATTTCGCATTTCATTGGCTGTTAAACGGATTTCAGTTACGTCCACTAACTCTTACCATCCTTTCATTTTGCATTCCACCCAGAAAATTCATTTGCAGTTTTTATGTACAACTTATTCCATTGCAAACTTTGTATTTAATATGAATTCAGTGTAGAATTTACTCGGTGATTTCTAATATCCCTCTTATTTGGAGGGTTATAACGATCCATGTGCTGATGCGCCTAAGTATATAGTTAAGATAAGCGTACCATGCATTACCTATTATTGCATCGAATATTATTGCTAATTTTTCCGCACATCCAACAAATAAATCTTGCAATGAAATCCTACCCTCTCTAGCTAGTGCCTCTGTTCAAATAACCTTTCTTTTCTTACTGGCACGCATTGAGACAAACACGAGTTGGAACTTGGAAAGTTTGACGATTAATAATAGATGGCGGAGTCCCTGAAGATATATAACTAGCGATATGAGATGTGCCTTCAGGAATGGAGGGTTTTAGGGCTAAGACTCAGCCTTTAGACGCGTCGTCTCGTTGGAAAGGAAAATTCAACATCGTCCGATCTTGTAATACAAGGTTGTGCAATTTGCGCTCCTGTCACCAGTTCCCTACGACCTAGAGGCTAGTTCTTCCCTGAAAATTTCGGTCGTTTTTTTATTCTACGGCTATAAAAATGAAGTGTAGAAAAAGAAAATTCGATTCTAATCTAGAAAATTAAAATACCATTAGATTATAATCCTAGGAAATAAAAAAAACTACGGCACCTTTAAATATCATTGCAATGAAATACTCCAATTAAGGGTTAAAGCACTCAGAAACGTTACGCCAAAGATTTTTCACCGAATTCTTATTTGGTTGAAACGCACACACTCCCCAATACCACGTCATAGACGACTTCCTCGACTCTTCTGTCTTCGACATCCTTATCCTTTAATGTCTTCTTAGTACGCCATTGTATCTTGACCCTCCTCATGCCTCCTCGGCTGTTCTTTCCTCTCCATTGTCACGTTTCCCCGCAACATATATTTGCTCTATTCTACAAAAGTCTTTAAGTTTCCCTCATTTTTCGCCTTTTATTCTTTTATCATTTCTTTTTTCCCTCCTGGCTACTTCTGTAATATCTGCAAGAAATTTAAATACCGCGGCCAAAAATCTATTGAATTGTTTCCTTCAAATTGTCCATTATAACGCTTCGTAAGCCAGATGTAAAGTCTACCGTAGAATTCATGAGGTTACGGTAAAAATTGCAATAAAATAAAATGTTTCCCCACCGATTGTATAGGAGCTTCCTCCGGCCTTGTAAAACCACAAAGCTGATCAAGTGAAAAGTACTGCTAATTCCAACCCTTTGTCACCAGGTAATCTCCGCCGACGCCCGTTAAATCCAATTGGCTCACTCTGCGGCTTGTCCGAACTCCTTTTACATTCGAGGCATTCGACTCAGTCTCGGATACTTTAGTCCATCTCTAGAGTTGTAAAACGACGCTAATGAATTTCCCCCTTTGCAGCTTTTAACTGCCCCTCTAAACAGCAGAAACCAGCTCACAAACGATCTTCTAACTCGTCCACATTCGCTTTTTCGAAATTATTGTCTGTTTTTATTTATTGTGACCAATTACCATAAATATTTTTAACCAATGCTAAAAATCAACATCGGCGGAAGACGATTCGACGACCATGAACTAGACGATAAGACAGGACAAGGAAGGTCGGCTCGCCGAAAATAAAAATCCGCGGCAGACAACTCGGTAGAAGTGAAATAATGTTAAATTAGAAGGGAATATTTAAATATCTGTGATGTAATAGCTATTTTATATTTCAAAAGGAACGGAATCATTATGGTCGACATTTTCATCTGTAAAGTAACATTGCAACTAAATGATAAGCATAGGATTGGATATGATTTGACTTGATAGAGTCTGTACATTAAGTTCTGTATCAAGTACAGTAATGATTGCTGCATTAAATACAGTGATACGTATTGAATTGAGTAAAGAAATAATTATCGCATTTAGAACTAAACTAAGTGTAATAGTGTAGTGCCCTATTGAGTACGATAGTACTTGTAATAATAAGGATTTAGTATTTGGTGTATTGGTACTTCGACAGCTTTTTGGAACTGAATATTACCAGATCTCTTTTCAATCTTCACTTTCGCTATCCCTTCATATTTCCCCCTCCATATTCTTTTTATCTCCTCTTTTGATTCAGTTCTCTCTCGCATGCCAT
This sequence comes from Ladona fulva, assembly GCA_000376725.2. Lineage (NCBI taxonomy): Eukaryota > Metazoa > Arthropoda > Insecta > Odonata > Libellulidae > Ladona > Ladona fulva. The sequence continues at coordinate 189,716 of KZ308300.1, read as the reverse complement.
TCGCATATTTTCTACGCCTTTCATTGCTGCCCTCAGCAATTTTCTTAGTGGCACGTCAGATAGGCGTGTGAGCCATGAAACTGTATCACTAATTGGTCCAATCCGAGCAGATGTCGGAAAAGGAGAATAGCAACTGGTGAATTTCACAGATAATTCCGCATACCATTTATTCCGTCATGTAAACTGAATTATTCCTAACATTTAAAGCAACTATCGAAAATTATTTCATTAACTCCATTTTTTGTTGTAAATTTTAAATGCTGAAATTTTAACGGTTGGATATGTGCTTATAAAATTTTTTTTCCAGTTTAATATGAATGAATATCAAGGAAATAATCGTACATTCCATTTCTGTTAAATATTCATCCCAAAGACCAGTTTGACCTTTTCATCCACTATTAACAGCTTTGGAGATAGAACGAGGCTTACAAGGCAAGATGAGAATTGCGGTAATTCTACCAAAATCTATAGTTTCATTGACAGTCACTCTGGAAGACCCTAATCTTCTTAAACTAAACAGTAATAGTAAATATTTCTGATATCTCTTGAACGAGGAATACTAGAAAATGAGGCAGTCGTGATATAACTCTTTAAGACATTGAAATCACTTCTGTTGGGAGTACCGCACTTTCTACCTTTAAAATCACCTTATCTATCTATGGTAAATTCATCAGTCGGTTGATTTACATATTCATCGATACCCTGTGAACCGCCATACGTCGTATGGCAGGGTGTGAAAACATTGAAAACACTAGTTAACTATCTGATTTTTGTGACTTACACTATATAGGAAAAGGTAGGCCATCTAATCTTGCTATAATAATATGGTAACTAGCGTTGCCACCAGGCTCACCGGCCAAAATATTTAAGAAATAAATTATCTCGCGAAAGCTTCGTTCATCCGCAACTTATAGATTTATATGCATTCAGAGGCATAGCCAAGGGGGTGGTTTAGGTGGTTCAACCCCCCCACCCTCCCCCTCTGAGAACAGAGCCAACAATAAACGAAAGCATACTCAATGTTGCCATATAAACCTCGCTGAAGATTCGCAGGGTGTACATGTTAGAATAAATGAATTCCTATTTTAATTAGATTTGGAGCAGAAGTATCCCTGCCCCTAGATTGTAAGCAATACGGTTTATTATAATACACCTCCATATTGACAAATCCTGGCTGCACCCTTGTATGCATTATTATATTTGTATGCATTGAAAACCATTACTAATCACAGCCATATTCATCCTTTTTAAAATATAGATTATGAATGCACAAATTAAACAAAAATATTTCTTCAGCTTTCCTTCGCATGCGACTTTCTGTATATTTTGGGAATGCTTCAGATTCGGCTGTCTGTACCTTCAGCCCTTGATTACCGCCAAAGAGAAGCTAAACATTTCTCAAAGGTTTATGGAGGCCCAAACGGACCGAAACCCCAAAGTAATTGAGGAGAATACGCTCGAATGTCCGGCTTCCGCGGTTAACCGAAAGCCATCGCAATTACATCAACGTGACCTTTTTAGGGAAAATTAATCGCCGGCGGCATACCTAGTAATAGGCGGGAAAGCGCTTACAACGGCATAGGGAGAAAGACGAGTTTCCACGGAGAAAACAGGCTAGAAGGCTTCCGCAAGGAATTCATAAATCTCATGTAAAAAGTGGAAATATAACCATAAACCGGATCTTTGCCGTTTCCAACCTCTAATAACTGATTATTTTTGATAATTCATTGTAAACAGTAATTCGATAAAGCGGGATAATTTTTGTTAAATTTGATAAAACACTTTTTGCTAAATATTTTACAGGTATTATTTTCTATAATTTTTAAGGCTGAGAGTTCAATCCCATAAGGTTGATGGTTTCGACCTCTACTTGGTGGTATGCCACAACAGAATGAAATAAGATGGTAGAATTAACACTTTAATTTATACAATACCACAATAAATACGAGTACACACACGACCTAGGTTTCATTGCTTAGTGATATCATCAGGTCAAATGATGATGTTGCTGATGATGTTGCTAAGCAATTAAACCTAGGTCGTGAGTGTATTTATTGTGGTGTTGTATAAATTAAAGTGTTAGTTCTACCATCTTGTTTCATTCAATTAAATCCTGGTTAAATCTCTTAACATAGGTCCCACTATCAGTTAATATTTTTAATGAAATTCTATATATATTTATTAGTTTTATGATTATTATTTAAAATAGTTTAACTTTTCAATCAGTATAATTTTGCTGTGTGTGTAGTGTAGAGCCCTAACGCTGGTTGTAAACCATTCCCTCCACCATTAGCTAACAAAATCTTTGGTAATGGGATGCGGGCAACCAGTTAAGATGAGGCGTGCGATAGTTTATCATCGTTTTCCCTCACTGAGCCATGAATCGAAACCTTCCGAATAAATTCAGCACGATGAGTGTATAAATAAAACTTTTCATAGGATTCGATAAGGACAAACCAGAATGAAAGAAACTGCGTAATTTTCATATTACGACAGCCGTGAGCAAGAGTGAGAAAAATTAGTTGACAACACTTTCTCCTTTGTCCTATATCAAAAGACAGCACCGTCACTTTGGAAGCGGATAAGTCATCCTTAGTACTTAAGACATTCTTGTAATACTGAATAAGATTATTAATGAAAGAAATCGGTCTTAGCTATAGTATTCGCCATTTCTGATTAAATTTTCTCATTCGAGGTTATCTAATAAATCGATGGTTACACGGATCCAACCTACCACTTCCTTGTCGAGAGTCGGAATGCAGAATCAATATTCTCATTGCCTGTGAAGGAAGTTTCCTTTGCCTGAATGCCTGAGATGGAATTCCCTCGACAAGAGATGGCTTGAAAAAGAAAAACAATTTCAAATAACTCCGCATTCCACATCCGTCGTTAAGTTGCGAGGAACACGTGTCTGGGGTAGAAAGGAACCTTTCCGACGTCTTCTGGCGTCGTGGTTCAAGTTGAGAATAATATAAGAAAAAGCAGAAGAATTGCCACGGAAGACAATAACTGCAGCCACGGAAGTCGTAGAGTGGCGTATTACGATGCCTTGAAAAATTCTAATCTCTGTGTGACTAGAGGAGTTTTCTGAAGTTGCTAAAGCGAAAAGCGGGGACAAGGTGGAACGTGCCCTATATATCACCGAAGTGTCGCGCCTCAGAAGATAATGTGTAGAAAGCTACAACACTTTCCTCTCTTGCATTTTTATTGTTAATCTCGGAAAAGACGTGCTCTCCCCGTCTCTCCACTGTAAGTACACCTCATTTCGGTTTCCAGAATATATCTCCCGAGAATCATTATGCAAAAAATTAGATCCATATATCTTCCGCTTAAAGGACTCTGAGCACAACGTTAAAGATTTACTTCAATGTTTTGAGGACTCCATTACAAGCTCAGAATAATAATATCAAATCAAAATTTTAACTTACGGTTAAGAACAAGATTTTTCCTTCTTGGCATTATCTCTTATGAAGGGGTCTACTGATGATTTTTGATGATTAGAGGTGATGATGAATTTAGTTTGGGCGTTATTTTTTACGTCCGGATCCTGCCGCAAACCCTTATCGTGAAAACCGGATATTCACAAACAACCGTTCCCTAACCAGAAATATCCAATTAACCCGAACCCGAAACCTGGAGTTTGGGCGCTAGAAACTTAATCACTCCGTTACGTGGCCAGTAGTAGGGGAAGAATTTATGAGAATTAAATCGCTTTGATTGTTCTAAAAAGTTATATGATCTTGAGATAATTATCCGAGGTTTTATTAGGAGCGGCATTCACGAAAATTACACAAAAATTATGATAAAGGTACCCCCTAGCATGTGCAGCCTAGCAATACTTTTCCAAGTTCCGTCCAACCAATTTTGAAGCTACAGCTGTCCGTTGCGAAATTTTATTTCCTTTGGCTCTATTTTTTCATGCCTGTATGATTCTGATCACTATGGAGGCTATAATGGGACAACGTTTCATTTTACCATTTTACTAGAGCAAACGCGATATTTTTTTATTTTTCTTCCTTAGCAATCATGGCATAGCTTCGCAGTCAGATCTCTCATAGAACTATTCTTTACACCCGAAGATTAAAATTATTAAAGGTAAACAAAGCCAGTGGCGTATTCGTAGAGGCAAAAGAGGCATAACCCCAATCTAAAACGACCAATTTACGGCTTTGCGCTCAGTTCGCAAGGAAATCTTATAACCTCCCGTCCCCTTTCGCGAGTTGCTAGATGCGCCCCTGGATGTATTACATAAAGGTTACGTATCGTTAGGTATTATTATTGTATCGTGTTTTATTGATTGAAGCATTTTCTCATCGATGAACTCCGTTTATCGTTGTATGTATCGTGTGGATATTATTAAATCGGAAAAATGATTGGTAGAATATTTGAAGTTTGCTGAATGTCATAAAATTTCAAAAACATGATCAGTAAAGAGTTCAATAAGACAAAACTATATTTTGAATAATTTCTTATTCGAATTGAACTTGAATCTCTCCTTTAAAAGCAAGAAAAACTCTTAAAAACGAAAACAAAAAGAACGTGATAGCGTACCACAATTTCCAATCGATTAAAGCTGCAAAAATTCATGCAATCGAGTTGTTTACTCAGCATGACATAATCTGTTCTAAAAATATATTGATGATGGAGAATCGATGGCTTCTACAAACAGTGGAATTTTTTCTATTCGGAACCCTTCTTCTCCGGGGAGGAAATGCACAGCGTGGAAGAGAGACAAGTTTCCCCAGTGAGGCAGAAAAAATTATCTGAAAGAGTCTGGGAATGAGAAGTCATGGCCGAGTAGTCACGTACGTCATCTAGGGGGTCATCTGTGAGAAATTGTACTTCTACCGTAAGGACGTGAGCAGAAGGACTCACGCGAGCTAAGTAAAAAAAACCGGTAGGAGTAATCTCTTGCCGTCCACTCAATTCTGAGAAAATTTGTAGCCGTCTTATTAACGATTTCCTCATCCTATACTGCGTCTGCCAAGAATAAACTCGTTTCTTGCAACACTAGAAATAACTCAAGGATTTTGTAATACTTTCCACGTGTGGATTACTGCTAGTTATATAGCAATGGTATCAAAATTTTAAAATTACCAAGTTCTGAGCAAATTCTGAGTTTTGCTTTGAATACTGAAAACACCCAAAAATCTACGTAAGATATCCAAAAGCGAATTAAAATCTATCATAACTCAATATTTATTATGATATAGGTACACAGATTTTCGACTATATGCAAGTTATGAAAATTACTACTGTTTGCTAACCTGAATTGTTGAAAATCTTGTATATGCTGACGCAAAAGGATTAGCCAAAAATCTTCCAGGAATTAAAAATCGTATCGAAAGTTTAGTTTAACATTTCAACTTATCAGCATTCCTCAGCAGTTCACGCTTCTCGTATGTAAGCTTAAGCAAAATAGTTGAGGAAATGATTCAACAACATTGATGATTTTTTCTTCAGTAGGAAAGAGCATCAGATCTTGTGGCGATAATTTCTGATAATTATAATAGAAACGATAGAAAGAAGGAAGCTAGAAATATAACCATACTGATCAAACAGAATATAAAAATAGAGGTGTGCAATAATAATAGTTAATTTAAGATCAACGGTAATTGTCCCAAATTTAACTACATCCTGCAATGTCCCAAAGGTATTTCTCTAAACTGTAATATTAAAACGTCTCTGTTTCGAGCATGTTAGGCCAAGCTTTGGTGAATTAAGTGAGGTTTTTTTTTCATCGGTGAACTTTGTTTAGCGTCTTACAAATGTGGTTTGAACTTGTGAGGAGTATAAGTGTGTCACTTCGTCAGATGAGAGAGATTTAACCTTAAATATAGTTATGCCAACAAAATGTTCTTAAGTCAATGCTTGTTTTCAACATGGGTCGTGCATTAAGTCTTATGTGATTAAGAGTTATTTTAAGGGAAGGCCTCCGGTATAAATATTACAGAACCTCATAAGACTAACATAACTGGGATATCTTTATTCTGGCTACGCTCCGAATTCATCGTCCTCGGCATTATGAATGTACCGCTTTCCAGCTATCGGCCATCGGACAATCTATACAAATACTTATACGAATGAGAAAATCTTTCTTTCTGAAAACCCTGTTTCCTTGTAACAGTTTCTACAAAAAAATTCTTATTCTGTTGTAAAATCAAAAGGTTGAGTTCAGAGGTTTACTGTTTTATCTGAATAGATAATGAGTATTCCTTCTCACTTACTGTATACGGTAGGAGTAACGAAATACTCAATCTGTTGACCTTCATCGTAGCTCACCTTTATTCTAATAATCTAAGAGTAAATAACATTCCGACTAAAACCTCAAAATGACCCCCAGATGAAGATGTCTCACGGAAAAAAATTTAAATGGAAATAAACGCTCGAGGGTAGATAAATACAGAGAGAAGGGATACGGTAGAAATGACAAAAACATCCTTTATGATGAGGTAAAAGGGAAAGGAACTTGGTGGTATGAATCCCACAGATGGAATAAATGACTGGCAATTCGACTCTTCGGCGAGTTTCATTTCCAAGCATTAGCGTCCCGCTTTTTATTTTTAAAGAGGGAAGAGAGGTGGTGAGCTGAGAAGTCATTAAGAGGGTAGAGGCCTAAATGGAATGGAAGAAAGAAATAATAAAGGGATGATGAAGTAGCGTATTGAGAAATGAAGAGTGGAGGGGGCGAAGCGTGGAGAACCTGGAGTAGGGATCAGAGGGCCATCTTTTCCCGTTCCTTCGAGAAGTAGAAAATTAATTTAGGGGGAAACAACTGAGTGCTCCGCATAGGAACCAAACAGTAAGAAAGGAAACAGTGGAAGAGCTTTGCCAATAAGTTAAGGTATCGGAATGGACGTGGTGTGTTCGAGAGAGTATCAGAATATGTGTCTGTAAAGTCATTAGCCCGAAAACTTGTTGAGTCCTCACCCTTGCCACCATTAGCTATCAGAAAGCTTTCTAGAGGGAATGAGGCAAGATCAGGAGAGGGGCACTTTTCTTGCTTTTCTGATTGAGAATCCTATGAAAGGTAAACGCCCACGAACAGCACATGACTACAACTGTCATAGTATTCTTTAAGAACTGACCAAACTTAATGCCAATATTTAGCATTGATCTCACCACGGTAGCTATTATATTGTTACATCTGTAAGCAAAAATGGGATGAAAGTAAAAAGAAACATTTTCCTCCAGCCTGTACTAATGATAAACGGGAAATATTCCATTCTTCAAGGTACGGCATCCCTACCATCTGATGGAATATAAAAGATAAAAGTGAACTCATATAAGAAAAAAGAGCTCTAGGAACCTTATTTTGGAACTTAATATTTTGCAAAAGCTGACCAACTATGTTAATATTTTATTATTATATCCTATATTGATTAATCGGACAGTTTATTCAATTGATTTGGTGCATTATTATTTGATACTCTTATGTCGTTTCATGCAAATCCTATTTTCTGCTCTTATCTGTACTAAATTTGTGAATACGCATATGGTCAGTGTTCACCTTTTATGTTTGTCTTATACAATATTCTTTTCAAATTTTAATTGAGATAACTACCTATTATATTACTGTTACGTGTGCTTCTTTTCAAGAAATTGTGTATTTTCCTTAAAACAGACTTGATTTTTTAACCCTAAGTATATTTCCCTATTTGTAATTTACTCTTAATAGCTATTTATTTAAAAAATTCTTTACTTTTAACCCCACGGAGATAAATCAGCTGGACCATGCAAGAGACCTAATACTGAATCTCTCCAAAATTCAGACGCATTAAACATGATTTTGGCAAAAAAGCCCCTGCGTTAGGTCCTAACACAATATCCCAACATCCTTATTTGAATGGAAAATACACGAATGGAAGCTGAAAGATGAAGATTGCATGAATGAAACAGAAAGAAAGCGAAGATTCGGAGATATGGGAGAGGGTGAAGGGACGGATACGCAATTTCCTGCGTAGCTTCCGACTTTCATCAAAAAGAGAAATTCTATGAGGCATAACCGATTCCCATTTCCCCAAAAAAAATATATTAAATAAGTACATTCCCTCCTACTTGTAATGGGAATCTCGCCAATAATTCAAGCGAGAGCTTTTCATGCACCGTGAATCTCTTGATTTAAGTTGGAAATAACTTGTTTTAAATACCACAAACGAACTTTTTAGCGAATGGTCATGACTTTTCTTATCAAAGTACAAAAATGCCTGAGACTTCGGCATTGGAGAGCTAGCACGTTACAATCCCATGGCACGTACTAATGGAATGCATATGTGAAGAGCTGCAACGAGAAAAATGTCACAAATGATATACTAAAAATAATTTCGCAATATAACTTACCACATATTCAGTAGTTATATTTTTTACATTTTCTTTCTCTAATTTTATCTATTAATAGTCAGATTATTTGATGTGTAAAAAGCTTTATATAAACATTTCGACTAGATTTTCATCTGTACGAGCAACATTTCAATGATTCAATTATGATAATCATAATATTTTCTTTAATGGAAACAAGTAGATTCCAATTACATCCAATTTAAAAATAGTTATTACTGAAGAACACAGAAATCCATTTCCTAACCAGAAAAATATCAACTATCCGGGACTCGAACCTGAGACTTCGGCATTGGGAGCTAGCACGTTAACCACCCCCATACCATTGCCGGCAAAATAACTACAAGCCTCCCCTAGTTCTTCCAATGCTGTTAATGCTACGTAACTGTATCATACAGGATATTTGCATTCAGATGATAATTTAGAGATTTGTGAAAATTTGCGAATATTGGAGATTGTTTCCAGTTACCAAATAAATTTTAGAGACAGGTAACTTAGAAATCCTTAACAAAGCACCATAACGGGAAGAACCAAAAATACGTGGGCTTTTATAAATGAAGTGAATAATAAGCATGTTAATCAAAGGAGACCTAGAACAAAACTGCGATGCATAATGCATATGCATACATAATCCACCAAACTGTTCCCTTAACTCGCTTCACGAAGCACAGTCCCTTAGAACCCGTCCACAAATGTAACGGCGATGGGTAACCAGAGTTAAATTATCCGTGAGGGTGACTCGCAGGTACTTCACAGAGTCTACTGCGCCTATTGCGGTTCTCCCAAGAAGGATGCACTTATAACTGAGATTTTCTTCAGAAAAATTAAGCTACCGAACATTAACATTTGTCTACATCGAGTTCCAATTGCCAATTTTCAAACCATTTGAAATTATTTATCTTAATCTTTGGTGTTTAGTCAATCAGATCTGACCTCTCTGAACATGGGGGAAAAAAGCTGTAAAATTTAAGACAAAAAGCCACTTTATCTAACTTCGTGTCATATATTGATGAGGTTAGGTGAAAGAACCTCGCCAATAAAGAGTCTATCTATCTATCTATATTCAGTGATGAATAAAGAAACTAAGCGACTTATGAATTTTATTAAAAAATTACTTTCACCGATGGAAATGATGCCTACGGATTCAAATTGATATTCCGTGGCTTGTACGAGACAACGCGAGATGGTGATGCAAGTACATACGTAACGACGCACGGTTGGATTGTCGCATGACGATCGGCTTTATGGTCGCAAGAAGTGACGCATCGCAAACGAACCAATCTTGACCTGTGACGTGTGTTTACCAAGAGAAGCGAACTCGGCTTCGACACGGGTTTGACTTAAGCAGATAACCGCGAACAAATCGACGGACGACCTGAGTAACGACGGACGGCAGAGATTGAAATTGATTGGCCCATAATTATGCGGCGATGGACCCCATTCACGTTACGGAAATGTCACGAGGGCGCAGTGCGTATAGCCGAATCCATTATTGCACGATCAACGTCAGAGAATGGGAGAAAGAAGAGAGCTGGCATAACCACTTTGGATATGCGCAGTGACCAGATTTACATTTATGCAGGAGATGTGACCCATCTTCCACTTCACTCTTTATGTTATAATCTCTCCTTCAAACAGAAGTATATCAGAACTGAATTAGACACTTGAATCGCTCTGTAAGTTCTTTCCTGAAAATCTGAAATCTTTTCAAAGGAGATATGGCTGTTTAATTCAATTTTATATTTGCAGTTAGTTTGAGGAAAAGAATATCTTTTGAAGACTAGGGAACCTGTGCGACGGAACTATAATTGAAAAACCTTAAGAACCCGGAGAAACTTACATTAAGTTTTCACGATGATATTAATAGAAACAGCGAATACGATGTTTTTTTAGTTAATTTGCTCTAAACCGTGTTTATCCCTTATGTAAAAAGTTGTAAAATAACGATGATTCTACTGAATCGTTTTAAATTCATCATACACTGCAATATAGCTTTCCTATGGAGATGGAGAAATTGAAAGAGAAAGTCTGCCGCAGCCGGTAATCGAACCCGGGTCCCCCACTTTCCGGGCGTGTGCTCTGTCCTCTAAGCTACCACGACAGAAGAGCTTAGAGGACAGAGCACAGATTTCTCTATCTATTTTCAAAGCATGTGAACCATGCGTTTCTCGTCGCTTTATTACTTTCCTATGGAGGTAAAGTAAAATCATATTTTTAGAGCACAGTTGCGTCCTTTTTGTTATAAAAGATACGGGTAAATAACGAAGAATGATTTAAACTTATATCTCGAAGAGTGAAAATTTGATAGATAATTAAACATCGCTATGCTGATGAATGAAGCATTTTTCTTTCGGCACAGGCTAGAGGAATATGTATTTTCATTTACTACAGTCGCATTGTTCATAGTTATGATAATATAAGAACAAATAAGGTAAAAATAATGGAGACTAATGACATTCATTCTGGTCCCTCCGTGGATTCTATGACATTTATCATTGACGTGGTCATTTTGCTACACTTCGAGGCCTTTTTCAGCTCACATCGTACTGATTCAGTGAGAAAAGAAAGGTAAGACTATCTCCTCACCTTTCCTAGTAATCTCAGGAATTTCGTAGCTAATGATGGAAAGTTTGCGGTTCTAACAGATCTTTCGGCTGAGTACCTCGCAGACATATATGCAGATTTTGCTGTAAACCCATAGAAAGAAAATATATTTCGGGAAAGTGTGTTTCATAGAACCTGATCTTCTATCCTGTAAGCAAACTACTCTCTCCAATAATATGTAAAGTCTGCTAACGGTTTCTAGAAAGAAATTGTAAAAAGACTTTTCAGGGACTCTCGAGAGTTTGCCTGCATTTTGTTGAGGGGTTGAAGAAAGAACAAAAAGGATGGGTTGGTAAGGTTAAGGAATTTATATATAGACTTAAGGTAACATGAAAAAATGGTGAGAGAAAGAATCCTTGCTAAACGTATGCTTTTACGGGGAATAGAGATTCTCCACCGCTACTCCTCTCGTCTTACATCGCACTCGTTCTCTCTCTAGATCTCTATTTCTCGCCTCAAGAGCTTTTACAAAGTTATCTAAATGCAAATGAACCGGTTGTGAAAATGCGTCCTGCCCTGATAAAGAGAGAGCCATATATGAAGAAGAAATGGAAAGATGATGTGGTAGATAATGAAGAAATGAGAATGGGAAATGCAGAGTAGGAGAGAAATGAAAAGGATGGAGATCAACAAAATGGAAGAGAGAGTGTTAAACTGGAAACAGAAAGGAAAGTCAACCAATTTTCAAGCCCTATTCAAGCTATGAGATAACGAAGAGCTCGCTAAAATGTTAAATAGAGAATGCATATTTAAATCGCTACCTAAAACGTACATAAAGTTTCTTGAAAAGGCCGAAATACACATTTTACGATGTTCTACTCATGATAATGATAGGAACATAAACAGTGGATATTATATACAAGAACAACTGTAGCATACGCATTGTTTTAATGTATATATACCCTCTTTGTTGGATGTTCGACTTAATACACACACTCTTTCTAAAGTATCCAGCCCGTAGGCCCGTTTGAACCTCAACTCCTTCACCATCAGCATGCCTTGGAGAGAAAATTAGCAAATTCCCTACGCCACCCGCCGAAAGCGCCTTGCAGGGTATATATGTAGGTGCAAATTAGACTTACTAGGCAAGATGAGAAGTGAGGTATTTTTCCCTTATATTCCTCCCAGAGTAAGATTTCAATAAATCAATGAATTCGACAGAAGAGCAAAGAACAACTGGTAAAAGAATAAAATTCAGCATCACTCATACCTCAGAATGAGGCATTTATTTATTCAACGGCATGCTCAGTATCTTTAAGACAGCTATGGTTAACATTAAGTAAGAAATAAAAGAAAGAAGCGTTGTTCTCTATACTGTACCAAAATACAAATGAAAAATGTCTTATCCATAAAGGTATGGTATCGGGAACTTATATACTAACCAAAGCAGACTTTCGCACTGTCAGAAATACAGAGAAACAGACTGATGAAAATTTTCAGCTATAACTCAACAAGAACGCAAGAAAATATAACTAAATTAAGTATACAAGCCTAGTAAGAAATATCAGTATATTCACTCTTTCTCTTAATTGAGGCTAAATGGACAAATCACTTGAACAAGTATATGCCAATTAAAACGAGAATTACAACTTCTCTGAAATCAATAATTATGAAAGTATGAAACGGAAGTAGCTCCAGAATATTCTCAACGACGAATGCCCTCGTCCAAAACGATTGTGGGCGAAAGAGTACGTAATAATTTGGGGAGACCATTTGAAAAACAGTGAACAGATTTTTACATTCCATTTCAATATAGATGCAAATTACCGACCGTGGAAAAGCCAACAAATGCAAACAGTTGGAATGAATAACTCTGAAGAACCTGGAGGGTCGGATTCGGCCTGGCAGATGGGATCCTTTGTGTGGCAGTACATTAACGCATGCATCGCATGTAATTGAATTGACCCTCACCGCCCTACCTCTGCTCTGTGCTCCACACCAACGCGGAAGAATTTTGTTACATACGGAGTAACTCGATTAGAAAGCTTTAGAGCTCTTCATCCCCGGAGTTTTTGCCTTTGTCGTAGAAAATTGATCCGTTTACCTGGGGTTCGTCAGTTGTATATCTCTGTGGACCAGCTTTATCGAGTTACGAGATGGAGATTTATTTTTTTCTCTCCGAATCGCATGTTTCTATCCGCGATTTCAATTCATCTTCTGAAGCTCAAAATGCGAGGAGACATTTAATCAATGAAGAAAAACGGATCAGGCTCAAGTTTTTGTGCGAAGGTAATCAGAAAAAAGAATAGATTATCTCATTTGGCCAGTAACTACAAATATTTCGCCCATTTCCACTGGATTAGGCGATTGAGTATTGATACATATGCGAGTTACTTTTACGCAGCCATTCTAAAATAACCAAAATTATGTATATCGAGAGAAAATATTCTTGAAAATGGAGGAATGGAATCTTTGTGTTTATGTCTGTCTTCGTAATATAAGCCCTAAGGCCGGTTTGCACATCAATCTCCAACAGTAGCAACCAGGAGCTCAGGAGTGGGAATGAAGCCTACCAGGCAAGATTAGGAGTGAGGAGTTTGCTCTTGCTTTCCTCATTGAGTCAAATGTAGAAAATGTACATGTAATTTACCATACTTATGATCTTCTGTGTTATTACGCACATTCACTAATGACTGAACTACATGTCCTACATCCATGAAAACTTCGTCTTATATAAATCTCAGTTCGCTGCAGGTTATAACCCGATTACTTTTGTTCATACAGTTCCGGTTTCGACACCAGGACGTCCATAATGCCATCAATAAGAAATCCACATCAAATTTGTCTTCACCGTTAGTCTCTTTTGCAAACCTAAAATCAATATGATGGTCATGCGAAGTCTAATTCGTGAAAACTACGATTTATTCGATATTCTTATTATTAACGTCAAAGATTTTAACATTATAAAATACGCAACTTTGATGCAAGTAGATAAAATTCCCTTAAAAACTCACTATGGAACACTAAAGACTCGACAACAAATACCTTCCATAATAAAAATTGATGCGTACTTTCTCATCTCTCTCAAAACATACCCCACGAAAATAGATCTGGGAATGGGGAATACCTTGAGCATTAGGGATCAATGGAGACAACTTCTCTACCAATACAGACGCCGAACATTTTCAAGTTTTCATTTACTTATCAAGAATGATAATTTTCATTCTTCACACGCTAAAATATGTCCTCAATCATCAAATAATAACATTAAACGTCTTTTAACAAACATAACTAGAATTTTGACTGATTAAAACTTCGATTCAATTGATTAAAACTTTTTTTAAACCATTTCATTAGGGCTGTACATTTAGTCGATAGACCTAATCTTGTGCCAAGTATGTACCAAATCGAATTCTTACGAAGAAAACATTCCGTTTGACATCAGGATTGTGTCAGTTTCATCCATCAGCGAGAAATCTCATTACCTCTCTCTTTAACAGCAGTGACTACATGAGAAAATCAAAGATGTAAAATTAAAACAACCTCCTCGTACATTCAACTGAACAACACTGAAGCTTCTTAGCGTCCAATAAATAATTTCACCTGCTTCTCAGTTCTGATTAGTATAAAAAGGTGAATTTTTAACAGGTATAAAAGGGGAGATTTACCATTCAAATAAACTAAATCTTCATTTGACAATAACAAAGGATTGCCTGAGGTGCCTCTCGCCATGTAAATAGCGCGACAATCGTTTCCTCATCCTTTCAAATCTAATAAACCGGACTTCCCTTCTTTTTCTTCTCCTGCATCTAATCTGACACGCGAGGTTCCCATTCAAATCGACTTTCAATTTGCATCACAGCCAGATAGCGTCACAAGATTGGAAAAGACGCACCAATCTAACCACCCAATTCCAATTTGGTTCATTTCACGAAAAGATTACTATTCCGATAGGTTTCGAATATAGTTAACTGTGATAAAAAATTATGAAAATGCATTAAATAAATATTATAAATTTACATAGACGGAAGTTTAGCCGTTTAAATTGCTTCAGAGTACTCCAAAGACCTCCGCACCTTTATTAATTTCAGGCTTCCTTCGGAGAAAAAAATGCCCCAAAGCTCAACGGACAGAGATAAGGAAATTACGCATTTGTTATTTTACTAATCAAAAATATAAAGTAGAAATTCTCATCATACATCTACATCTTAATACCCTCAAACCATATTTCGGCTTGTGGCAGTGGGTGCATACACCATGACTATTCTTCCCTAGTTGGTTTCTTTAGAGTATCTTTCCCGGGAAATTGAATTCTTGGCGCAACTCGTTCTAGCATTTATTCCCCTGATCTTACCCGCAATATCAGAACGACCTACGTTACAGGGAGGACGTATAATAACAACTTCTATGAACGTACTTTCTCTGATTTAAGTAAATTAAGCCTTTGAGTGAATCATCTATTTTCTATGGATTCCCATTCTCCACCCCTGAAGTATCTGATGGTGAGTACTACATATATACTCAAGCTGACGCCTAACTAGAGCTATGTAAAATCGTTTTTCTTTCTGTTGCAGTCATAACCAAGACTAACGAGACAAAAGAAAGAAAAGGATACATTTTCTTCTACTCTGTACCGAAAGACAATCGAAAAGCATTATTTTCATCGAGGCATGAAATACGCCTCATCTAATGTAGTTGGAAATATTCTTTTCGATAAGTCACGGCAGGATCAACGTAAACTCCTACCCAGGCACAATTAGAACTCAATGAAAATTCTTACGACAGTATATACTTTAAAATTTAAACCAAAAAAATCATCTCGCTCCACGATCCGAATGAGTCCGAGGGGAGACCGAGTTAAATAATAATACACCTCATTCTCTCCTTTTTGAGAGCTCGCCGTTTATCGTCGAGCTTTTACTGCTTCACGCTGAGGCAGATAAGAAAATGAGCGACCTTGAATCACTCACTGCGAGAGTCCCCTTCGCACGAAAGTATTGCGATGCAACGGGGAGAATGAAGAAGGGGAAAGGGAATGGAGAGAAAGGAAAAGGGGCAAGGAGTGCAAATGTGGGAGGTACGAATTGTATAGCCTCCGGGGGACGCGTGGAGGGAGAAGTCGGTGGAGAGAGGAGAGGGGGCTTGAGGGAGAGGGGGATGAGGGAGAGGGGCTGCTGGGAGAAATCGAATCCGGCCGGGGTGTCTGGTTCCCTGGATGGGCGCTAGTGGCTTGCTCAGGGTTTGAGTGCCGCCGGAGTGAGGCAGGGACTGTGATGTGCCTCGGCGCTTGGGGCTACACTCCAAAGGGGCGGGGATCGAGACCTCGCCATTTAACTGTTGACATTTTCCGAATTTCGGGTCGAATGAAGAGCTTTCGACATCTAAGGGGAAATTCCTTCTTTGAATGTGCGGCGAAATACTGTTTGCATATCTCCGATATGAGGTATACTAAAATATAAGTACAGAGTCTGTGAAGTATTCAACCTGATTACTGTGAACCTCCATTTTAACTCCATAATTAGATACCATGAGCTTTAGAGAGGGAATGAGGCGACTAGTCAAGATGAGTATGCGGTAGTTTGTTTTTTTTTCTAAAATGGTTACAGCTCAGTCAAAATGAAGAAGTCCTTGTAAGCTCAGCATAATTACTCTAAGTATTACTTTTATTATAATATTCGATAAGGAATTATAAAAATGAAGGCCATTATTCATAATCACCCATGCGTAATGGTTTTTATATCATCAAATACGTTAAAGTGACTATGATAAAAGTAAATTGGACACACATTAAACTCTATTCTGTATCAGAGGGAATTCATCGAGATGGAGAATCAGGATTATATGCACAAAGATACCTCGTACAAGGAAGACAAATCGTCCTGGATTTCATGTCGTTAACGATTTCCAATGAAGACCCAAATCGTTAACTACAAAAGTAAACAGAACAATGCAACCGTACGCAAGCATTTGCTAGTTTACACGGTTCTTTTTGGTTTTATATGCGCACGTTTTTGCGCGAACAACTAGCAGAAAATTCTTTACCCGCAATCTGGAAAACTGCCACAAAAGACGTCGTTAGCGTTATGATTCGTTCGTGGGGTATTCTTCAGTCGACATTTCATTGTACTTAGAAATTCCTCCTTGGAACTTCATAACACCTTGCGCTTTTTCCTGAACACTCTTGAGGCAGATAAAAGAAAGAAAACGAGAAAAAGAAAACCGAAAACCAGTCAGACCATAAACGCGCTTAAGTTCCATTTTTTCGGTGATCTACGTTTTACGAAAAGAAAGGCGGCCGAATTGTATCCGAATAGTAAACGTCAACCCAAGATTTGTCATGCGTTCAGAAAATAGTTCGGGGAAAGAAATTCACAAAAAAGAAAATGATAACTGAAATCAAAGCGTATACTTTGATGTCAATACAAAACGTGTCTCGAACCGCAGAATAAACCAAATATAACGCCAGATTTTTCAGTTCAATCAAAATCGGATTGACCGTTTATCATATTCTTATACATCTGACAAAGACATTGAAAGCAATTTTTCTCCGCTATAAGATCAAATCGCGAGTTCTGCGTAGGACTTCTGCCAGCCGATTAAAACGATAAAACGCAACCAATTTTTTTGCTTACGCTATATTTTCCAACACTGTTTACTAAAGAAAAATCCCTTTTTCACGTTTATGATTTTCTCTACTTCAAAATATTAGTACATCGAAAGTATCAAATAATAGACGTTGTACATTTATTTAAATGGAGTAAAGAATGTATAAATTTTCGAGAAATTTTTAAGTTCTTCATTTCGATTTAAAACAGGAAATACGCGACGTCATGGTTCCCACTCTCACCGAAAGTGATTTTAGATGCCTGGCTTCAAAAAGATATCGCGAGATTGTAGCGAGAACAAACAGCTATTATTAGTATCATTCTCTTGGTAGTACATGGCACACAAGCAAGACACTTAATTAGAGACTCCGGTGTTTTCGCACCCATGTTGTCCGCCATTTTACGGCTAAAAGGGTTATAATTAATAAGTGTACATAGTATGTATAATGTTGTGAGGAATGTTTATTTCCAAATTTGGTCTAATTAAAATGAAGGGCAATCTCTTGACTTGTTCTAAGCATTGGAACAAAGCTGTCTGCATCACTTATAATAATAATTTAGTTACCGCAAACAGGAAATACCCAATTAAATGCGATAATATAATGAATAAATATATTCATAGAAATTATTACACAAAAAAATCACAGAAACTCGACATAAAAATAAATAGAAACAATTTTTTATTATCTACGTTAGGTTTGAATAAATTTTTCGTTTTAAAGAAGAGAGCGAATCGCAGAATAAATCAATATCTGTGGCATTATTCAGGACCTCGTTCGTCGTTCTCATAATTCTAGCAGCCCCACGTTCAAAACGACAAACATAAACTCTCCCGAAAGAGTGCCGAAACAGCTTTGTACGTCTAGAACGTCTAGGTGGAACATTAAAGTTAACAAGAGAAGCAAGATCACTTGAGTCAATCACACCAACTAAAATATTGCGTATGAACATGTCTGCTACTGAATGTCTTTTCTGGAGGGGAGCGCTTATCCTTTCAGGAGTCCCCTTTACACTTGCTTCGAAAACTGGCTGCCTCTATGAGGACCGTGTCGATGTTGGGTGCCGCTAATTAGGTACAACTACTCGTTTTGCCCAAAAACTAAATGAGACAGCTCTGCGAGATAGCTACATTGGTGTAGACTCTCTGCCGTGAAAGTGAAAGATCTGGGCTCGAGACCCGGTCACGTATGACCTTTTACTTCCGAAGGAGAAACGGACATGAAAAAAGTCTGACGGAACTCGAGCCCGGGTCTCCCAATTGCCGATCGGTTGCTCTATCCATTGAGCTATTCCACCAGAACATTTCTACATGCCGTTTGGGAGACTTTGTAGGTAATGGGCTAAGGGGAGGGGTAATGGGGAGTGTGTAATGGTTAACAAAGTCTCCCAAACGGCATGGAGAAATGTTCTGGTGGAATAGCTCAATGGATAGAGCAACTGACCGGCAATTGGGAGACCCGGGTTCGAGTCCCGATTCCGTCAGACTTTTTTCATGTCCGTTTCTCCTTGGGAATTTTCCTAGATGCACTTATCGTGCCAAGTCATCTTACCCATTTCCTTGTCTTTCACTTCCGTTTATTCCTCTAGTTTTCCAAGCACACCGCTCTGCGTGCCAACATTACCCCTACAACCCTTTACCCTTTTACCCCTTCTTTTCCTAGTGACTATTCGGCCAAGCTATCATTTCGATATACGAGATGAAGGTGCGTCGTTCTCTGTCGTTTGAATTCTCTTATAACGAACATACACGTCTATAATCTCTCTCACGACGACTATAATATCGGCATTTTCAGTCAGCTAGTTAAAGGAAGGGATCCAGCTCAGTTTCAAGCTCCACTTTGGTCGGAAGGGAGGAATGGAAGAAAAAGGGAGAGCGAGGTAGCAAAAAAGCCGGGAGGAATGGCGTTTAAGGGTAGGAAACTAAAAATGAGTGAAAATTATTGGTCAGAGTTCAAGAAGGAGAGAGAAATGAAAGAAGAAAATACAGAGGAAATTTTGATGGATAAATTTCAGAGGAAATGGAATAAATCAGGACGAATAAGGGGAATTGAGAAGATAATATATACTTTCAAAACCTGCTCACCGAGGAAAATATCCTACAAAATGAAACTGAGAGACGATGAAAATGCTGGTGCAAAGGAATTGCTGGTTTTCTTTTAGGATTTTAACAAAATGACCGCTATATTTGGTATATTATTTAGTAAATGCGTGTTAATACATGTAATGTATTGCTCTAATACAATTGCATATTGTGATTAAAAATTGTTGATATATTATATCATTCTAAATTGTATCATATAATTATTTTTTTGTTTCACTGCGACAAAGTGTAAGAATTTGTTTGATGTGTTTTGATTTTGTCCTTAGGTGGCATTCTGCTCTAGGGCATTAATAAATATTATCATCATCATCATTATTATTATTATTAAATATTTAATATTATAATATATTCATTTTTAATGTTAGACTTTTCCCGTATACAATTTTTTTATATGAACTACAATTAAATATGGACCCTGCCGATAAGAATAGATTTATTATAATCAGCAGGAAAGCAAATAAAGTAGTACTGGAGATGAAGTAGGCGTTGATTGAGGATAAGAATTGGTTCTCAGATACTGAGAGGAGAAGGATTATCAAAGACTGACGATTAAGAGAAGGTGTGATAAAAATGTAAAAACAGTGGCGAGAGAGGTAGAGGTAAACGTTTTAGGATGATTAAGAGCGAAGGAAAAATTGTTGACGAGGGAAAGCAAGGAATTTCGGAGAGGCATTAAGATAGCTACTTAGCGCCTACTCCAATACCTGAAGGACTACAAACTTCAATGCTTTCAATACTTTTCCTTATTAAGATTAAGAGAAAAAATCTTCAATTTTACACAGATCTCATTATAATTGCCAAATTTATATATGCGATCTCTCGGAGGAATTCTCTTGAATTTAAAACACCTACATAACACCATAGAAATAAAAGCTTTCCAAATTTGATTCCGGGAAATATTTTAATGTTACCCATTATTGAACGTTTTAGAGCAAATAAACCAGTGAAACGAAAATCAAACAAAACACCCCACGAGAAAAAAGAATAAAATTGAGAAATCAAATTAGCCGTCTGTTTAAAATGGAAAGGATGAAAAACACACGCAATGCAAAGGTTGAAATTACCGCATTAATCATTTCGAAAAATATCCGAGAGATTAATTTTCAGTTATTTATCTTAAAGCAGAGGCCTTCAATCGGCGGGAAATTCTTCCCAACTCAGTAAATTTTTAAGGGTTTGAAGGATACTTAAAAACAGTATAGCGAAACGAATCGTTCTGTTTACTGAGCAAATCCTGGGAAATCGAAACTAGTTTAATTAACTCTGAGGCTTGTAATGGAGTGGATATAATTTTATTGAATGAAATCGAATCTTGATAACGCATAAAAATTTTACGTATTTACTTTGCAAAAATTGATCATCTGGCTCTCAATCTATCTTTGAAGGTTTTGTATCGTGAGGGAAAAGAGATTGGAGCAAAAAGGCTTGAGATCAAAATCAACTTCTTTGATGTTAATTTGATGGAACTAATTAATCAAGATATATTACACATAGTAAACGTACATATCTCAATAATACGCGTAATCTGTACTTGCATTGTGCATTAAAGTCGATACTCAATCAGTTCACATTTACTCGCTAGCCGAAACCTTCGTTAGTAGAACAACTATTTCCCATTAATAACAGTTTCAGGATGTGTATGTAAGTATTGGGAAAAATCTTACACTACTAATAGGCAAAATGGGCAGTAACGATCTTCATTTGATCACATTTTAATATTTTACTAGCTTACAAGCACGAGTATCCTCCAAAACATGGGTTAACCACATCCTCATTTACTAGCTGAGTCTGAAGGACAGAGGAAAACACTTTTAATCAAAATACCTTAGCAGAGTTACCTATCAGCCGAAGTGATACTTCACATGGAATATCTAGGAAAAAGGATAAAAAGGAGGAAAAATCATTTAAATTACTCACAGCATACATGAAATTGGCAGTGTAAATTGTAGCTCTAGAAATGTTAAATACAGGTACGTTGAGATTCCCTATCATAAGTTGACATTAAACACATTTTTCTTAAAAGGGGAAGGACAGGAAATTAACCTTTGCAATTAAAGGCGTGCGGCTTGGAATAAACCCAAAGAATAACCGGAGATAATAATTCTCGCAAGTTTAAGGTTCGAACCCAGATCTCCCACTTTCCGGATCGGTTTCCCTCAAAAAATGAGAGTAATCTCTGAAATTATTGTATATTAATGTCATTGAGATTGCTCAGCCGGTCAACCTCAACCAGGTGGGCTCAACCAGCCCGAAAACTGGGAGATACGGGTTCGATTCCCGATCTCATCCGAAATTTTCATCTATGTCTATGTTTTTACCCTGCAAGCCGCCTTTCGGCGTATGGCAGGGGGTGCATGCACCATGACTCTATTTCCCTAATCGATTATTTTCGCGTATCGTTCGCGGAAAGAATGAGTTCTTGAATCTATTCGTTCTGGCAACTATTTCTCTGATCTTTCTCGCATTATCGGAACGGCCTACATCATCATCTCCACATTTATACCTGTTGTACCTAACACTTGTTCCTATTGTACCTAACCATTTTTCTATAAGGGAAATTTAAGAAAAAGATGTTTAACTACGAGGAAGAAATGAGAAACGAAACTATTTTACGATGGATGGCTTTTGGGTGACTTGCGCGAAAGGGCGAGCACACAGGGAAACAGAATAAACGAACGTGAAAACGTTTGACGAGACCGGGAACCGAACCAAAATATTCCAACCACCTGAAAAGTCGAAGACCCAGGTTCGATCCCACTGCCACTTTTTCCGTTTATCATCAGGGAACATTTTCTGGTTGAGGAATCCGATGACGTCCTTAAGTGATGGATAAATCTTGATCGCGGTTAATTTTAAACAGCGGGAGCGAATGAAAGCAGAGCGGATGGGAGAAAATATGCAAAAAAATATCAGGCGGAAGGATAAATTTAAGAGAGAGATAGAGAGTCGAGCTGACAGGGATGATTGAGAATGATGAGGGTGGACGGAAGAGGTAAGAGAAACGCACGGCGATGGGCCATCCCTTAACCTCACCTTCCAGGTAATAAAACACCTTGCCTTGAGGCGTGTCTCCGTCGTAAAGGTCTTCAACCAGTGCCCTCAAAAAGTCTCCTCTTGCTATCTCCTCCACACATCTCCCTTTCTTCGGGTCAGGTGCGTCTCCGAAGAGTACACCGAGGAAGAGTTACGTTCCCTGAAAACATAGCCCTCCCCTTTCCCACACTCGCTAACGATTATCTGCAAAACACTGTCCCCTCTCTTTGCTATCCTTCCCGCTTTAGAAAACGATCATTGAGTGGCCTCTTGGGAGGTAATTACCTCCCTCGGCGGCTTCGAGTCAATCGATCTCTCCAGGCGACAGTTTCTCTACTTGCGCTTAAAAAGGTGGATCATTACGGAACGTTTTATCCCAGTCCCTTTTGATTCCCTTGCGGTGACTCAAGGATCCTTCTTTGATGATGCTCGACGAATCTGCTTAACAATGGAAGATATTCTTCGCAAAATACCCTCCAACTTTGCTAGCGATCTGGGGGCCGGTTTGAACCTAGAGCGCGAAAAACGCAGGGAGGCATAGCAGTGTATCAGAAATTATCAAAACCCTCAGCTGGGATTCTCTTAAGGATAGAAGAACCGAGTATAGGCACAAGCTGTACCAGAAATTTTCTACTTATTTCAAGACGAAATACACGATATCGTGATTCCCGTACTCAACGAGAGCGATTTCCGATGACAAAGAGATTTCGCGAGATTATAGCGAGTATGGTTTATTATTATTATTAGATATTGCTGGTTTCTTTTACCTGATATCATTAGGAATGCCCCTCAGGTAGCTTATTAATAACTTCGGTGTTTTCACCCCCCCTGTCATATGCTACACGGCGGCTTGCGGGGTACTTATGTAAATGTAAAACCTCAAGTATTCCAATTTGAGTTTCCGAAATCTCCAGAGGAGGAATGAGGCTTACTAGGCAGGATGAGGAGTGAAATGCTTCGCTCTTGCTTTCCTCGCTGAGGCAGAATGCTAAGATTGGAACTAGTCCACGTAACTACAATACGATGACCCCATACATTTTTCATAAGAGCAATGAAAGTCTTAAATGAACGCTTTTATTCAGCATCACTCAATCTTCTGTCCTTCGTAATATGAATAATAATAGAAATGTCTATAAAATTAAACTGTCGAGAGAGTGAGGAGAAAGTGATTGAAATTGAGATGTCACTTCTTACATCTAACCCTTCTTTAGAAAGATTTAAAAAGAAAAAGAGAACTTAGAAAAGGTATCACAGAAGAAACGTACTTTTTTGTTTTAAAAACCAAAGTTCGCACTTAATAAATAATTCATCATGGAAGAAAAACGCCGACAATATGGGTGGTTGAAAAATCTGCGAAACCTAGTCCCAATTCAATTATAACTGAAGGGAAAAGCAGTTTAATTCAGATCTGAAAAGCCAGAAAATACGATAAAATATACAGTTCTCTATAAGTAAAACCAATATAAATGTGTTTAAATTAAACTATAAATAATACAAATAACATCAAAACCAAATTTTACTAAGTAAGCCTAAGGTCAGCATGAAAAATTAAAACTATAAACGTGTTCACAGCCATGAAAAAGATTGAGATAGTGTTACAATAAAGATACATTGTTTGTTACTCTGTACTGGAGGAAGATGAAAAATATTCTATTCGCCAAGTAATTTAGCAAAAACGGATTACTGGTGGCGATGTTATTTGTGAAAAATCCTTTCCGACTGTCTTCGCTTAGCAAGAGTTCTCAAGCAAGAGTGGGATTTGATAGTGGTGCAGGCCTTTCACGGAATACCTCATACATATCGACCACGCTGTTCCTTTAAGGGGTATGCACCGTAATCACATCTTCTATTCACAATATTCCTCCACACTTTCTAATCTGGGCATTCATCATTCGCACAGCCATCCATACATATGTTTCTACCTTGCTCCTTACGTCTCTTTTCTTCTCATTCTTCGTAACCTTTCGTTTGTCCTCTCTAATTTCCCGTTTATTCCTTCAAAAATATATTTCTAGTGTTTCTTTTTTTCAATACGAACTTTGAATCCTCCTTTATTTTCATTCTATTTATTTTTCTGGGTTTTTAAAGTGCAAGCATGTTTCATAGTAAACTGTTATCGATGTTTATTTCACCTCCATTCTATGCGGGTGCTTTTCCGCAACGATGGTATTTTCTTTGTCAACCTTAGTTGCAAATTGCCAAGACTGAAAAGTTGCAAAGAAGACTGTAACTTTGTCTAGTTGCAAAGAATTTTTCTTCTTTTAGAAGAGAATAGTCGGTCGGAGCGACGAAAAAGTTTGCGAGCGATGTTATTTTGCGTTAGTTAGACCTCATCTTGAGTATGCGTGTAGTGTATGGGACCCTGCCAATAAGTGTTGTATTAAAGAATTAGAAAAGGTGCAGCGAAAAGAGATACGTTTTGTGAAGAATTGCTACGATAAATCAGTGAGCGTCACTCAGATGCTTCAGGACGCAAGATGAGAATCTTTAGAATTCAGAAGTTTCCAACAAAGGATTAATTTACTGGATAAATTTAGAGAAAGCACGTTCGGAGATTATGTAGCCGATATAATGCGTTCACTATGTTACTGCAAGAAAAAATAGATTCTTGAACGAATCGATTCCAGAACTCATTTTTTCCGCGAACGATACGCGAAAATAATCGATTAGGGTGTCATTAGAGTCGTGGTGCATGCACCCCCTGCCACGCGCCGAAAGGCGGCTTGCAGGGTACTTACATGGACATAGAGACATTATAACGACATACGAGGTTAGGTGGTAGAGAGGTCTAATTGGGCCTATCCTCACTTATAAAAGGTTTATCTATCTATCCATCTATCTCTCTCTTCTTTTATAACCAGTCATCCTCTCATTATGCACTATATTTATCGTTCTGCTTCTTGAAATCCTCTCCTTGACTCCAATCCCTTTCGTACAGGGCATAGAACAGGAAGAGAACCGAAACCGAAAAGAAAACTTTATTTTTGCCGGAGGGAAAATCGAACCCGAATAAGTAAAATCCTTGAGCCTAATCCAAAACCAGAAACAGTTTTTTATCCGTTCCGATCATCTATTCGCATACCCATAAAACGTATAGTATTCATATTTGATAAAAATGTGTAACCGTGACTTACAACTCGCTAATTGACATAATGAACTTATTCTTGGATTATTTTGTTTGTATCGATACCACCTGACTTAAAGTCCCAGTGCTCTACTTTTTCATCCGATGATGTCATATAAATTTAACGTAGAAAGAGAACTGAGTCATTATGAAACATTGCTAAATCTGCATAACTCGTATTCCAGTTAAGCACGTAGAGATCATATGGTATACTTTATAAGTATGTTCCCAAAGAGAAACGGACATGAAAAAAGTCTGACGTTTGGCATCCTGTCGTGAAATCTTATCCCTAATAACTTTCAAAGTTCCCCTTATACCTACACGTAATTCTAACTTATTTGTAGTCCACTACCTACAAAAAATTTATCTATATTACCTCCCAATTTACCGGTTCATGCGCTCATGCAACAGTACCTGCAATAATATAGATATAATTATCATATTCATAAATACTTTTAATAAAGCTTTCAGAGCAAAACTGTGACTGCAAAAAGATGACTGACTAATAAGCTCACTGTGTACAAAAATCAATTTAATTTTGCAACTTTTATATCGTGTACTTCAAATTAGTTTTTCTAAGTTATTAATTTTTTAATGTACTTACCCTGAAATTTGTAGTTTTTTGTACTTATGTTTATATTTAGTTAACTATTTAACTAAATATTGTACTTTGTTATACAATTATTATGCTATAGTTTACCCTCCAACATATGTAATTTTGCAAGAAAGGGCAGTTCCTGCCCGTAAAGAAACTATTATTATTACTGTCCTGTTTCAGTCTAATTGCTGCTGATTCTTAAATAGATTGTAAAGAAATTCTTCTTAAGGCTTACGGATAATTTAAACCTTGCACGGGCATTCTTTTATTGAAGCGAAAGAAACCGATACGACGGTTACTATCGCAGTTAAACCGGAATCGAACCGGAATTAATATTTTTACTGAATTGGAGCGGAAACCGGAACGGAAAAAATCACATTTCGAAGCTCTGCTTTAGCGCAGGACATGGAGTATCACTCTCTGTTACATTCTTTCATAAATTAGTCTTCACTGGCTCTCCTGTTTTTACTGCATATTTAGCCCTAATAATATAATCGATTCCCATCAGGGCCCAAGTGAGCAACGCGATCGAAGTCGATGAAATTTGAATGAATTTGAAATTGAAATGGTTCGATACCCGGTGGGGGCCTACGTGCTAGATGACCTCAGCACTTTTAACAATACTGCTACCACTCCATTCCAATCTCTTTCAGTTCACCCATATGTTAGTGATATACTGTGCACTTTTACACTATAGTGTCATAGATACTTACATCGACCAAGTGTTAGACGTAAGAAGAGACTAATAAGTCCCAATCTCGCGCTTAAATAAAGTCGTTTTATTATTAATTTCATTATATAACTCCTTTACATACCCAGCTTCCCCAGCGTACAAATAAACACCTATTTCCGTCAATTGATAACCATTTTTGTCACATTCTACCAGCCCCTCTAACAACTGAATTCAAAAGTCAACCCTCCGCCTCCAGGTAATACATCCATCAAAATGATTATGACTATTCTCTAACGATGCCGTACCGTGATGAACTGACGATATTGAGTAATGCAAAAGAATTGTAATCCGCAATGTCGCCGATGTCAACGATTATGGTTTCTCCCTTCATAAATGCCTTTCAACGAATTACGATTCTCAAATGTCACGGAAGGACAGGAACGTATAAAAAGCTGTGATGTGCAGCTTTTCTGCGGCAGCAGCGTTACCATGGAATTCGAAATCCTTCAGCGTACTACTATGCTTTCATCGACCAGTATCTCAAATCATACACTCGTACATCATCCATAAATGACGTGAGAGTGGATTTTAGAATACTATACATAGCAGTAGAAGAAAAACTGTAATATTAATGATGGAAAAGTAAAATCTACTCAAACAGCAGCAAAACATTTTGCAAACCTAAAGAAAATTTTTTAAATTAAAATTACGCAAGATTTTTAAAATTTTGAAAACCTATGCAAATGCTGTAAAACCAAAATTTTATAAATTTTTACAATACTACAATAAATTAGCAAAATCAAAGGTATATTAAATCAAAAGTCAAGTTTGGTGGTATTCCACCACCCTCCAGAATCGGAGGGATTGATTAATTAACAAGGGAGGCAATTATTTCAACTGTACGACGATTTCATAACAATAATTTTTGGATTGGATAATAATGTTCAACTAGATATTTGGAAATCAGACTAAATTTAGGTTAATATAATATTAACAAAAACGAAGCTAAGCAAGAGTTTGTGACATCCGTGGTGGACCCTGAGATTGACGTACTTTCGATACCCTTCGAATATAAAACTAGACGGGTATATTCAACTTAAGGAAAAATTTGTTTTCAGCTAAAAAAGCTTATTATGTTTCCATGTTTTTTGAGCCTACGTTTCCCCATAAATGTTCTTATTTACCTCAACTGTGTCAATTTGCCCATGTTTTCCGACCAATGCAGTACAATAAAGCAGCCCCCGTTACTAACGTCAATATGTCAATATATCACTAAGTTTGAAAGGTTTAAGATTAATTAAGACCCTTCCTTTGAACTCGTTTTAAATGTCAAAACAGTACCTGATGAATTATTCTGGAGACTTAATTTTCGATTATCGCGTTTATTACAATGTTTTTCATGGTAGACAAAGAAGGGGCCGTTTTTAAATATTTTCCCTGTGATTGAACGTTTCTTTCTTTACGGCAATTCTTCGCTTTCGTTCCCCAATTCGAATCCTTTCGCTCCTTTCCCTTTTTTAGTCACTTAATTTCATTCAATATTTGATTCCCTTTCCTTTGAGTTCGTTCCAGTCTTTACTCGGTCCTTTCCCGAGTTTCTCCCTTGCTCCTTTTCGAGCTCCTTCCCTTCGCGCAACCAACCTCTCTGCGACCCTCCCTATGCATCTACCTTTCACGTAGCCTATTTGCTGCTGATATCAAGAGACCTAAGCCAGGTCTGCTGACGTAGGAGTTACCCTCGGTTTCCCCTCTCTTCACTGCGTCTTTGGCGACCTTTATGAAGGACTTTGGCCCTGGCTTGCCATTCCAACAGCCGCAATTTCATTTCGACTTTCCTTGGTATGCGAGAGTGCTCCTTCCGAAATACGAATGGTCGGATAAAAAATGCCCCAATTGAACGTACGAACATCCATGTTTACTCAAGGAACTAAATAACTATATTTTGATATCGAAAAGGAACCGAAAAGAGCCTCACTCGTGTTATGCTGAAATTCTCGAAATCAATCCCCTATTGCCCTTTTCGGGGAAAATTTTTCAATTGCGACCTTCATGTTCTTTGTTTTTTTAAATATAACAATTATTTATAATTTACAGATATACACATACATTAGGTATATAACATTTATAAAAACGAAAATGATTTACCAGGTATATGTATGTGCAAGTTTGACCCCGTATTATCTCCATTTTACCGTTTGAAATAAGAAACTAAGTTCTCCGATTATTCATCAAATAGAAATTAAACTTACTTAGTTGGTTTCACAATATATCTTCAATATAAATTAACCATTGCGAAAGAGTTCCATCAATCATTACCACATACCATCATGATCCAATTTAAATTAAAGATATCGTCGGAATATTATCGTAAGCTTGAGAAAAATGCCCTATTCGTGCTAAAAAACAGAGACCTTTTGACTGAAGACTTAACGATTGTTCGAAAATCTAAGATTGAGAGACAAAATTCGTAGATTCTGTCTCGAGAGATAAACATGATGGCATGGCTAGCATACCAATTCGCTGACATGTGTTACACTTCAACAAAATAACCCATCTCATGTTTAACGAGAAAATGATATTAAATTAATATTGCCGTGAAGTAACGTAATTAAGTAATAATTCCACCGCCATTTATCGATTTATTTGTACAGTTATTTGTCTCGGCTTCCGTTTACACCTAAAGATAAAAAAATCCAATTAACGTGACTTCTCGATTATGTGGGATAATGATGGCAGGAGGATTCACGAATAATCAAAAAACACTGATAATCCAAACTTTCACGTTTATTTCTCATAACATTCATAATTTACGTAAAATATACAATTTATTGTTATTTGCGCTCGTAGCTGTTATTTTGGATATTTCATGGATAGACCATGGACTAATTAAGAGTATTCTTCACCTTACGGTGGATCGCTAAGCAACGATAATGTCGCTGTAGTAGTATTCCCAAAGCTTCAAAGAAAAGTTTTTAACATAATTCCAGCTGGCATTAGGTTCGAAAATACATACGTTTTCTGGTTTAAAGTTTTACAAAAAGACAGCAGAGAATATCAAAGAAGAGTAAAATATTATACATGGACAATCCGCCCACGGATAATCGGGATTTTAATATATCATTATCAATTATAGCCGAAGTTATTTAGAAGTTAAGCTATTGATATCACGATTAGCACCTAAAAGTTTTCGACTTAAAGATAATGGAAAGGATAAAAAATGTCCAACTAGAGGAATACGCTTTTACAGCATAAGCTTCTTAACATTAATATTCTTAGCATAACTTAGTTCTTTGAACTTACATCACGACTTTCAGCGCTATTTATATTCATTTAATCGCTAGAAATAACTTGGCAAATTTCACTTAATTTCCTTTGAGTGTATTAGAAAACATAACTCGGAATCAGTCGCACCCTCCATGATTTACATTTCCTCTTTCGCAAGTGGCCGTAAAAGCAGCCATCTTAGCAGAAATTGTAACCTGCTTCATTTAATTTTCAGAACGGCAGGTGGAGTTACTAGCTCGCTGTTTTACTCCAAAGGAATCTCAATTTACTTAATCTGATTTCCGAAATCGAGAAACCAAGCGTTCCCTGCGTGTTTTCGTCAAAGAATGCCATGATGACGGCACCATCACGTTCAAGTGGCGAATATTTAATTTGGAGGATACGATTTCCGACGTAATACGCTAATTTGAAACTTCTTTCCGGAAAATGGAACGGTAAATGCTTTGGGAATACTTGAAACTAATGAGTTCATTTGAAATGACACTCCTGTGCCACAAAAGGAGGAATAGTCACGGAAATATTTCTGCAAACATAGTAACTGAAATGCCTGGGTTACCCGGGTGAGTGATAAAATCTATGTGGTGAGGAGAATCCTTTTTTGGCACCAAAATATAGAAAGACAAACCTCGAGACAAGCAATAAAGTGGTACGTACTTCAACAAACGATATAGTACCATTATAGTTTATTCTATGGATTGAATACTTTTAATAATAAGCGAACACTAAAAGATGTCACGTTACTTTGCGTTAGGAAAGTACAGTCGTTAAGATTGTCTTTCGATTTAATTTATCGGTAAGAAGTCTACCCAGGCCATCATTGTTAATTCCTTAGTGGCAAAATTTCACCAATTCTATAATCTCATTTCACTAATTCCAAAGAGAAGGGCAAGAAACAAAACATATTAACCGTAAGATGATTGGTAATTGAAAAAGAACAAAATTTTAACAAATATTTTTACTGATATCATTAAATTTTGGGCTATGTCATACCTTAAAACTTTTTACGATGTGAATAAAAACCTTCATCGACTAGACGTGTAATGATATTCATTTCAATCTTATAAGACGATTCTTTCTTATTTATTTCTACAAAAGAAATAAAACTTAGTTGGCAGTAAAAGCTGATTTTACGTGCATATTTTATGAAAGGCTTCCTAACGACCTCGAGCAGAATATTACACTACTTGGAAAATGAAAAGTAGCCTATCTGTCGGATGTCGACCTTTACAATATGAAAATTTTCAACTCTTTTAGACCTCTATCTCTCNGTATATGAAAAATGGGGAAAATAATCTGTATAATACTAGACGAATTGAAAAGAAGCTTTTTCCTTCTGAGATTTTCTTTCAAGATCATGAATAAGTACTTCCCCGTAAAACTTAGGTAGATAGAGCGTCTATCGTTTCCATTTAATAGCGAAGATAAATCGTATATCCTCGGGGTACTTAGGTCTTGTTTTTCTTCAAAACTTCCATTCCAGCTAAAATATATTTCATTTTACTGAGAGTCTTCCGTTAAAAAAAATTGACTTCAACTTTTAAAAGGGGGAATAAAGACCGAGCTAAAAGTTTCCAGTCCTTAAAAACCTTTACCTACAAATTCCTCAGTAAAACCGACTCCTTCGTAAGATTTTCTTTCCTTCGAAAATTTATTATCAAGAACTAAAACTTATGACCTCAGTATGGAAAAAGGTACATACTCGTACTATACACATAATAATTTAGTCTTAATTTTTCCAAAATAAAAATGATGATATCATTTTCAAAGTTTCAAATCTTTCAAAACTAATTCTTTTGGCTGTATTATGTTTCACGCAAAAGTAGTATTAATTAATGCACACGTTATGAATATTTAACTAAAGTATCCCAAAATCATTTTTTAATGTAGACAATTTACATCCATATCAAAATAAAACTGCTTCATGACAAGTTTTTACTGAACGGCAACAAACGTAAATCACGATTTAAAATTATTTTCGCAGCGAAACTACTTCATCAGGTCAATGGTCGTGATTTGTACTTCTTTTGTGGATCAGATTGTAGTTTTGTCAAGAAGCCGTTTAGAGAACACCACGGAGCGAAACCGAAGTCTGTTGTTTAGATCCATATAAATGACATTCTTCACATTGGCAACCTTGTAAAATTATTCTATCTTTGAAACACACTCGAATTTACTTATTCGGAGAAATATACCCAACCTCCAGCATTTTTCTACGAAATCAAGTGCTTCGTTATACTCTCTTTCAATATAATCCCGTAGGTACTTCCATTGAATGTAATTTAATTCATGCTCAATGCAATTAAGTATTACGCAATCTCGCTGGATAATTACATCAAATCAAACGTCTAAAANTAATACAATTGGAGTTTACTCCTTACAAAGTTTTATACGCATGTATGTTTCATCTACGCTAAATTTCATCTTTTACCACACCTTTTGAATACCTCATCACTAGGGTGAAGGTGAGTTGAACTCTGCTCATTTAGAATTAGTACATTTACCAACTGACACGCTTATTAATGAACTGGATAATTACATCAAATCAAACGTCTAAAATGCAGAGCGATGCGACTTCTTTTACGTTATAAATTTCATTTATAAACTTTTTTTTAATCCCCAAACTGTAATATAATCATTTTTCATACATTTATAAATGAACTAGTGAAAGACAAGATAAATATCTTCGACCAATACTCGGGACGTATGGAGACATTTTCGGTCATTCAGTGAATTGATAGTTCTTTGCAATTTCTCTGTTTACAAATTTTATTTTCCTCAAATACGCCCGGCGAATTTTAAACATCCAACATATCGCATGAACATGACGATATCTTACCCGTATGAATAATTTTGCTCATAATTATATCCCCTAGGGTACGATATCCCCAGATAAATTTTAACTCATAGCTAATACCTCCGATGTATTCTATATTCAAACTACTACATTTTTCCTCTGTGAAACGGAGAGGGAACATGAATTTAATAGGATACTGAAAATATTTTATGCAAAACGTTTATCGTTGTTGCTTTAAGCATCTAAAGTTACAAATTATAACCTTCCTCCTCTTACTTGTAAGAACACTGATCCTAACGGATGGCAACTCCTGAAGATTTCGAATATTCCAGAGAAAATTTAGTATTTTAGCAAGGGAGAAGACATTTTATCCTATCTTAAAAAATTTTGAGAAATTTCCCTACTTTAAACAACTCCTGAGCTGCAATAAAGCACAGATCTGATAAGGGAGTAAACTATTCGCATTTAAACAGTGTTTGTTAATTTTCAACATTCTTAAATAATAATTGAGATTCAGAAAATCGGTCCACCGAGAAGTCAATCTTACGTGATTTTACGGGTTGCGTATTTGCTGAATCCATAAACACGACGTTCACGAAATACATTAAAGAATTCACTAAAACTTAGAATTTACCTTCCACTGAAACAGTAACATTGCCTTGGACCCGATTCAATCTTTTTTCACGGAACCTTTCCATATTTCTGGATACATTACGAGTACAATGCAGCATACATCTAATAATTCACATAAGAAGGGAATATATCGGATTCCGTACCATGATATTCAGCATCGTTAAGTGGACTTCACTCTCGTAATTTATTCATGTATTTATTCATTAGAACAAATGCCTCTCTCGCAAGGGTATTTTTAGTTACTTGCTATAGTAAAATACGCAATGTTAATATTTTTCACCAAATTTTATGCCACTATAGTTCATCGGTGTAAGTAATATAGACTTTATAGACTTTTAGATTTCGATACTCAACTGTTTTTTCCCGCCTTGACTTTGGCTAGTCCTTCCACTCATTCTGTCATCGTCCCTGAACAGGCTATCATCGATAGCGAAACGCACATTGGACTGCACATTCCTTGATGGTTTATGGAGTATCCACTTGAGCATTTAGTAACTTAACATTCAGTGGTATCATCTCCTCTATTCCCCCCACTAATAGCGTTGACCGACTGTCCCAATTCAGGCGGAACTGTACCGTTATCCACATTGATCTAGAAATATTCCACTTCTTGTAGCCAAAATGGTTTCGCTTAACCGTCATTTTTGCCTCGGAGCCACGTAACATTGAGTGTTATGAGTAATTTCGTAAGTCAAGTCACTGGCACAATGAACTTGGCGCTTTCTCAGGAATTATACGTGTTGCGTATCTATTTCGTGTACCTAAATTTGACTTCTAATTCAAAAGCGGCCTTCTCGAGTTGCCTACCCTCCAGATGCAATCATATTTTTGCACCTCTGTTTCTCGGGAATCCCGTTACGATATTCATGTGGACATGTACCATGCATATGCATGAATATAATTTTCGTATAGAATTACCGCCTTAATTTTATTCTTGATTAAATTTAATGCTTGATTTCCAAGTTCTTGCAATTACGAATTGGGTCAGTCGTTCCTAACTTGAACAACGGTGGCCAACTTCCTAGAAACGAGCCAGCAGGAGTCAAATCGGTAGAATAGTTTTTGCAGGGAATCACGATTTAATGAAAATTTCGAGGTTGAGTTCAGATCAAGTTTCTATTCGTTACTTTGTTGTCACTACAAAAACAAAGGTGGCCTCGAGAAACAGGACTACGACAAAACATCGAGGAAATTGGAAAGGGGACAATTCATTAAATTACGAAACCCGTTTCTGAACGGCCGCTAAATGAAATCAAACAAATGGGTGGGCATCATTACCCCATTAAAAAGAGATGAAAAAAATGCCTAATCGTTTTCTCATTTCATTTCGATGTCATCCGTTAATTAGAATGGATGTCTCCGAAAAATGTAAACAGATACCTCTCTTTTGAAAAATATGCAGTGGAAATATTATGAGCATATAAATAAAGATGACCCCAATCCAAAGATGACATATCTACAACTTAAATTTATAAATAGATGTCTTCAAATTCTCATATACTTGAGTAAATAAAGTAAGCAAATTACAATCTCTTCCGAAATTATACTATTGAGCAAGCTGTAATATACTAACAAAACATGTGGTAACTAGAATTAGGTAAAATCTGCCGCATGTTACTAGGGTGTTACAATAAGAGCACAAGATTTGAATTTTAGTTTAAATTTTAAACTTTCACCATTTCGATAGTAATCTTTAAGGGCGCGTTGTTGTATCGTGTAGCGTTCCATGCTCCTGTCTCTAATCGACCTATCACAATCATCGACCTATCGAATCAAAACAGTTAAAAAGGCGTGCAATTCAAATATTGCACTCTTATTGTAACACCCTATATAATTATCCTTTCCCCTAGCACCTTGAGAATTTTCAAAGTTTCCATAAAATTATGCTTCTCGTATGAGACAACTGTAGGTTTATTTTTATAAAACATAAATTAGTTAATAGTTTACAGCAGAGAAATGTATATGAAATTTTGACGATACTAATTTAAGAGTGCGGAATTAATTTGAGTTATTTAACACTTAACTCGTATATATTTTCTTCCCTCAGATTACGTCCGATGTGGATCCTCACTACGTCTGTTTCTTTTTGAAATTTGATGTTTTCATTTATTGAGGAAAACATATGAAAGAAAACATTATTTAATTGCGAGATATATTCAAGACTTCTAACCAATATTCCGCATCCTGTCATTTTTTGTGATCTTCTGGAAATTTACATAAATTTCATGTGATTTAAAACCTTACAGGTATATTATTGTTATGCTTATCTTTATATGATTTTTGAATTTCTGCATCGCGCAATTCATTTATAACAATCTACGAATCCCGGATAGTGGTCGTGGTCCCAGAAATGAGCTGCGGGTTTGCCTTCGGTCCCTGGTTCTATTCTCGGTGTGAGCTCATATGCGCGAAATGACCTTAACTCTCGAAGTAGTTTTAACTAATACAATTGGAGTTTACTCCTTACAAAGTTTTATACGCATGTATGTTTCATCTACGCTAAATTTCATCTTTTACCACACCTTTTGAATACCTCATCACTAGGGTGAAGGTGAGTTGAACTCTGCTCATTTAGAATTAGTACATTTACCAACTGATACGCTTATTAATGAAAAAAAATACATAAAACTTATTCCTATTAACTTATCTTAATTAATTGTATTAAATATTATTAGGATACATAAAAGTAAATTACCACTTATTTCTGTCCATATTCCTGACTAAGAAAATATGAAAGCTATTGGAAGGATAGGAGGAATGATGCTAATTAAAGGCACTCGTCTTTGTCACTCTTCATTGAACTTTATGAAAAGAACACTTAATGAGGTTATTGTGCAGCACTTACGCGCACGTTTTCCATTCGCAGAATTCTGTATCAGAGAGGAAAGCAAGGACTCTCACCTCATCTAGCCTAGTAAGCCCCATTCCACTTCCAGAGCATCAGATAGCTACTATTGGGGCGTTTGAGGTTCATACCAGCCTCTGGAGTGAATACTGTACCAAGAGACATACATCAAGCTTAAAATTCTTATTTTCATGGCATTTTCGACGTATCCTCTATCATTTCAATATATTTACATTCCTAAGGAGAAACGGACATGACAATGGTCTGACGGGACCGGGACTCGAACCCGGGTCTCCCAATTGCCGGCCGGTTGCTCTATCTATTGAACCATCAAAACATTTCCCCAGGCCGTTTAGGAGACTTCATAGGCAAGGGCGCGTGAGTTCGTCCGACTAAGCGTCATCGTTCACAGCCACGACCTCATTGAGGCACCGACCATACAAAGTGATGGAAAGGAGATCCCCCGTAACGATAACACGCAAGGATGGAGAAATCTCCTGAACAACAAGCTCTTTAAACCAGTCATACTAGCGTGGGCCTCCTCAGTTAGGAGCAATCGGGGTGAGGAGGTGGTAGTCACCCTCCTGAGGATCGAGCATGGCACATTGACCCACTCATACCTCTTTACAAAAGAGAGGATACAGCCTCACTGCAACGAATGCGACTGCCCAATCAGCATCCAACACCTTCTACAGGAATGCGATAAATACGAAACAATTCGCAGCTCGTTGGGAATCAGAGGAGACATAGCCTCAGCTCTAGGAGACGACCATGACACAATATCCAGAGTACTGAATTTTTAGGCAAAGTGGGCTCTTAAAAAAAACTTTGAACACGTCCCCGAAACAGAGATCGTAAATTCATCTATACTCGAATAGGCATGAGTAGCTTTTCTACACGATATTATCTTTTAAAATACTATTTTTAATCACCTACCCTACCTTATAACTAAGTTAGCATTAACCGCCTCTAACGCTATTATGTGGCCACTATGACACCACTAAGTTACAACAGAGAGGTTTCAACCTAAACAAGTAAATGGTGCAACATGACCTAAGCTGTTGACGCACCTTAAAAAATAAACAACAACAACAAAGTGTTTAGGTGACTTGGCATGATAAAGCGTGCGCCTAAAAAAATTCCCAAGGAGAAACGGCGGGGAGGAAATGCTCTGGTGGGACAGCTGAATGGATCAAGCAACCAACCGGCAATTGGGAGACCTGGGTTCATGTCCAAGACCCGTCAGACCTTTTTCATGTCCGTTCCTCCTCAGGAATTTTCCTAGGTGCACGCCTTATCGTGCCAAATCACCTAAACCATTTTCTTTAAATTTACACTCGCTGCTTCTATTCTGTTTAAGAGAGCAACTGAGATGAATTCCTGATTTCTCAACATCATGTACGCCTTTCATTCGCTATTATTTCAGAATTTATTGTGAAACCTCTATCTAATGCAAAAGGAGAGACATCGATGCATCTAATAGCCTTATCGAAGCACTCAACACTGAGCATAATCGTAAACACCCGCTTCATTTCATACAGAACTATTTACGCGCATATTTCCGCGTACGATTACTACCAGAATTGGCTGATGTAATTATTTCCGTCAAACTTCTCAAAGAGCTTTGCACAGAAGTTCCTGCAAAAAAATCTTCCTAGGAGTCTCAGAGTACACATCGCGAAACAAGAATTTTTTTCTCGTGCTACTTGAGAACAACTCCCAACCCCTTCCAACTTCCATCTCCCCTTCCTTTTCATCTTTTAGTTTCCTTGCTCCCATCTTATAAACCCAACTTTCTATCGATCGCCCGCGTCTCGCGTCAGGAACGCCTCAAAAAATCGAGTGCAAAAGGAAAAGAGAGGCTGCCTGAATAAGAAGAGGGAGTTCCTGAGACAGAGGAAGCGCTGAATGAATAGAGCACAGATAATGAAAGATAACAAGCTGAGGGATGCGGGAGGAAGGAATGTAAAAATGGTAAGGAACCGAGAAAGACAAAGTAGAAAAGAGCAGGCTTTAAAACTAAATCGAGCGATGATTAAAGTGGAAGTGTGTTAACAGGATAAGCATGATCGAAAAGCCATAACGGTTAACCAACTTGGGTTATCTTGCTGATATTATACGTCCTCCTTTTGCATCCATGTATTCCCCGCCAAACGGCGGCTCGCAGGGTAGGTACATATGTAAATGTAGATGTAATCGATAAGGGAGGTAGAGTCATGGAGCATGCACCCCCTGCCACACGCCGAAAGGCTGGGTACATATGTAGATGTAGAAATGGCTCAATGTCGCGTAGTTGTGGGTAAAATAAACAAGTGCAAGGAATTCCGAATAAAACCAATGACGGAACACGACACTTAATAAGCAAAGTGGACGTTAATAACATTTTTAAGAGCTTGAGTCTATGTTCATGATATGTTCTCCTAGAATAAAGCTTTCGTCTATTCGGAGTCCTAAAAATTCTCTCAAAGTAGGTTAACGACGGAAAATCCTTTACGTTTCAGTATTGTGTTCTAGTTATAAATACAAATCTGATAGAAACTGTTAATTATGCTTTCGAGAAAGTTATTCCTATTTGGGCTGCAAGAAAAGATTATCTAAGTTTATTGTTCTTCACCAAATTTTGTTACTATGTGAATTTAAAACAATTGCTTCGCGGATTAACCTGCATTTTAAATTACACAATCATAGCTCCGAGAAGAACACATTCTAATCTGTATAAGAGAGGGAGACGTCAAACGTTTATCAATCATATCCTAATATGTAATGAGTTAATGGGTAGAAGAAAGTATAAGTTATAAAGCGATTTAAAGCGGGTAATCCTACGCAAACGAGGCCCGCAAGAAGAGAAACCAGAAAAGTGGATACAGAATTGGGGTAGAATAAAATCACGAAAAATCAAGGATGGAAAGTGAAGAGAAGAAACGGAATAAATCATTTTAGACAAGGAATAGCCCCATTAAGATTTATAAATAAGCGAGGAGAGAGCAGTGGCGAAGAGAGTCTGGCAGCGGGCAGATATGAAAAGGAGAAAAATAACGAAGGAAGATATGAGAAGGATGAATCTGTGAAAAGAGGGATAAAAAACTTCGGGTGGCACATCCGTACTTTTTAAAGAGTGACGCATCCGTTGGCCCATCTTCCGCCGCTAAAGTAGTCCATCATCTTACACCCTTTCTTCTTTTTCCCTTTATATCCCCTGACTTCTATTACCCTCTTTTACATTTCCTCACGCCACGAAGTCCCTTCCATTCCCTCTGCCTCTCTCTCCTCCCATCAACTCGGCCCTAAGATCACCCTTTCTCTTTCCTATCCTTCTGCAACCTCTTCCTTGCTCCAATCTCGCTAAGCGACTTGAATATCTCTCTCCTCATTTTCCTCTCTTCCATTCCACTTCTCCGCTCTCCAAAGGTTCTCCATTGTTCATTCCCAACTCTTCCTCTCTTTCTCTTTTCTCATTCGTTTAAATTAGCCCTTTCCATTAAAGATCGGCTTGCCATAATGCGATTCTGTTCTTCTGGTTCTAATCTACATTGGTAGCATTTCTCTAAGATGGTAGTTCCAGAGGTTAGGAGTGCAGGACGAATCCGGCCCGTCGCGTACTCTTATTAGCCCCTCGGTGACATTTGTTTATTTCCCTATGCCCCCACAAACATCGATTTACTGGACAATTACAGTGGTGGGCGTAAACAATAACAACGGACGAAGGCAACCATTCCCTAACTGGAGCAATCCTAGAAGCCGGGACGTTGGAGCTGTAGAGCTAGCCACTCCGCCACCGCGGCCGCAAACATTTGCATCAAAATTCGTTATCAGGAAGTAAAAAAATGAGAATGGCTCAAAATTAGAAGCTTTATAAATTGTAAATTTTCTCCATGCATTCCCCGCCGAAGGGCGGCTCGCAGGGTACATAAGTATATGTATAAATGTAATCGATAAGGAAAGTAGAGTCATGGAGCACAGGTACTCAAATAGCATTCCTATTGCAGGAATCATAAACACGTAGGATCAGCGGATTGAAGTCGTTTCTATGAATATTACATCACGTTATTATTTTGTCAAAATATTACTTTATTTAAAAATAAACGGGGCCCGTAGACCTCAGTGTTGTGAGTACCTAGATCATGGAAGTAAAATTTACGACGATTTATTATGAGAAACAGATTTTTTAAATCTCATACCCTAAAGGAAATCACGAATCTACATGAATGTTTGATGAAATTCCGTGTCTTCGGCAGATCGCGTTTTATCCGTATTGTGTGCTTACCCAATGTTACATGCTTTTACGAAAATGATTTTTTTTTTCGAAATTACGTACTTCCACGAGATTGCGTGTTTTCATGAAATAGCCTATTACGAGATCATGTTTTTAAAATATTACATCTTCTCACAAAATGATGTCGTTACGAAATCGTGTTTCCGTTAGAATTACGTTTTATGAAATTCCGTTTCCGAAATCTTGGACATCGAATAAATTATCGACAGAAGCGTTACAAAAATTTATAAGAAATCACGAATTCTGTGATATTTTTGCAAATATTAAGAAAATGTTCCCTTTCTTCGAGATGAAAAGGGAATTCGGTTTAAGCAGCGAAGTAAATTTTGATTGGACGAATTAACTTGGCAGCTTCAGGATAGCAACCGCACACTGAGACCTGTATAAACTTTTGCATCAAGGATGGGATGTGATCTAATAGAGGGTTCCTCGGCATTTTTTTCCTTCACGACACACTTTCGCGGAACTCGGAACTTTGACTTTGCGGCTCACTTAACCGAGGGTTCTCAAACTT
Source organism: Ladona fulva (assembly GCA_000376725.2). Taxonomy (NCBI): domain Eukaryota; kingdom Metazoa; phylum Arthropoda; class Insecta; order Odonata; family Libellulidae; genus Ladona; species Ladona fulva. Next base: position 148,357 of record KZ308300.1, on the reverse strand, counting down.
TCAAGTCACTCTGAGACTAAAGCAACACCTCCAAACGTGGTTAACATCAGTAACCCACATGTATACAAAACTTAACTGTTCTCTTTAGTAAACATAAAAGCAGAAAATGGAATATATTAGGAGATTGTGCAGTAAAACTCAGTAAATACTTTGATGACTACTTTCTTAATAAAATATCCGGATGTTGTAAACGACTAATGATGAAATTTCATGGTAAATATTCTAAAAGCTAGATTTAACTCTTTTCTAGTACTTCCTTTATCCTTTTAGAGAGTTTCCTCTTTGAATTGTGGGCTTTTCTACCCTCCCTAACCTTATCCCTCATCTCCTGGAATCTGAGGTATCGGTTTTGACTACTCCTTCCACTAATTCCAACAGAACCCCTCTAATTCTTTCCTCCACGTCTATGTTGTCTACTCAGTTCCTGCGTGTTTCACTAGGAGAACATCAAGAGAAAGGCGATAAACTGCTTCGTCGAAACCCTCCGACCTCAGTTCCTCAGGCCTTACGGGTTGGAGAAAAGGAGTTCTCGACGTTCCTACTCTGATATCTCTATCATTGATCTTATTCTAGACTCATAGCACATAAGTGTGCGTCTGCACCTGGGATTGTTAAACCTTTTGGCCGTAGGGCCATCCTAGAAACTTTTTCAACCTCACGTGGCAGCAACAGCCAATTAAATTCGACATCCCTTTTGCATAAAATCTCTCCCATATGATACCGGCGGTATTCGAAGATGATTTCTCGTTAGCTGAAATGGCCAACTTTTCCTTTAACTTCTCAATATAGTACGAGCAAAACTCTCTCTCAAAAGACAAATCTTTCTTTTATTAGACTGCAAAGTTGGACAGTAACCTTTTCGATTGGTCGTTCTGGTAGTTTCTAACATTTACAAGAGGTTAATATGAAAAGTTTTGCAATAATAGTAACCTATTAAAAAGTTATATAATAAAAATAATTAGTTCTTGCGATATCTAGTGGCACTTGTTCATATTTGGTTAAATGAAAATAAAATCCAACTACGTCTACAGAATATATATTTGGAAAAACGCTTGGTTTCGAAGGTTCTACTTCATCTTAAGGCAATCGGAATAAATGTAGGATCCGCATTACTATTAATGAGTAGTCCTACATTTCTTCCTGTTGCCTGAAAGTGAGGTAGAACCCTCGAAACCGGTCGTGTTTTTCTAATATATTTTCTAAGGGCGTAGATTTTTTTATTTAATTTTATATAACAAAGGCTGTGAAATCAAGTTATACGTTATGGCTATTGTTATATTGTCTTGTACATAAATTACAAATTTTCATACCAAATACATGGTTAGATATCCATATAGTCACATACAACACATGAGACGAGGAGAGTCCGTAGATAGCGCAAGAAATTATAGCTAACAGATATTTGGCAGAATCATTCCAATGCCGTAATTTCATTTTTTTTCTTTTCAAGTATATATATTTGTGTGGTGGTCCAAGATTAGATTGCACCCATGCGCTCTGCTGACTGGTGCCTCTAGCTGAAACTATACTTTTTGTTGATATATAATAATTATACGTTTTCCGAATAAATCAAAAATTATACGTTATAAAGCAAAGCTTCATTTGACTTGAGCAAGAGGCAGTAAAACAGATAAAATGACACGGGTGTGATAATAGATCTTTGGAATTCTGCGAGCGAGAATGAGGTAGAGTTAACGTAACGCCAACGTAACGCGTTAATAGTAACGCCAAATATCAGATCACCATCACTGTGATGAGAAACGGTGATATTTGGTTATTTCAGCATATAGATTCGCCCTTTGACCCTTTATCCAGCACGCTCTTAATTCTCAAAAAGTTATGATTTGAATACGCGTCACATTCCAAATGGATTTAGATTTTGAAGAGAGAGTATGTTTAAAACATTATACTAAATAAACAAGCATAAATGGAAATTTTATTCCTTACATTATAGATATCGAGTTTCAATCGCAGCAAGATTAATTTTAGTAGGCTATGGTGTAGGGTGTAGGGTAGGTTATGCGCATTCTGTCTACGTATATAAATGTCTAAGTTCATAATCATTCAACAAACTTCTCAAAAATGGCGACCAGATTGAAATCTTGGGCTGTCTTACTAATGGTTAGTATTTAGAATTGAAATTATCTTGCTCGATACTTAACTGCTAAAATACCTTGTGAAAAGAATGAGGGAAAACATATTAAAAAGGTGTTAACGAAGCACGTTTAGGCGTGCGCCTGAAAACTCTTAACCGCCTGAAAATAAATTTATCTGTGCTGGAATGTGATAAAGTCAATGTTCATTTTCTTCGTAATGGAATACTGCATAACTTCGGTCTCTTTCAGGAATTTTTGAAGAAAAGCAACTTACTCTTAAGGAAAGAAATAGTAAAACCTGGAAATTTAAATCAAAGCTAAGCATTAGTCATTCCGAATAGACTACCATGATTGATTGTTGATGTGATGTGATGTGATTGTTTCCTCCTGCAGACTCTGCATGTGATTTAACGAGAAAATATACCTATAATGAATTTATAATACCTAACGTAACTTAAATTACTTTTTATTTTCCTCAAATCTGTTTGTAATAATGTTTCCGCAGTTTCAACGCACCACTGATATCTTATTATATCTCGTTCGATCAATTCTCAAGATAATTACAGACATGAGAGAGGAAAAATAAGTGTTTTAGTTGGGATTTATGCTTCGCGCGAAGTGTAGCTACTCGTGGCGTTGATGACTTAAAACTGTCGAGACTTTTCGAGGGATGGGAAGAGTGCCTAGAGGGGCAATTTACCGTCAGCTTCAATCATTCGCCTAAGGCGAGCTCCTTAATGCTTCTCCAAGATACACCGCACGAGACGCTGTGGCGTAATTCCCATTTGCAATTCCTCCTAATCGAAAACACGAGAGCAATTTTATACGCCGAATTAAGGTTCGGTCACCCGGAAAAAATCAAGGAAACCCATGATGTACAAGAAAGTATCAAAGACTTTTAAAATATGGGCTGTAACATTTTACGATTCCTCTAGAGGAAAGAGAGTGATTTAATTCCCCAAATCTCTCTCTCCAATTTTCGTGATAAAACTTTTCATTGCTTTCGATCTTTCCTATGATATAAACTTTTCCATTTTACTGAGCCGAAAGGTAATCAATAAAATTGCAGTAAATGCGCAGATATCCACTTCCAATTGAAATAAGCATAGAAAGACGACGAGTTAATAAAATGAGTAAGCTAAAGCAATGTAAGCAATAATGATGAAGACTTACAGATGAGACCAAGGGTCGAAAAAGTGTAACTGCGCGAATTTCATTTGCGTGTTAACTTATCAAAAATTTTTCGACAAAAGAGACTTCGCCCTTAACGATAATAATAACGTATGCTTTTAATGCTACCGATTTTAAGTACAATGTGTTCTATTTACAATAATGATAAATGCAGTTTGCATATCATCTTTACCTTGTTTACTCTAACCAAAAACATCTTTATAACGATAAAACTTCAAAAATTCTTTCTTCCTAACGCTTTTTCCTTCGAGTCCTTTATCAAATCATTCAAAAACTCCATTCTTGATTATACCTCAGACTGAAATAACTTAAGGCTCATTAATGTTGCTTAGATATCGACCATTACATAAAAATATTAGAGCCACTGGAAGCGTTGTAGCCACTCCCATGAAAGCCATTTTCATTTAGTATTAAAGTAAGTACGAGCGTAACATTCCATTCTCGTATATGCGCGTAACATTCCAGTTTCTCGTAACATTTTGATAGAACAAACGACACAGCATTAATTTATAAGTATTGGAAACAAGTTGTAATCAAATATAAGTGTAACGAGAAAGTACCCTCATGTTTAAAATAACTTAGATATTTTCTTCGGAACTATACTTTTGGGAATATATCTATCGTTTCTTAATAATTAGCAGTCGAACGTGTTGAATTATTAATAGCGATAGGATATTTTATATCGAGGCCCCAACGATAGTGAAGTCATCAGTACTCAATGCGCCTTAAGGTAATTCCGGTCTTGCCAGTCTCTCATCATGAACGCACTTTGCGTCGCTATGATGCAGACCGAAAGAAAAGAAAATTGATACGGTTGTTATTAAAAGAGAGATTTAAAATACTCCTTAAGCCGTTACGCAGCTGTCCGAGAGCTTACGCTGTGATCACTTCGAAGAAAGCAGCAAGAACTCTGGGAAACCGTCCGTTCTGAGAAGAACCCGATACGTATTTCAAGAGCTAAACCATCATTTTCTGGAGTAGAAAATTCTTCTATCGGGTTCTTCACAAATCGGCGACTTTTTCCGAGTTTTTACTGGGTTAATTTTCAGGTGATAGAGTAAGCTCTCACCTACCTGCCTAACGGATGAAGGGGTATTTTAAATCCAAACGATACAGCCTGTAACATTCTATGAAGTTAGAATAAAATAATATAAGCAGTTTCAAAGGTCAATCATCAAATATCCAGAAACGTAGCAGATCGAACGTTGGCAACATGCTCACTCGGGATGGAATATTGAAAACACTTCGTATGGCAGGCGTGTGTCCCATTGCGAGGGATTTCACATAGCCCGTCATATTTATACGTCACTCCTTTCCTTCGGGAAATCGTCCAATCCCTTGACTCCTCATCCTTTCCATTTTATCTGCTGCGTCTTGTCCTCTTTCCGCTGCTACTTCTGCCCCCTGTCAACGGCCATCATCCCCCGGGAAGGGGGACACAGCTAGCAAACAGTCAAAAAGCGTTCCTTGGGGGGAGTAAAAGATAACCCGGCTCAAGGAGGAATAGGGAGAAAGCGCCAGGGCATCGATTCCTTCCCCTTTAGATTAACGGCCTTCGAAGCAAACAGAGATACGCTCCGTCCTTTTCTTCCTTCCTTGCACAATCCCTCATCCTTTCACTGTATACGCATCGCTTTTATCCTCATTTATCTCCTCCCATCTTTCTCCCTTGCTGCACACGTCTCTCTCCCTTTATCTTTCGCTCTCTCAACTCCCTGTTTATGTTTGCGCGTTCCTCTCTGAAACGCTGAGTCCATTTATAGCGTCTTCATTTTTCTTGCGCCTTCATGTATGAGCGCCAAAGTGAACTATAATGCGGTTTGTAATTTTTTACGAAGAAAGAAATGAGAGCTGCGGTAACAATTTGGCAATGTCTTTCCTGTGGAAATACGCCTTCCTTTTTCACCTCTCTTTCCTATTTCTGTAGATTTTTCTCAATTTACCTCTTTTTTGTCCCTTTAACTATTATATAGTTGAGATCACCTCCCTTGTTACTTATGTAAATTTGATTGTGTAGAGGGCTCCCGGATAGCCAAGTCCCGGTCCCGGGTTCGAATCCCGGTGGTGGCCTACGTGCGAAATGACCTAAGCTGTCGAAACACTTTTAACAATACTATACTACTTGATTGTGTAGAATTTTCCAGGGGTTAACAGTACAAGAAGTACATACTTCCCCATACAATACACATTCCTCCCACAATTACTCTTGATAAATGCGGACATATTTATTTGCCTTCTAATCCTGAATAAAATTCATTTACTTTTGGGTCAGTCTTGTTCTAGGTTTTGATAATATGAAAGCTTACATGGTACCAATATAATGAGTAATGGTATTCATCTAGGACAATCCTTTTTGAACTATGATTTTTTTATTCTTAGGGCGGTTTTTTTTCGTAAACTTTTTCAACGGATTTTTCCGTAATATAAGAAAAAGCGAAATACCGTATTCATGACCTTGTCTAGAACGCATCATTCCCTAGCTAAAGCTTTTAGGTGTTGGTGGGGGTTTTGAGATTGAGCAGCAAAGAACTTTACAAAGAGAATGGGAGAAAATAAATACATCTATGTATACTCTTTTATTAATCTCACTTCAATCTTATCTCACTTCAATCTTTGTAACTTTTTTCTCCTGGGATCGAGATTAAAAGCTTCTCGGTACTGCACACCCTACCTCTCCTTCCCCTTTCCTTTATCTCCTTTCATTTCTCCATTCCTTCATCGATATTTTCATTGTTTGTTTCCACAGCGAGATGAAAAGGAAACATGTGTTACTCAATATTGCGATATGAAGCCGGATTTAGTGAGCTTTTCCTCACGCTCCCTCGCTATCTCTTTCATCTTTTCCAACTCCTTTATCAAACTTCGCTTTATCTTCCCAACCCTTTTGCCTCCCTTGTTTTCTCTTTTATTTCTTCCGCGTAAGGCACATTTTTTTCTCCATCTGCTTCCCTGTCTGTCTGTAAAGTTTTCAACCCGCTGGCCGATATGAGTCTCAGCCCCCTCCACCGAAAGATTTGGATTATGAAGAGAGATGAGGAGTGAGGTAGTTTGTCCTTGCTTTCTCACTGAGTCAGTACACAGCAGGCGCGCATCCAGGGGGGCTGACTGGCTTTGCCCCCCACCCCACCCCCACCCCACCCNTTGTACGAAAATTTACTCTTACTATACTATTCACCCCAAGATTCTACAAGTACTTCTTAAGAACCCAATTCTCGAGAGGTTTTGTTAGTATAATGTGTCAGTACTAAGCAAATGTCTAATTTACTTTATAGATTTTCTTATTTTAAAAATACCATAAATTACATTACATTACAAATTTCATGGCAGGAAAATTTCCTAAAAACGCTCTCTAATGTCATCTCAAAGAGTTATAGAGGTCCTCAGTGAAATCTCCACGAAAAATTGTGGAGCTACCAATAATTCGCTTCGGAGGCACGTACGAGAGCCCAAGTAAAAAGTTTCTCCCATCCACTGCTGTCATCACTTAAATCAACCGAATACCAGAAGACAACCTACGCTGATTCTAAGGTTCTTTTGCCCTTCAGACCTTTATCTACATTAAGGGTTAAAACGGCAGATCCTTGGGACTGTCATTGTTTCCAGCTAATTAAAGTAAGTAAGCTTGAAGCTAATTCTTAGAAAAGAGTTTTTTGAGAATATTTCAAGATACTTAGAAGGAGATACATTTCTAAGGATTTGTTTAGCTTAGTCTCTCTTCGAAGAGAATTTGTGAGATCGTATCTTATTTGAATTCTCTAAGAGGTTGTTGAAAAGTTTGCTGAATTACGCAAAATTATCTCACAACAAAAAATTATGAAATATTAGCATACAAAATAATTGTCATCGGACTCATCTATCTTTAAGGAATTTTTTCATATACACTGACGTTTTGTTTAACCATGTATTGTTAAATGCATTAATTATTTTGGGTACTGAGTGGTGTAGAAAAATCAGGGGCGTGGCAAAGTGTAGCTACGCCGCTGGTTGACCCCCCCCCCCCCCTCCAAGCGTAAATCCTGGGTCAGCGCCTTGTATACAGTATATAATATATAGAAAACTATGTCAACGTAAGTGCAGCAATAATGATAACGTCTTTATTACGCGAGTTTTCGTCTAAGGAGACTTCTCTTACCTTATGAGCATACACAAACTACAATGCCGTAAATCAGGATTCAAACCAGGTACCTAAGTGCTACCAGGCTAGCACACTAACCCCTAAGCTATCAAGTGGACCTAGAAACAAGATTTATAGAGTTTATAGAGTTCGATAAAGAGTGATAAATTTGAGTCCTATTAATTCAGCATTACCTCGCTCTCTTTCATCTTATCACAGCTACGGATGATACAAATGCTACCGAAAGAAATATTTTCCATATCCTCTACCAAAACACAAACTAATCAGATTCCACACATTAAGATGTGGCAGTAGGCATTTACAGCAGCATTTGCATATACTATATATAACATTTGCTTAACCTGCCTTTCTCTGCAGTTTAGCAGAGAAGTAGAGGAATACTTTCCGTATTTTCTACTTCAATCCTTCTGTCTTTTACTCCGAAAACAGTTGTTTGCCTCAATCTAACCCGGAAAGAAATGGGTCTCGCTCCTCGACCCTTTGTCCTTCCCATCAATTTTTCATTTTTACCTTCGTTCCTTCCTCGAATACCTTGTTCTCCCTTTTCGCCCAATTCCCTTTATTTTTATTTCTCTTCCCTTCCATTCCCATATCCCTTTATTGCATCCTTCCTTTCCATCTGAGTATACTCTGTATGCAGTGCGTCCTTTGGCTTCATAGCATCCTGCGAACACGCCGAGTCCACACCAGACACCAATTTGCATCTTGTACACCGTAAACCCTTTCGCTCTGTCCTTACTCACTCACTCTTTGACCAATTTATCCATTACCTCGACGCTTCATCTATTACCAGGTTCTCATTTAATCTCTTTACCTCTCCAGATCCAGTTGTAGCGTAAGTTAGTTAGCGAGGTAAATCGATAAGAGAAGACTTGGCTAGGTGGAAGCTTACTACAATGGATGTATTTATTTCACGAAGTAAAATAAAAGATAATTCCCTATAACAATATTTCTTGTGGAGCTGTAATAGTAATTAATTTTTATTCCTCTTTGTATAATAAATATATCCATTAATAAAAATAAGTTGGAACTAGGTATAGTTCATATAGAACATGAAGTTTCCGCTAAGACGGAATTTTTTGTGCACACTTCCTTGAAAGTCGGATTACTTAAATTGGAAACCATATGTATATTTCATGATGATGCAACGGCCACTCCTCAGCCACTTTCCCTTCCAAAACCCTCCCTCTCCTCCCGTTCCCTTAAGTAACTACCACTCTCAATTTGAATAATTTATTAACTCTTCCTTATTTATTAAATAAGATTTGCTTCCTAGGCTTCTTCCCCCAGTTTTTAATTGCAACTCTGTCCTGATTTTTATACTCATTGACCCAAAAAAGACGATGTAGTGTCGAAAATAGCAGTGATAAAAACATTTTTATGGAAACCATGACAGTGTAATATTTACTGGGATTAATGAAAAGTCCAAGTTGTCGATTAGAGTGATGACCACGCAAACCACAATATATCGGAACATAATCACATAAAATATGGCCGAAATTGATTTTTTATTGAAAAAATATGATCATAATATTGTTCGAGCTCGTCTAGGAAAATTTTCTCATCGTTTTTTTCTTCCTTAAGGCTATTGCAAATCTAATTTCTGGCTAAGTCTCTCTTCTTAATCAGGAATTCATTAAGTGATTAGTTACCCTTTCAAACAGTTTAGTTTGGACCATTTTCATTAAATGACAAACAGAAGTGATAGTTGTATTTATAATGGTAGATTCATTAATTTTAATAGAAACGGTTTTGTCCTGCATGGTGTTGTAATTCTTTTTTTCCCTTTTCTCATTTTCTTTCGTGCCTTGTATCTTTTGAATTTGTGTTTCGATTGTATTCCGTTTATTATTTGCGATGATTTTTAATTGAATTATTTTCCATCTTGAACGATTTTATTTTACTCTGTTTCCGCAAGTTTTTTAACCCCTCATCTGAGGGTGGTGTCCTGCAGCGTATATCTTTTTTTCGTCAAACTTAATTTGTGAAGAATTTTTCCAGATCCAACGCTTTAATTTTCTTCATCGTTAACTTTGCAGAGGATGCACAGCGATATTAAAGAATAAGAGCAAGAAAGACCTCTACGGGCCTAACCTCAGCGAATAAAGAGTCGATCTCATTTAATACTTTTCCCATTAGCAACACATTGATTTAAACCTCTAAATTTCAAAATTACTTATGAGAACAAATAATCCGAGAAATAACCAGAGAAATTAGTTTCCCGGAAAAGAGGATTGCGGAACTCAATGCAACAAGCCACCGCTTTTGCTCATTATTCCGCATCCTAATTTCAAAAATGCTTATAGGTCTAGGAGAAACGACACGAATATTTTAGTACTTTCCCTCATGTACGCTCTCATGCTCTCCTTCCCACACGCGACCAAGCACAAGAATTTCCATTCAGCGTGGTTCACTCAATTTTAATAACGTACGGCCATCGTGTTCCACGCTGATCCGGCGCGGGCCAATCGAATCGAGCCACTTCACCGGTGCCGCCCCCTCTCTTGGACCCGCTTTCCACCTCTGCAACCTGCAAAAACCTCCCAAAAGGCCGTCAAACACGCGGGATGAATGCCTCCATCCTTGTTAGGGCTAATTGGCGAATCGGTACCTTGAACGCGGACGCCCGTTCGACCCAACAACGGAGAAAATAGTGCGCATAAGAGACGAGTGGAGAAAGCAAAGAAGCGAAAACGGGCTAGAATAAACCATGATCGAATGGAAAGGCATTAAACGACTGTCCGGACGCTTTGCATATGCTTTATCATGAGCGAGAGTAATGGACTCATCCCATTATCAGGGCAGCATAAAGTAACGGCGCGCTATTTCATAATTTTATAAAACGGTAGCCCGTTTCTGAAAGATGCAAGTGATGCAATTCCTTCCGGGAGGCTGGCCATTGAAACCAAGGATTTTTTCAATTCTCCAATCCCGAACTTTTTACTCCACAAAAACTTTTCATTAGAGTTCACCTAAAGCATGAGGATAAGATGTTCGGAGCAATAGTTTTATCATTTTTATGTTTTTAGAGGATGCTAATAATAATAAGAACACCACCAAGTATCACTTCATAAGATTATTTATCTCTTTTGCCATTTACTTATTGGTTTTTAAAATGTATTCGATTATAAGTTTGTATAGAATTTGTGGTCCATATTACTCCAGCTTTTTCGTAGATTCAAGGGGGAAACTGACAAACTTGGTGGACTACCAATAAATACGTTCCTGATGGCTTAAGTGATTTCACGCATGCAAAAGAGCTTTCGTTGTTATACCCTGACTTGTTCGTGATGTTATTAGGAATTATATTATATAGTGATATACCAAACGTCAAATTTCGTCTTGTTTATAGGTTGTTCTTCTCCAAACTGAACATCAAAATGGAATATTTACGGCCCATCAGGAAGACCACCACTAGCGTCATTGACGTCACAATTTCATTCATATAACAGGAAACTGTAGTCAATGAAATTCGGTGAAGTTGTGGATGGCAAGCAAAGAGAAAGTGACAGAAATAGCGATGCTAAAAGTTTTAAAGAAGATTAGGTAGCTTAAGGATAAACTTAAACTTTACCTTAAACCAAAAAAATACCGTTTGTTTATGGAAAATGCTGGGTGATACGGTTTTGGAGGTAAAAATTATTAGAGGTAGATTTCGATTACAGTAAGGATTTTGCTCGGCCATGTCTTCCATGAAGATGGAATATAAATTATGAAAAGCGGAATCTAATTATCGAAACATCTAACTAGCGGTAAATGGCTTATTTCCTCTTTCATTGTATTTAACTTTAAATAGCTTCTCCTTTTATTATTTAGTTCCTTTACGGAAATCGCCCTCTTCTATTTTCTTTTTGATAAAATTCATTGGTCAACTCTGTAAGATATTCTGGTGGCACTGAGGTGAGTCGTATTTAAATTAGTTCATTGACCCATAGCTATTTTCACCATGGTTTTCTCTCCGGTTCCTTGAAAACGACAAATTTCGACTCAGTTCCGGTTTCGCTCCGGTAAACACTGTCGAACCGATTAGAAACATAAGCTTCTTCTAAGCTAAAATTAGAAACTTAATTAGAAAAATAAGTAGTTTTGCTCAGAAAATCAAATATTGCACTGCTCCTGAAATTTTCGTAACAAATAATTTTATAACAACATCACAACAAGTAAGTTTTAGAGATATAGTAAGACAATCTAGGTTTGAGATCAATCATTATAATGATCTTATTTCGGGAGTTGCAAATCAATTTTAATTATGATTAGTAAATATAACATCTGAACCGGTTGAGGATAATGCAAACCTAACGAGCAAATTACGGCTTCCAGTTTTGGTTCAGGCCGAAAATTTTAAATTCTTCTGTTAGGGTTCGGTTTTCATCCCGGAAATAAGAAAGGTTACAGTTTTCGGGTAGGTTCCAGTTCGATACCCTGATTTAAACAAGAATATCTCAAAAAATTTAAATCAATTCGAGATAATTTATTCCATCATGAGAGGGAAAGACCTTCATTACATCAAAAGCGGAAAGATCCAGGCGAAGGAACTTCCCTGGCACAAAATGGAAGGAATGGAGGGAAGAGAAATCGGGACGGGCATTACCAGAGTTCTTTGTTTTATCGACAGAAATAACCTCTAATGGCGCGCAGATTTCTTTTTTATCAGTACCTAATGAAATCCAACACTTCAGCTCTCCAGTAAATTGCCTTTCAGGGGGAAATGGCTCACGAAGGATTTAGAATAATGAAAATTCACTCCATTCTTCTTGCTCAGGTACGAAACTTCCATTGCGTAAATCAAATTTCCATCGAGAGAAACGACGCGAAAAAAATTAAGCCGAAGGGTGTAAATCAAGCGGGATCGTCTTTTTTCTTGAAAAAAAAAAAACATGAGAAAGGTTGTTCGAGAGGGAACGAGAGGGAAAGATATAATGAATAGAGAGGAGAACGAGAGATGTAGATGAATATGGGGGAAGGGTTAGGCGAAAGGGAAGCAGAGAGAATCAACTCTTACGTGAATGACTTATAAATTTAAAGTTCATGCTCACCCTCATATAATAAATTTTTATCATTATCCGAAAGGTACGCAAAGTCACTTTTAAGCATGATTTTACTCTGAAACTAAATTCCCACAAATTTGAAATGCATTCCAGGAGTCCACAGTCCTACCGATTCCTTAATTTTCCAAATTTTGATACGTGATAGCCAAAGGTTTTATGTACCACGTTCACGGGCAGGACTTTGTTTTTGCAAAACAAACTGAGAGACTGCCAATGTCGTACATCAGGAAGTCTAACGTCAATTATTAAAATTAAACATGGATTTTAAAATAAGTATATTCTTCTCGAAATGAACATTACACTATTTACAAGTGTATGCTATGGGCTTCTTAAAATTATTGCAAAAAGGAAACAAATAATGGTACTTTTTCACTATTCACATTAATTTTTAAAACTAAAGAGAATGATTTCGACGAATGTTCTTCATCCACACATTATAATGACGTTTCACACAAGGAAAAGGGTTTTGGTGACTTGGCACCATAAGGCGTGCACCTAGGAAAATTCCCAAGGAGAAACGACCGGCAATTGGAAGACCCGGGTTCGAGACCCGGTTCCGTCAGTCTTTTTTCGTGTCCGTTTCTCCTTGGGAATAATGACGTTTATTCGTCGAAGCTGGTCGTTTTTTATATAAATAAATATTGTGGTAAAAGTACGATTCAAAGTGACCTTTCCAATATAAATTTCGCAACACCTTTCCATATTATGGGAAGGAAAAGTTTAATTTTTCGTACCACTCCGCTTACATATTGGACATGACGCAGTAACAAGTTCTGAATCCATCTTGGTCTTAATTAGTCAAAAGACCAATTTTTGTTGCTGCAAGCAGCTATTTCGGCTGCCTCTTTTCATCGAGCGTTTTGGCACTTTGTAACAAAGTAACACGCAGTGACCAAGAAATTACGGAACTTTTCCATCTGAACTGGACTAAATTTTCTTAGTGAATAGGGTCTAAATTCATATTTCAAAACTCTATCTCTCCCTCTCTCGCGGAAATTCTCTTAGAAAGCAGAGAAAGGACTAAAAAGCTAAACAATTCTCATGCCACTGTAGAAGGGAAGCGGAAATGGGAAACGGCGAGAGAAATACATGCACATAAAAAGAGAGCGAGAAAAAGGTCGGGGAAAATCTATCTCGGCTTGTTTAGGCCAATTGGACAACCCGAATCGAGCGAAAGAAGTATTTTCCGCTTTCACTCCGAAATAACACCACTTTGTCCTTTATTTTTCCTCTTTCCCAAATCCCTTTCTCTCTTTCTTCTTTTCCTCTTCGTCCCTTTTCCATTTTCCATTTTTCGTCAATCAATAAAAAATGGGCGTTTGCCGATCAAGATTTGAACGTAGACCATTTACAACGGTCCCTAACTCTCTCTGTTATCCGGAAAATTCTTCTCCCTTTCACTGCAGCGTTACTGTTCCGGGACAGCTTAGCCGATGCTGTGCTCCGCTTTAATTTATTTCGCTTGACTTGTCCGGGAATTGAGTTTTATTTGCTGAAGAGTGTAGCGCTCTACGTACCCATATTAACGACATCTCATCCAATTTAAGTGCTAGGTAAATCTGTGCAGGGAGGTCCTCTGTTAGGAGTGTTTTCTCTAGTTCTAGAACGTTCCACCTAAGAGACGATGTGCTCTAGGAGAGTTCCCAAGAGACACTCCTCCCACATACACCCAAGGCTTTTCATCCAATGGACGGTTCTCACAAGGATAGTTTACCCAGAAGACTTTTACGCAAATATATTTAGCCCAATGACTCATATCCTAGGTTTTTTCACGTCAGGTTTGTGAGATACCCAATGGATGGAACCGGGAAACTTTTCACATTTTTATTTTAAAATCTCAATATCTTTCCGACTTTGTATGTACATACTTATGATCTTCCGAACTGTCCAAGGTATGATGCCAAATCGTTTGGGGTAGTGCTCCTCAACCTTCATGCTCTCTAGTTCCACTTTCGGTGTCCTCAAGACAACTAAGTACCGCCAATGTTTTACAGCTCACAGAATCACAGATTGATTTAATTTTTTATTTTACGAATACTCAGTTTGTTGACGAATAACAGTGAAGCTATTGGAGGATTTCTTTGCAAATAAGCAAAATATTAGAAAAATAAAAAGCAAAACGGACATGATAAATTGACATGAATCTGTTCAAATCATACCATACAGGTTTTTAATTCCCTCTAGTGGTCTCAGTGGGTTAAGAAATACTGGTTTAAGAAATCCTAAATAAAATGCAAATGTAAATCAGGGGTTATTATTTTGGCTGAAACACTCATAAAGTAATGACCGCCCATCCCAAATATACCATTCTTCTAATTTCTTTCCAAACATCCTTTCTTCAAAAACCATTTTGGCAAACATACATCATGTTAAATAGCCTTTAGGTTAATCACCTAAGTAAACCTACTCTTGTGTAAAATATCCTTGAGTGAAAAACCTTGGGCGTAATGTAATGGGTGGAAAGTCCCCTGGGTGAAGTGTCCTCGGACGTGTGTTCTCTGGCACAAAACATCTTTGGTGAACGTTCCTTGTGTGAAGAGGATCGGGTGAAATTTCCTGACCGTTTTCTCTTGATGAGCTTCTCCGTTGATTAAATCAATTACATATCTTTTTTTCAGTTAACCATCTGAGTGTAAATTCTAGGATTTTATTGAAGAAACAAAACTGACTAGAATGGGCCAAGTATTATAGGGGTTGAATTTCCAGTGAAAGGAAATGGAGTTCGTACGCTTATCACACGATAAAGATGTAAATATTTGGATGATACTAATGAGTTGGACTTTGAGGGCTCTTGGATAGCCAGGTGGGTGGTGCATTCGCCTTAGGTGAAATCTATCTCGGGTTCAATTTTCGGTAGAAACCCATAGATGTGAAATGACCTCGCCTGTCGAGGCACTTGGAAAAAACTATTTACAGCGTGAGAGTGAAGGCGAAGGAATAGACTGAAAAAATCTGACAAATGGGGAGTGAATAAGACAAAGATGGTTATGGAAAATTACTCTCTAAATGGATCAGAATTCTGAAGTTTCCTTATCTATACACTCGAAGTGATTGGACGATACCTGGTGGAACGTCATAACTAAATAAAAAGATTAGGAGTTCGTACTTTCCACAACTAATTTTTAATAAGACCGGTTTCGGCCATACAGCCATCAGGTACACTATTAGAGATTGAGAGAATGTATTGTGGGACACTCAGTTTTGCAAGTAAAATAAGAAGTGAGGAGGGCTTGGTAAAGGTGATTTCGTTTGCTAAATTCAGTGAAGCTGACACAATTTCTATGATCACAAAACAATCCAGCTTCTTCCCTTCGGATTCGGATAGAATTTTAGGTATAAAAGAGAATTTCTTTATCTAATCTGTTTCTTTAGTCTCCGAAAGTCGGAATTTTAACTGAAAAGTCTGATTTTTTTCAAATTACGTGTGATTTGCGAAAAATACGATATGCAACATACCTTGTAAACGTTATTACGTTATTATTGATTACCATTATTTAATAAGTGGGCCCATCGAGTATGACAGGAAATAAAATTGCATTAACCCTAGAACTTTTCAATATCCATAAATGCTGCGAACGAACAGATAATTCCACGGAGTGGTAAAGGCCTTTAAACCCAAAACGCTTTAAAACCTGACCTTTGCTCCTTTTAATGGCATTACGTGGACGAGGACAACAGGTTGTGAGCAGGAAGATAATCATTAAAAAGACAGATGAGGATCTATTGGGGAATGAGGAGGAAAGCCTGATTTGCAGTCAGTTGCAATTCCCAAGAGTGCTTTTGTAGGGATCCTTAACTGGCCCTCCTTCCACAGCGATCTAATCGACTTACTCTTTCTCAACTAAAACTAACTTACGCCAATGCTTACATATCCTTTTTCTTATTCTAAGAATGGTTTTAATCAATTCTGCTGCACTGTTTCTTTGAATTCTCCGTCCCAAATACTCAGGAAAGGAGATTTCAGGCTAATTTTTCGAATATTGGTCCACAAATCTGAATTCCATACTCAAAATTGACTAGCTGGAATTTTTCCACATGGTTCCTATATTTACTGAAGGTTAACTTTTTTCCGTCTGATTAAAAAACACTGATGAAATAAATTTAAAGACAAATCATTCAGATAAAGTTATTTAAAATTAAATCCATTTATCGCAACAAAAATTACTGACGGAAATTTAAGCTTCCTATATGAGGCTTTCTGAATTTTATGAATTTGAATAACGACGCTTCAAAATTCTATTTCAACTTAAGATACAATTTCATCGCCGAAGTAGAAACTTTACGAGGATAAAAAGTTGGAAAATGAGGAAAAAAGAAATATCTTAAATGATTTGAAATGTTGTTTTGGAGGAGAAAGAAGCAAAAAGGGCAGATAGAATGAATAATGTTGTTATTAGTAATTTTTTATTAGACAAAATTTGAGTGTAAAGATAAATAATCAACGCAATAAAGGAGAGATAAGAAAGATGGATGAGGGACATCATGAGACTTGACTGTTTGATAAGCAGAGCCGTGGAGGGGGAACGAGGAAAGGGTAGAAGAAAATTTGATAAGGCGAAAGATCTAAAAGGTGGAAGAAGTTATCAATAGACAAAACAGCATACACAGAATAGTAATGTTTGGAGAATAATGTTCAGCTGACGCCTGCCCCTTGGTAGGCTCAAGAGAAGCATCGCAACATGATGTGTTGAGGACTTAACTAGGCTTACATCTGAATATTGTAATAATAATAATAATAATAATAATAATACGTCATTATTGAAGCGCAAGATTGAGTCTTCCTAGTCACTTCTTACATCTAACCCCTTGTTATTGAACATTTAAAAGAAAGAGATAGCTTTGGAGAGACACAAAAAAGAAATATCAATAAAAAATTAAATATTATGTGGGTTTAAAAAAACAGTCTAAACTTAAGGGAAAAAATAAAACCCGGCAGGAAAACGCCCACGAGATGGGGGTCGTGAAAAACCTGCGAAAACCTATCGACAGTGGCAAGTAAAAGTTAGTAAGAAGGCGGGAAAATAAGAAAAGGTAAACTGTTAGCTACAAGCCTAAAAAAAACATTGAATGCAATTTCAAATAGAAAGTACAGAAAATTAGAGATGTTGAATTTACATAAAATAAAACAGAGTAAAACTACCAAAAGGTAATAAAGTTATATTGTACAGACATGATCGGAAAGGGGAAGCAACTTTATGGGAAAACAGCCGAACTTCCCGTTGATTCTCAATTCGGGGAAATAAGAATTGATAAATACAAAATTGCGACTTACTGGACTGTCAAGAAAACATTATATAGTTAATGTAACTGATGAGATGGAGGAATAACTATTAGCTCCACGAAAATCAGATTTTGTCGATTTTTCATTTGTTCACTTTTGAAGGCGTAAGTGCAATATGCAAACGAACAGAAAACAAATACGCAAAAATAGCCTAAATGATGTCCTCAAATAAAATACGGGTGTAAATCAACACGATGACAACAGGGTCGAACATATGAAATTTTCTTTGTACACCTATTTTTTGCAAAAATCTACATGAATCCTCCAAAATGTTTCGAATTCCTTGCTCCAAACTAATGAATATCTTATTTTCTCGCCCTCTTGATCGTGACAAAGCAACAAATAACTGCCTCCCTTGTGACACGCAAATTCGAACTTCTTAAGAAACATTCCAAATCGGTTGTATATATTTATCAGAGATTTGACATCGTTAATGCAAATTTTTCAGATTACCTCCTCTTTACATATTTAATTCCTATCATTACTTTTACAAGGCCCTAAATTCCCAGTACATTCTTATGAGAAAGCCCGGGTTCAACCGGCTCGGTCGTCAGGGAAACGGCTCGTTCACAACCTCTAAATTTCACAGATTTGTCGTGTAGAGACTTAATCGAAATTCCCAAAATTTCGAATAGAAGGTATTATTCCACTATCAAAATAAGAATTTTCATTCAATTCCCGTTCCTTTGGTGCTTGTGTCGATGTCGTGCAATCATTCTTTCTTATTTAAGTTTTCAAGTGAAGTAAAGCCTGCAAACAATCAAATAAAAAAATTATAAATAAAAATATTATTAAAATATTTATTATGGGTACGCTTTTACTCTTCAGATATCGAACCGAAGGCCATTAGGCATATAAAAAGTAGGCCATTAACTCTGAAAGGACATTTAACGATCTTAAATCCCAGGGTATTTGGAACCCTGAGAAGTTTCGACATTAGTCGACCAAATTAACAAAACTTCTTCGAGTCGAATTTTGCGGATAAGGTCCAATTAGGAGCCGCAACAAAAATATCTCCGAAAGGGGAGAGATGGTTGGACGTTTAACTATCTTAAAATCTGAAAATTGTGCAACTTCTGGTTCACCAGTTTTAGGCGAGCATACCCACACATACAAACTTTCTACTTTTTCTGTAAGATGACATTAAATTCGCAGGTACCGAATAAGAAAGACGATGTAATCCAGTGCAGCAAGAAACTCTTTCGAAGAGAAATTGCCATCGCATTTGCAGTGATAAAGAGGAACGGAGCCAAGATATTTCAAGGTATGTGCTGAAATAATCTTCTAAGACATAGTAAAGTGTGTGCTCAATGCATAATTCTGTCTCCGTGCCCTAAATATACCCTGAACACGTCGCTCTATTTTGATTTGAAAAGTGCAGCCATTCTGGCACGATCGTGTTCATAGACACGCGAAAGAGCACGCGAATGAGCTCAGGAGACTATGAATAAGAACTACCCTTCTGCATCACTCTGGATAAGATTGCCGCTAAAGCTCTTAGTATCCTTCTGCATTAAAACTTGAGTAGTACGTGCTAAAGTAATTGCGGTAATTAAATCAGAAAATATGAGGATATATTCTTATAGACATTAAAATACCTGGAACACCACGATAAACCTGGTTTTATCCTCTTTGAGATTTAAGCCAGTGAAATGAGTGTATTTGATCAATTGATGCAAATCAAGGTCATGAGCACAGTGGATTTTCCTCCTACTCGTAAAGACTATATTAAGAAGGTCTGAGACGCTCATAGTGTGTTTTTGAACTTTCAAGGTGTAATTGTAAATAGTAACTGTCTCATAACGAGCATAAACCTACAATAAATGGAATGTATGATTTCCATCAGTATGTAATTAGCGTGTTTTTTCAGGACATTAAAATATTCTTACGTCTGGATGTACGCGGATGGATCCTGCGGGGCTTTTTACATGAAAATGCTAATATTTGATTTGATAATCGAAAAGCGATTTCCTGACTGAATCCCTGAATTAAAGAAGTAGATTAGTGGTTTACATTTCCTTCAAAATTGTATTTTTGAATGTGCGATTCAAACATAAGAATAAATATAACTGGATGTGACCAGGCTCATCAGTGGGTAGTTTACACATAACAGTTTAATATCTTTTTTAAATTTTAGTTGAATTAGGTTTAGCATTTTAAAACCTCCTAACGTTTATGATCGCGCGCGATATGGCGGTTGAATCAACATTCAAATAGTTATATTTTAGTGGGCTAATTGTCGTTAGTGTAATAGTCTCGGGCAAGAAACTTATTTAGGAAATTTCCATGGCATTGGTAAACGCATTGCCTTCAATCAATATAATATTTTTATTTACATTCACGTCGCGGAAAAAAAACCGGCGTTAATGGTTTACTTTCGCTTTACTTCAGTAATCACCGATGTTCTTTTTCCGGAAAAATTGCAATCCTTTAAACGCATATCTCTTCCGGGTGTTCTCCATATATTACACATTCCATACATAATCACTCTTCAGGGCCCCTTCTGCCAAAAATATTCTCTCATGCTGCTGAAAGCGATGGCTGCATCGCAGCAAACACAACCCCAGAGAGCAGAACACTTCTCTTTTGAGAGAGCGCCTCAAAGAGGCACTTTGGAGGAGCGACGTCGTTTCCGCGAAGGAAAAACCTGGAAGAAGGAGCCTCATTCCCTCCTTGTTTATCCGTCGCCTTGGTTACCGAATGGAATTCCTGCTCCGTTCCATTTCGCATTCTGCCCCCTCATCCAGAAAAACAAAACTTTCCACCCTTCGTACATTCACCGCACCTACATTCGCATGCCTAAACCTGGAATATAAAATATTCGTTTCGGAGAAACATGAACGTCTCTTCGAGATGAAATATCCAATCGAGCGCCAAGATTCGCACGGTTTGCCACGAAATTCAGAGTACAGCGGATAACTGTTGTATATTTCATACCGGTATTCATTACAGTTCGAAGAAACCAAATTTTGATTCAGTCCGATTTCGATTATTTAAAGAAAACAAATAGAGATGTAATGTTTCCTCCTGAACTTTTTCCGTCTGCCAACGTTTAACCGGTTCGAAAAAGATTTTTCATAAAGCTCCTTCTCTTAATCTATTACAATGGAATTAACTAAATTTTCGAATAAAATTATGATAGTAAAATATATGCTTAAAATATTAGCCAGCATAAATTTAAAAGCCAAGCCTTAGTTTAAGTCCAATGCAAATCGCTATTTATCTAGCCAAGTTTCCTCCATTTACACAAAAGAAAATACTTTTATTTGTTACTGGAAATTAGAGTGGAATATATAACGTTGCACGGTTTCGGTTCGAGGAAATGAGTTTTAATTTTCGGTACGGGTTCGGTTTTCACTCCTGCAAAAACAGCGGTTTCTCCGGTTTCTGTTTTAGGAGCGGTTCCGGTTCAACACCCAGATTCAAAGAGAATTTTTGTGTCCTATTTAGGGCTAGCCCAGCTACTGAAACTGACCTGGCAATTTCCTCGTGAATAGAAGCTGCACATTTTTCATTAGCGACGGAAGCGCGAGCTACGAGCAATCACGTGCCTCGCTCCCAAAATCAGAAACCATCGTTTCTACGGAGCCTAATAGATAAGGGTTCTGTCCGTGTGAATAAAAACGATGACCGAGCAGAAAAAATGAAACGAAGTTTTGTTTTCGTTTTGATCAGTCGCCTGTTGGATTGCTTCCCAAGCTCATTGGCGTCAATATTCTTATCAAAGTTGTCAAAAAAGAATTTATACCTCTATATATGGAATGTAGATCACAGAACGAAAGGTTATCCCACTCGTCATTTTGTAGGATGAAAACTGCTGATACACGAAAGGAAGATAAAAAGTGCATTTTCTTGACTGATGCTTTCAGTCAACGAACGTATATCAAATATTCATAAGATTGAGAGAAGTATTTAGCAAGTTTTAAATAGCGTCACTCAAACTTTTAACGATATTGTAATTCAGAGCTCCAAAAATCAGCCAAAAGGAGATTGATGCCGCTTGGAAACGATATCAAATGCGTCGTTAAGTATTTCAGAATTACCTGAAGCTTAAAATTAATTACACGTGTGAGCCGACCTCTCATGTTTTCACATTCATGTAGTTATAAGCAAATAATAAATACGATTTCCTCGCTCCTGAAACAAGGTAGAAAATTACTCATCAAGTTAAGGAACTATTTGAAGTTACGTAAATGATCCCAAGGAAGAATGGAGTCAAAAAAAGTCTGACGGGACCGGGAATTCAGACTTATTTCAAGTCCATTCTTCCTTGGGATTTTTCCTGGGTGCGCACTATCTTGCGCTAGATCACCCTTATCCGTTTTCCATGTTACGTAAATGAATTATGTGCTTTCCAAGGATAGATGAACCTTTCCGTGAGAGACTATACAGAGAGGTTATGTAAGCCAATAGGTCTCAGTACTGTAAACGGAAGCCCTTTCCAACTGTTTACCTCTTGAGAGTAAAACTCCACTTATTTCCTTCCTCTTCAATATTCCGATTCGATCGCTACCACAACAAGCGCTTCCTTCGAGGAGGCCATACACTTAGCGGATCCTTCTACTTATTCATTTCCCTCTCCTCCAATTTATTTCCAACTCCGTTCCAATACCAAGCAAGTGGCACAACCGTCAATCACGAAATCTAAATTGATCAGAACCCTGCGTTTCACTTAAATTCTACGGAAGATTCCAGAAGACGAGGCAAAATGGTGCGTCACTTGCGGGATTAGGGGGCCGATGCGGTGAACGAGTCAGAAATGAACTGAGATTTATTGGAATGGTATTTTGAAACGAATTAACAACATTTTTGCGTTCTATAATTGTTGAAGTTCGGTAGCAACTGGCATACAGGTTAAAAGTTAGGCTAAATGTAGTCCCTAATTCATAAACTGTACAGGATTTCCGTCGAAAATACGAATTAGGAAACTAACAAAATTAATGAGAATTAGAAACTTTAATTCAAATACGTTGATAATATTTTTACCGTAATGTGACAATTTTTTGATCCTATTGTCTATCTGCATTTGAAAGATAGAAAGACAAATTATTAGTAAATGTTTACGTTGCCATCAGTAAAATGTCGGTTCCTACAACAGCTCCGGGGCTTAAACTATTCCAGATATGATTAAAATGTTAATCGTTGGCAGCAATGACAGTCGCCTCAGTAATTACCAATAAAAGTTATAAATATCCAATCAATTCCGAAGTATCAAATTAATGATATAATCGACCAAAATAGTGAAAAATTTGGCAAGAATAAGACATGTTTTCTAACCTTTATTGTCTCAGTTCACATGTTCCGTGTCCTCAACAAAGCCGTGTTCCACCAACAATAATAATAATAACTTTTTCATGGAAACAAGAAAACCCAAATTACATCCATTTTTATTATTATTATTTGCACGCGCAGAAAACCATTTTTAACCAGCAAGATCCGAATAGCCGGGACACGAACCTGGAACCTTGGGGTTGGGGCGTTAGCACGCAAACCACTCCGGCACTGCGGCCGAAATGTTCAGAGTTCGTTTTACCGATTGATGTAATTTTATATTTTGTAGTTTTTTAGTGAACAGCAATGAAAATATTGCGGGATATATTTGAAATTTTAAATAAAAATATTAGAAAAATATAGTAAAAAGCAAAACGAATATCCCAAAACGACATAAAACTGCTCGAGTCCCACCATATAAGTTTATATAAGTCCCACTAGTGTGACGCGTCCAAACGGACGGAAAACGCTGAGATAGGTGACATTTTTAGTCATCAAGCTATACCGTTTGTGTGATTTTTTTAGATCTCAAATAAAACCGAAAAAACTTTGTGCCGCAATGCTGCAAATAATTGCAAACGAAATATCTTGAAAAATTCACGCACGCAACAACGATTTGTAAAAATAGCAGATTTATCTTTATCTTCTTATGATCGGACATTTCGTTGAGTATTGAGGAGAGAGCAGGTAACAGGGAAAAGGTTGAAGTAATAGAACAAACAGAAGAGGTTTTTACCAGAAATTGAAAATGAAAATACATTTCCGCGGTGAAATGAAAATAAGTCTGGCGATAGCTGAAAGACAGGTGAATTAGGCATAAAGAGGGTACGAGAGAAGGAAGGAAATCTTCCTTTCATTGGAAATTAAGGAACAAAGCGATTAACTATGGAGATGTCACAATGTCACGCAATAGCAACGGAAGGTATTCGCTAAGAAAACACTCCCAAATCTACACATGAGCAAATATGGGTACGATCTCTCTAGAAAAAAGCTCTAAAATGAATATTAACCACCGTATCATAAAATCCTATATCAAATTATCAAATTAAACGAATAGAGTATCAAATAAAACACTATTTTGATCGTAATGATTGATGTAAAAATTAAGGGAACTATCGAGAAAGTAAAGGAGGTAACTCCGTCCGTTTTCACAGGACCCACTGCAAGAGCAACTGACCCTCATTTCAATAATTGCTGCCATTTTCTTCCATTACTGAAGGGTCTCGTCGATAAAGATAACACTCTCTGAAAACAAGGTAAGGAGTTACTTCTTCCTTGATTTTATGACTTTTTTATTTTCTCTTTTCGTTGGATTCCCCCCCTGCGTCAATTCTATCATTCGAACTTGTTTGAAAAAGAATATCCTGCCATCATCCGTGCGAACGAGATTGAGTGGGAAACCATCGTCTGGAATGGGACGTCACGCAATACCCTTATACCTCTCCGCTAGATCGATGCTCATTTCAAACCTTTTCTTACGCATTCATCTCCACATACTCAATCATGCAATTGCTTGAGTAGAAAAGTGAAATTTGAAGAATCGTATATGCTGACTACCGTTCAGATACATTTCGATTAATTTGTATTCTTTATTAGATTTCATTAAGACCTTTACTGAGAAGGTGTAATTGTAGCTGATTGTTATCGATGACTTTCTTCCCTATCACACGCTAAATCTTTCCTATCCAAAAGTTTCACGTGCACTCTTCTTGCAGGTACCTACACAAAAGAATATACGATACATTTAGTTTGAATTCTAAGCATAATTCTTCAAGGCCTTAAGGAATCAGTAATTCAGGAGAGGAAAGAATAATTCCTGTGGCACAGTGGTACAAGAAACAGTGGTATATACTAAAGTATATTACAATATAAAATCTGTGTTATGTATAATATGACCGCATAAAAAATAAATCATGATAATTTCCAATTTTGTTCTCCGACCATTCTCTAAATAATCGGCTCTCGCTGAAAGCATTTCGTGACCCCATCGCTCCATACTAACCTTTTTATATACCCCAAATGTCGGAGATGGATGGAAGAAAACTTCGCATGTCCCACAAAATTTTTTATTTTGACCGGTTTCGGCCAACGACGAGCAACATCAGATGACCATCATTACCTTGGTCGAAATCAGTCGAAAATCGGAAAAAAAATTATAGACCAAAGTTTCCTTTTAAATATCTTTGCTGCGGCCAGGTCCAGCCTATTCGTAATAATTATTCTCTCAAATATATTATAAAGTGCGTGAAGGATTTTCAGTGTATTTCAGAGGACATGGGAGATTTGAGTCCGGGGAGATGATTGATATAAAGTGAAAAATTAAAAGGATTGAGGTAAAGGTGTTAACTTTGCACATTGAAGTTATTAAATTAAAATTAGTTACTAAATCCCAATGAATAACAAGTGTGAATAATAGTGACATGACTGGGACTCTAACCCAGGTCTCCCACTTTCCGGGCAGGTATTCTAACCACTGAACTACCATGCCACGTCTCTTCCACACTGTTTAGGGTCACTTCACGGCTATTTACCCCCCATCGGGACTCTAACCCGGGTTCGATTGGTACCACTTTCGTGATCGACGAACGCTCTACCCGTTTGGCTATCCGGGAGCTCAAAGTGAACATTTAAATGGAAAAGAAGGCAATATTCTAAAATCGTTCGAACCACCCCAATCCCGACGAATCTCAGTGATGATATTTTTCCCTGCAATCTTTGATTTCTTCTCAATCACACCATTCGCAGAACATCCCATCTTTCAAGGGTTCGAAACGACAGGGGTATAAAAGGTTCAGTCCCGCAATATGAAAAACAGAAGGAAATAGGATATTCTGCTTCATAAGAAGATAAAAGATAAAATTATAATATCATTTAAGAGAGGTTGATCGGCTCTTCAACCAAACTAAAACAGAGGACTAAGGAGTGTTTGAGAGGACACAACTTTCGCGTATGGCAAAAGATTCCAAATTAATTTCATACATGACTCAGAAATAATTATGATCGTCTGTTGATACACATGCTATTCTATCACAAAAGATACCGTGGTATACATATTTATATATTTATCTATCGGTGTTCCTTCTTTTATTCATCGAAAGAATAACACATCAGGGGTGAACTAAACTTCTTTATTGATCCCATAAATCCAATCAATTTATCCCTTATGCCTCCAGCAATTATACTGGAAATTATAAGAGGTATTTTTAGCCTTCAGAATCGCAAGATACCTTCAATACGTATCCGAGATTCCAAACATGCCCTTTTATACTACTGATTTCTAAGTACACGAATAATACAGCTGGAGATTTGTTTCCCTTTCCATGTGTACACGCATCATCTTTATGATTGGGTATTTAGTTTTACAAATATTATACAATTTACATGAATATCCTAATTTCTTGGAACTCTTTAATGTGCCCCTGATTTCGCAACAAGAATCAGCGAATACCATCATCTACTTCATCAACTACCTTTGATAATAACGCATTTCGGATATTTTTGGGTCTCTAATAGCCGCACAGTTTCAAAACAGCATTATGGGTTCTCAGAAATTATTTGAAAACAGATTATTCGTAAATGAATTCTATGAAAAATAGACTGCTTGGGCCGTGAATTTGCGGTAGGATTCCATGAAAGGACGAGGAAAAGTCGAACTTTTACAACTCACAATATTGAAGTTTCAAAAAGTTTCGCTTTTCCTTGTTCCTTTCACGAAAATTAACTCGTATACGAGGCTTATCTTCGAATTTTTACCTTTTTGTACTGTATCTGTCTAGTATCTATTCAATCAAACCCTTAAATTAAATCTAATGAATTATTTAGAAGTAATGCTCTTTTAGTTATTTGATTTTTGAAGAATATATGTATACGCTAAGTACGTAAAAGTAGACGAATTCTAAAATGAAACATCAAACACCTTTCATTTCTTATCATAATAAATGAAAAATAAAATGTCCAGTAAATTATAGTAACAATGATAACATCGCTCAGCATATGATAAACTAAAGGGATATCATTATCAACACGAGTATCGCAAACTATCCTTGTAAACCATCTGCGCTAAGTGCCTTTTAACTTATTTTCAAAAGTTCACGATAAGCGTAAGAAAGGCAGACTTCAATGCTAAGGTGTAAAATACAGACCACGGAAAGCTTAATCTTCGTTATTCTTTACATTCTCTCAAATACAATACTTAATATGTAGACAAGCGTCTCGCATTTCCGATAATGAGGTTGTGTAACATTGAAATATTTTCATTCTGGTGGTGTACGTGTTGCATATCACCCACCACCATTCCGTGAAATGTAGATATCTGCAGCAGTTTTAGAAAAGAGTACAGCTAATCTAAATAGAGAAAGCCACACTTGTTTAATATGGTCACAAGTCCCTAAACCTTAATCCCAAACGGAGGATATTCCGCTCGAGATCTTAACTACGGTGATGGGCAAAGCTATTTATACCGGGCATCCCGAGGGAAAGCGAAGGACATGTAGGGTAGAAATAAGCCTGATGGATTTAATAGAAGGCAGATAAGGCAGGAATGACAGAGAAAAGAGTGACATATTAAGGCGGAGGAAAAGGAAAAAAGGCAGAGAGATGAATCGAAGATAAGTATGGCGAGGCCTGAGAGATAAGATAGAGCAAGAAGAGGATGTATGAAAAGAAAATTGCGGTAAGGAGGAGTCTGACTAAAAACGAATAAGGAAATCAATGTAACGTTTAGGTAACGATTGGGAACGGAGTACTTACAACGAATGCAAAAACGAGTATCGATATAACATCGCCGTAAAAATGAAGTAAATGAGACTCTAACATAAAAACTAAAGGGAAAAGTGCAGAGTACTCTACGTAACGTGGATCCGAAAACAATGTCCATCGTGTTTATTAAGTTTTTCATAAAATGAGTTTCACCTGTGATTAATTATCTTCTTGTCATCATTTATTTATTTTCCTCCGAATTTCACTTTAATATTGACTTTCCTCCAAATTATTTCACTTTAATTTACTTTCGTTATTTTATTATTATTTAATTGTTTTTAATTTTTTGATGTCACCAATAAAACTACGGATTTTTTCCAGAATTTCCAACTATTTTCGTCATTTAAATAACATCGCAGAAGAATCAATTTATTTTAAATAGCTCTTTAATCTGCGATAGAACCCCAATTTGTTCTTTCCTTTCAAGATCGAGTTTATCGGCTATATTTCTGTTTCGAGTTCTTACGGTATACTTCATTATACTCACATATTCTGTAGTGATTAAGTCGATAACTAAAACCCTTTCTCGTTTCGAATGTTCACGATGTAAATCTAAGACAGTGATATTTTATGGAATTTATCCATGATAAACGTCCAAAATATCCAAAGTAAAACTCGGTTTCGTCTGGTTACGGTCACGGCTGGTTTCGAAGTTTCACCCTCATCAGCAAACAATTCAAGGACCATCGAGGAACCCGGAGGGCTGGAGAGCTGTTTCCGCATTAAATAATTGACAGCCGACAGATACGCACAATGCCAATGTAAAACTCTTTCGAAGGATGTTGTCCGCAGTCAACTCTTATAATTCCATGGAGTCGAGGAAAGAAGTTTATTGGATAAGAATAAATTACGCTAACCAAGTGAAGAAAGAATTAGGATGCTCGACAATTTCTGGGAATTCAACGCGCACCATAGGAAGCGCATCGTCTCCAACACGCTAGCTTCACACAACGATTTGCTAACACGATTACATTAACACCGTAGGCCACAATCTTCCCAAATCTCTCATCCGGAAGTAGACTGAAACCCTGCAAGTACTCCGAACTTCCAATAATTGATGTATGAATCCCATCAAGTACCACGGAAAGGGCCTTCAGATTCCCACCGCAAAATATTTTACCCTGAAATATGGCGGCAATCCGGAATAGGATATATTCTATAGTAGGCAGTCGATATTCCAAATACGCAACGTTTACTACCAGAGAATTTAAAATGATATCGCATTTCTACTACAGTTAATAACGACAGCTATCAATGTGCCGATACATTGTGGTCACGATGTATCGTGGTATCGATAAAGCGCGGTTTCGGCCAATGTGACATGCCGATAAACATAGTAGTTGCGGAAATGGGATTTCCGGCCAGCCCTTCGATGAAATAAATCTCGGTCGATCGAAATATACCCATACTTTGATTAATAGTGTGACTCTTTTGCAATAAAAAGGGAAAAATACAGTCACTGACAATAAATCGTTTTAACAGTTGATTGCATGGAATTGTGGCATTAGTATTGGTTGTTATCTTACGCCTTTATCAAACGATATTGAGAATAGTTAATTTTTTCTTCCTTCTAACCCATATTAAAATAAATTTAACAATTCCATAGAAAAACAAATTAAATTGGGAAAAGATTACAATCGAGACTCAGTCATCAAATGATATTACACTCTAGTAAATAGTAAATAATTAAATCTTATTGTCATTTCATGACAGATATACGTAATAGGTCTTACCCTTAACGGCTCGTCCTTGATTGGTTCCTGAGGGAGCATCCACATATTTTAAATTTTTGCAGTATTTTACTTTCATGAAATGGAACCGTTAGATATTTACGATAAAAAAGAAAGAGCAAAATTCCCTTGCATCGACAATTAATCACTCAGCATTAACTCGCAAAAAAGCCTCCTTTTATGACCTCCAACATCATTTCCCGAATTTTTACGCGGCGATGACGATTCCCAGAGGCTATTAAAATAAAAAAAAATGCACCACAGACCACGCTCGTGCATTTCGGAATTATTTCCGAGAGAAATTTCGTCGAACGAATCAATTATCACTCTCCCTGTGCATTTTGCCGGCTGTTTCCCAATCGGTAAACAGCGTAATCGAACTTCTAAACGCATTAATTATTTTGCGAGGAACTTATCACCCCATTTTGCGGGGGCGTCGGGAATCTTCAATTCGCTCATTCGAGATCTCCATCATCCCTGCGTTTAACGGCGGGATTCGCGTCATCTTATCATACGCGAAATCCAATTCCGAGACGAAAATGGGCATTCCAATCCAACGCGGAGATGATTCATTCTGGTTTTATTAAGGAGGATCGCATCCGGCACCTCTTTCTCCCATCTTTTTTCAACTGACAGACTGAGTGTGGAAAAATTCTTACGTGACTCGAGCGCCTATTTTTAGCGCAAATTTTCAATAGGGATAATCTAAGAATTTACGAAATTAAATGAGGATTTTGAAAATTCGTGCGATCCAATCTGATCAAAAGGACTCATTTTTAATGTAAATGTTTAAGCATGAACGATATCTGTCCTTTAACTATTAAGCACGAAGTCCGATTTAATCCTCAATGCCTCCAACATTTTCGCCAGAGGATGAGAACTCCTGAGTAAGTTGAGGTACTTTTTCCTTGCGTTCCTCATTCATCCATAAAATGTAAACGGAAATATATAAATATATATTTGAAGCACAATGACACTATGAGCACGACTGAGGAAAAAGGAAATAAAAGACGCATTTTTTTCTATCTCTAAGTAATTATTATTTGGTGGTGTAGTAAAAGTATATCATGTATATCTATGAGAAATAATTCTCTTTACAAAAATATTGCAGCAGGAAATGGGCGATACCTAAAATAGAGAAAATATAGAGAAAATACTATGGAAGCAATGAACTTCCATATTTTTTAAAAATATGGAAGTTCATTGCTTCCATATTATTATCATATAATAATAATTTGCATGCAAAGAAAGAAACCAAGGACATAGCATTTAAAAATCGACTAATACAGGCAAATTAACTGCTTTGACGAAGTTTAAACGCGCATTACACCAACAAACCGCAAGTTTATTTAGGAAAGCCCTAAATAAGAAAAAGCACTATTTGCCTGTGACGAATTCCGCAGCCCTACGATAAAATCAGATTCGGCTGCCATTCCAATTTCTTTAACCAGAGTTGGCACCTCTCAGACTCATTCGTTTTCATTTAGAATCCTGGCCGACGGCGTTTAAATGAAAGTAACCTTTCGCTCTTTTGGGGAAAAACCCTACGCAAAGAACGGTTTTTCGTCGTAAAATCGTGAGTTGTGTTTATTTTTCATGGATCCGTTATCATGATAAAAGAAGCCCTTGAGGGTTCGAAATATTCATAAGATTTTCTTATTTCCAAAACTTTACCTCGCCTAAAAATTTTTATGAGCAAACTTAATCTTCCAAGAAAGAATCAAGTGAGAATCATCGCAAAATATCCGGTCCACAACAAAACTTAACTTTAATTAAGAAAATATCAGGACATTTTAATAAAAATAAAGAAATATATCATAATAATATAAATTAATTATAATTATTAAATAAACATTAATCATCAACTTCTTGGAGTTCTTGATCTTAATAAATTGGAAAATATAGTTACTCTCTGAGAAGATAAGCGCCATAATATTCAGTGAAACTCGTTATATTTATTTATTTATTCTATTTTATCTATTCTATTATACTTCCTAAAATAATCTCAGTTTTAATCAGTTAACCTGTAATATAAATAACAAATAAAGATGGTTGTGATCATAAGATTTTGAAGTGCATCGATGAGGAGTTACATCATTTGAGGTGTTGACATGTAGTTATTAGTTTCTAATTAAGCGTATTCTATGCACAATAACAATTACGGCTCGAATATTTTAGATAAATGCTGAGATTAGCTTCTGAAGAAAAAGAATGATCCTTAATAAAGAATGGAAAGAGGAGACGAGCAAAGACTCCGAACACAAATAATGCACACCATAGCCTACAATTTCATACACGAATGAGACGAGAAAAATAGAAAATGAGAAACGGGGAAGATATCCTCGTCAAGTACGGAATTTAGTGAGATTGATATGTCTCCTTTCCTCGGACAGTCATCATAATGATCAATCTTTTATTGGAAAACATTATCGATATTCTACCTTTTAATCAAAAATCATCCCACCCACATAAAAGGGAATTATTATTGTAATTACGTTCAAATTGCAAACAAACCTAAGACAGGTGGCAGAATAATCTCAAAGCAAGCAACGTAGATTAAACAGTATTGCACGACACAACACATTACATTATCAAATATTAAGTATTTAATCATTCATTCAACCATCTTTTGCAAAATAAAAACTGATTTTGAAAAACTAAATCAGATTTTACCGAACTAAAGCTGATTTTTGGTTCACTATAATTTATTATTCTATAGGGAAGAAATCAAAAAAACAATCTCAACAATAATAATGTTCAATATACTCGTACAGATAAACAGTTATTGATACCTTTATCTAATCTGAATTTGAGAGAACTTAAGCGCCATCAAGTTATCTACATCTGCCTCTATGTCTAGCTCTTTACTCGGATATGAAATAATTTATTTTAATATATTAGAGAAATTTTCTCTGTCGATTCTTATATCACCGCGAATACGATGAATGGATGTTACTCGAGGGCTCTTATATTATGAAAAAGCGGTGAGACATCAATGCAATTATCTGTCTCAGCTCTTCCCCGGCGTATCAAATCCACAAAAGCTGATTTCCTCTCAAATAAGGACAAGGCGTTACTCACAAGAACGTCTCCAGATTTCCTTCCCGCATTATCTTCCGTCCTATCACCTCTACAATCCCACGAATACATTGGACGATTTCGTAAACACACACGTTCATCTTCTGATGACATTCTGCCTTCTCTGTGACGAGGCAGGGTTTTGCAAACAATTTGCATAGTGGCCCTTTTCAGATTACAATGGAACGGTACTAAATCGCTCTACGTTAGCTCTAGCATTCTCTCACTTCGTTGACCTCAGGCTTTCCTTCAAAGCACCCCTTCCTCCTAATTATAAATTCGATTTAATTACTTTTACACGCTATCATTCAGCAGTGTAACTACAGCTAATATTATCGACTTAATAAAACCAACTTAACAACAAAATAAACTTTACCAAATGCTTTATAGATGAGCTTCAATTTCTACGGGTTTGCTGGCTAATCAGTACGTTGGTGCTATTCTTCAACTATTGCTATTCGGCGCTAAGCATTAACGAGTTTACTAATGAGGTCGACAGAAAAGTTCTTGCCAAACATGGTGATTTACAGAGAATCATAATGCAGAGAGGATTCCTGAAGAGTGCCAAAATATTTATATAGGATTTTCAAATTGTGCGATGACTGGAAATACGAGCTTAATGTTTAATAACGTTCTGTAGTTAAAGTTTCAGAGATTAAATCTCTGGAAAATGAATGTGTGTGCAGCCCGCGGAAGAGAAACTCATTAACAGTAAACTCAAGGAAATGTCTTACAGTTACCCACACAAATGATTTAACTAGGTTACCTACACCCGAAACATATGCAGAAAAGTACTTTAGGAAAAGTATCGGCTAGGAAATTGTCGGTAACAGTGAAGAAAAGACGTTTTTTGCTTTTCGCAGATTAGATTCCTATCTAGAATACCAACGTATGGTATAGAACCCCGAAGACATGAATTATGTTCCTAAGCTAGGAAAGGTACGGCCAAATGGCGGTGCACTTTCTTATGAATTGCCACCGTAAATCGGTAAGTGTAACCAAGATGATTCTAAGATATGTGCGATGGGAATCGTTTGAAGTAAGAAGAGCGAAATTAGAAGTTACACGTTCTCAGAAAACTCAGTAGACACCAGACGTTCTTCCTGTTACATAGGCCGATTAGGTATGGCGAGAAAAATCAGAAAAAAATTATTCCAGCACCGGCGGCTTCGATACTTAATTTTTTTACGAACGACAATGACCGTAAAAGACTAATTAAATAGATTGTGCGATATATTCACCCGCTGCCATACGCCGAAAGGTTACCTATACTCGTCATTGGGAGCGGGACGGAAAAAAATATCTTATATACGAGTATATCTCACACTCTAAGTCTTATGGGTACAAGGGGTGCATCGCACCCGGGCGGCGGCATCTAAAGGGTAGCAACAGAAGTGAAGACAACCATTATTATTATTACAACAACATTATATGCTACTTTCTGCGCGGTACACACGACTCGCCTAGGAATAATTATGATGTGAAATTAAAGATTGTCAAACATTTAGGAGAAAGAATTAAAGGATAATTCAAAACGAAAAAGGAATATTTGTGCAGAGGATTTAATTGAAGTCATGGAATCAATAAAGGGTTTCCTGGTACCAAGAATAAATTATTTTTAGGTTTACTGTTATATATTTACCAGAGATTTGATCAAAGTCTTTCCGAATTTTCAAATAGCTTCGCGAATTTAACTGACACTTCCGGAGACTGTTGCTGCTACGGTCAGAAGTAATGTGAATTATTAACTCATAATACCTATTCACTTTGTCAGCATACGGAATGTGCATAACTATACTTACTACTGATGTTTTGTGACCAATGTAAACAAGAAGTAAGGAGAACGAAGTTATAAAACAATGGATTCTCAAATTCTTACAAAATAATTTTTACTGGCATATCAGGAAAAGCATTGTTTTATAATCTAATTCTAAGAGGCGGCAAATTATGTTCGCACCCGGGCGGCAGATAGGCTGTGCACGGCTCCGCTCATACTTACATCTCATTTATTTTTCCCTCAGACTTGTTCATGGCTTTCGTAATATGAAAGCTATGACAAAATATCGTTAATCGTGAAATAAAACCCACACAATATTCTGGTTTTCATATATTTTATTCAAATACAGACTTCTGAATAAAACGTCGTGGAAATTGGAATACCGTGAGCTTTTCTTTTCACGATGAACATTATAGCTAGGTTCCACAAAGTGAAGACTGAGACAGTCGATTAGAGCTATGAAACTAGTTATTCATCGGGTAACGACGCCGTAATTACGAGTACTTTTCCCGGGGATGCAATGCCAAACTACCATAATCCTCATTTTGCTTAGTGCACCTTATTAACTCTACAAAGCTTTTGGTAGCTAATGGTGGAAAGATTGAGGTTCAAACCGGAGAAATAAGATAAGAGTAAATGGAATATCAGTTTTTATGAACTACCCAATGGATAAATGATTTTTTTAATACAAAGAAATCATTTTACCCAGAGATTCTGCATTTCAATTTAGATCATCAACTGGTTCTTTCTCCCAAAATGATTCAAATATCAGAACGAGAAGACGGTCAAACTGAAGTGAAACGCGATTATTGCATCGCCATAACGGTATTGATGCGATAAACCGGAGATCTGCCGCATTGAAAAACGACGAAAAAAAGGGTGACGTCCCGAGAAAATAATGCAGGCAAAATCTATCTGTTGCAGCGCCGGAGCTAAAAACTTTTGAAAAGGAGGAAAAAACGCCCGTATTTTTTACCCTCGAACCGTAAGCGGTAAAAAATGTCTCCCCGTAGACGAGAGAGAATTTTTTATGACAGAGCGGAGATACTTGCTAGTGCTGTTCAAAATCCTCACCGTGTAAATCTTTATCGACCCGGTGGAGGGCGAAGATTACCAGTAAGTCGGAAGATAAAATCGAAAATGGGAGCGGGGAATGGATTTTCGGGCGCCTCCTGCATCACCCACGTCACATTTCCTCAGAACGTGCAGTCACATTTGCTACAATAAGCTGGAACAGATAAAGCGACGGCGGTTATGTAGAGATGTACGCAATATATCTCGAAGAATTGGAAAAGAATGAACCGCGAGGGACAGATGGCAAGAGGAACAGAAAAAATAACCACGGGAAATACTGAGCAAGAGTATCAGAATCCTTTTAATCCTCAATTTTTATGGTATTTGATTGCTACGGTTTAAATTTAACACTGAACAAATTTTGACAAGAATTGTTTTTACGATGGTAAATTTTCGATTCGTCTGGCTCAATTTAATACATATGTATAAAAAATTAATAACTCCCAAAATGTCAATGATTTTTTGTATCTGTCGAACCACACTTTTATTAATTTTTAACACCAGCATAAGGATGAAATTGTGGACTGGGAAAAATTCCTCGCGTCGAAGAGAACAATAGCAAATATTTGGAATGTTAAAGAGGGAAAGAAAAATTAGCAACGGCAGATCATGAAGATCTGGGGTTAACTATCATCATCTTTTTCGTTCATTTCATAGTTTTCACATCGTATCTTTCGCCCACCAGTTCATGTTGGTGTTTACGAATATTAATAGAAAATATACTATCCTACATACTTTTCTGTTGGCTCATCCTCTTTATTTTACATACAATTTTTTTTCTTCTGCACACGGCTATGATAATATGAAAGTCACCGAGGTACGAAAGATGCTGAATAATCGCCATTATCATAAAGGTCTCTTTTTATTGAATGGCGCGATAAGTGATTCACTGCATCATCATCCAGCATATAGAATGAGATTTTTTCCGCTTATGATATTATGACACAGTGAGGAAAGTAGTAAACGATACAATCATTCTGCGGATTGTTGAGTCTAGATGCTTAGACAAAGACAGTTCTCTGTAGCTCTTGAAGAAGAATTAAACTAGTACATACATCAAATTACTGAAGCATTGTGCCGGACAAATCAGCTTCATTTAATACCGTTAGACTAAGTATTAGCGGCCTTAACCTCCGATCTCCCGAAGGTGTTGATACGTTATGAATTAGAGACTATGATCATTAGTATTGTTATTCTCGAAATGCAAAAACGAAGCTAAAAATCACGTGAAAACAAGGTATTATTTTTAAATAAACTTAACGTGCAAAAAACGCTTGTTAATAGACAAACGAACCGAAATTTTCTTTAACACACTTTAGAATTTCGTATTAAGATATATGGATTTTATAAGTTGCTGAAACCGGGACATGTATGTATATGACTATAGTTAAGAAATATGAAGGGAATACCAGAGAGGTAGAGCTTTGGAGGACGGTCTAAGATGAGTTAGCAGAGGCAGGTGATAATTGACGTATAAGTAAGGAGCTGCTAAGGAAAGGAAATACGAAGAAGGCAGGATGGGTTCTACAATATAAATGTTAACTTAATAACCCAAGACGACACCACCAGCGAACACGCAGTGACAGGATAGATAAAATTATCCAAAACCGTCCTAAAAAATTAAAATTTACTTTTCTGAATTATTTCAGGGTTTCTTAGCTTCGGCACCTTTCCGAACGATATCTCAAACGAAATACCGAAGAAGCCCAAAATACACATTTTTAGTTTTTGATCATTTATAACCTCCAACGAATCATAAAACGACCCGTACCCTCCATAATGATTGTGTATTAGCAGCCTTTCCAGACACCGATGGTGTAAAAATTGACATTTATTACGCCAAAGACGAAAAACCTAACACTCAACCGGGGAAAGTGCATATTCTAGTCATTTTCGTAGTCAGGGGCATTGAAATCTTTATACTGGAATGGTTTCTCACAAAGTAATCCCTAAACATCTAGAATTTATAAGTGCTGCGTCTGGAATTTAAAAAAATAAAAATAAATCATGATTTAATGCAGATAAATTACTCATCTATTTTACCCAGTCAGATCAAGGCTCACATAACTTCTATTAAACATTAAACACCTTCGTAGATAAGATACTATTTAGCCGAGTGATCCAATTTAATTACTTAGAAGTGTGAAATTCGGAAGAAGTGGCTAAAAGCTATTAGAAACCATAAACCAACTACATCTCCTGACGTAAGACCGAAACCGATGCATATGACGGAAATCGTTACAAATATTACACTGATAAGTGAATGGAGTATGGTGACTCACGTTGTAGGGTAGATTCCAATTATTTTTTGCTCTTTTTCCACTTTAGTAATACAGGATTAACAAGGGAAATTGTATGAAACCTTTAGGAAAGAAAATCTTCTTGGTCCCACGGAACTAGTAAGAGGGCCGCGTGGGAGAAGAGCCATTTGATTCGATGAATAACGGTCTCGGATATCGGAAAGAACGAAACAGAATATAATCCCTCCGCAAACAGATGTCAGTGGTGGGCAGGAGAAGAAATCAGCGGGAGAAATTGGGGAAAAGGAACCAGAAAACCAAAAGGGGAAATAGAAGGCGGAAATGAAGATTATGAAAGGGAGACGTCGTAGCGTAGGAAAATGGAGAACCTTTGAATGGAGAGAGATTTTGGGAAGAGAGGAGACGGCGAAAAAGGAAAAATACTGGGTAGAGAGCTTTTTACGGTGGGGCCCTCCCAGCATTTCCCATCATCCCTTCCACTACCCTCCCTACGCCCACAGCCGTACAACATTTGGGCTCCCGAGGCTGCTGCTGTGACGTCATCCGGCCGGGCCACGAACTTCGATATTCGGTAAAGTAGTTGCAAGGGAGAGAGTGAGTAGGAAGATGAGAGGGAAAATGAGAAAGAGTTGGCGGAACGGAAAGAGAGGTCCGTGGGTCTGTCGTACGCATCGCCTGAAATATTTACGCGACTTATGGATCTGCGTGGGGAAGGCGGATAGGCCCCGGGGCTAGACCCAATCTCTGCCTCTTCTCACTCGCCGATAGATAAGCACGATGTAATACGGGCATATCCGAATGAGATAGCCTCCGAGGGCTGAGGGCGATTAATTGAACGCGCGATGTAGCGCGATTGAGCGCGGAGTCGCAATAAAATGTAATCCTGTAAAGTTCGTGGTTTATGCGGGTTGACCCTCTTGTTGTATATTTCAGAGAAATTGATAACAACGATCATATAAGAAACATTTTAGAGGCTTTGCAAATATTTTACCACACAATCGATTGAGAGTCTTCCCAACCGATCTGCCGCGACCCAAAATTCTGTCTGTAATGTTTGAATTAAGGTACTCAGCTCGAAGGGCGGTTTGAACTCCAACCGAGCCATTAATGTTACTTAAATACATATCGCTGGCTGTTACAATCATCAAACCGAAAGCTGCTTGGATTCTTCGCCCTTTTACCATTAGTCCTATAGAGGGAATGAGGCGCGCTGGGCAACCAAGTGCGACAAAATGATCCTAGAATAATGTTTTCAAAACACTACTATGGAGTCATAGAAATGAATTTCATCATCTAACATCATTTATTCCTCGAGAGCTTTGATATTTTCACTGCCATGAGTAAAGCTTGGACAACAGTAGATGAAAGATACGAGTACTTATCTCCCCATCCTGTGCCTAAGGACAAATTAAATATATTCGATTTATCGAGATAAGTTTCTACAAATAAGCTACAGAACATATTGAATTAAAATTAAAGTCAACAGTATAACAAATAAGTAATCCTTACTTATATTCCAAGTATCGAGTTACTGTAGTTGGGTCGCCCCCAAAACCCGCAAAAGCCCGTGAACAAATTGGATATTGGATCCAGGCAGAGCAGTGGTTGGGGAGAGGCCAATAGCGGTCGAGCCCAGGGGTCAAATTCATAAGGGGCGCACAACATTTTTTATTTATTATTATTATTAAAAATACATAAAATCCTAAAATGTTAAAACACTAACAAAACACTGAAGTGGTATTTAAATGTTGCAGTAACAATGATATACATCACAATAGAAAATGTTACGAAAAGGTACAAACAGACGACCGAAGACTTTTTGCATTTGCAGCATCAATGACGAGGGGTATTACAAATCGTTAAAATTTTTGGGAAGAAAAAAAAACCAAAAGTCGAATCCAAGAATTAAAGAAAGGCTTTAAAAGATACCACGTGAAAGATGAGAAGGGAAATCAGACTTTTTAAAACAAAGAGTTAATATTGGAGAAATTCCAAAGTAAGAGAAGATAGTTTGGCCATAAAAAGCCACCGTGAAAAGATGAGGGATTATTGGAAGAAAGAATCCTACAACAGGAAATGAGGGATCGAAACCTGCATGTGATCTCTAGATTGCCCAAATGAAGAGAAGGAATGGAAAGAAATACAACCTTTTCCCAAAGCCTTTTCTTCCTTTCTTGATTTTCTAATTAACCAATATGTTTTTTGATTGTTTTACGCCAAAGAAAATTTTCATTTGTCAAGGAATGAAAAATAGAGACATTAAAGGCTGACGAACTCAATACTTCCCCGCTTCTGCCGAGTTACAAAGATTCGCACCGGCACTTTCAGTTCTCTCGAAAGCCCGGAGGTAGGAGTAAATTTATTTCATACTGAAAACAATTCACAAACAAAAGCATCGCGTGGGAATATCCTAATAATCAGAAGAGAGCCAAGTAGCATTCGGGGAAAGACACAGATATTTACTGAATGAGAGAGAACGAGAGGTAAGGATGATTGATTGCGGAGAAAGTTGGCGAAAACGTTCTGGAAGTGTCACGGCCAGGTACATTGGGAAACGAGTGCTTCTAAGAGCAAAAAGAGCCGGCGTAACACTCCAGCGATTGCAGACACGATGAAAATCGTTAATTCGGGAAATCTAGCGTAGGCTGTGTTCACTGGTAAGGGATTTGAGACTCCAATTAGAAGGTCCGTTCGAGTTGGCACGAATTATTCTTTCTGTTGAGAACAGTCGCAAATCCTCTTTCCAGTTTTTCTTGGTCCATCCCTTCGCTTCCGACGCCGTCCTAATCCATTTATCTTTTGCATCTTTTCCGGCTCCTCACTTATCGTTCATTAACTTCCCAAATCTGCCATTAATTCTATATTCAGCTCCCTTTCGAAAAGATAATTCGTCTTGTTCTTCTAGTTCCTCTAGTATTGACACACACTAACGTCAATTCTTTTGGAGAATTCAAATGATTACCTCATCGCCGAGAAGCATATCTGACTGTTAGGTATTGAGCCCCGAAGCTAGTTTGAAACTCAACCCCTCCACCGTTACCAATTACTGTTTAATATATCTCTTTTGAGGCAGAATGTAATAAGCGGTACTTATACATTTTAGTGCAGCCTAAAGACACTGTGAATAACATTTTTCGAGCATTTCCGCAAGGAAAGACTAAACTTAATGCCATTAATGTGAATTGCTCAAACATGAGTAGCTTTCACACTATCACATACGTAAGTAAAAGATACATTTATCTCTATCCTCTTCCAAAAGAAAAATTAAAATACATTCCATCCATCAAGGTGGGGTAGCAGGAAGAAAAAGATCAGTTCATAGTTCAAAGAGAATGATTTTCTTCTATAACTCTCTCTTTAAAGGAGCAGCGATCGAAAATTAAGGATACAGAATTTTATTGGGACATGCAATAAATTAAGTAAGTAAAGTATATTGAAGCAGAGAATGAATATCAGAAAATCCTCGTGTGTAAACCGCGCTTTTTTATAATGTCATAATTCATGCAGTAGTCTTAGAGCTTTCCCCAGAAAATCACGGAGAGTTCTTGAATTGAATAAAAGTTCTTTTTTTGGATGAGTAAGCTTTCCGTCGGCGTAATGCAGATCGAGTAGAGGATTGCCAAGTAAGGTAAATGGTCGGGACTTGTCTCTGGGATCACTGTAGTTAATTTGAAAGCCTAACGGAAGCCTTTTAAAACTTCCACGAAATGTATTTTGGAATTTACAAGCGATAAGCGAATTTTTTTATCTCTTAAGCAAATTTTAACTGTTATATATGACTATTTTGAATTATTAGGATATGTTACTTTGTACTTCAGTATGTTCGACGGATATGAATGCATTATATGTGTGGAGTTTAGTTTTGTAATATCAATATGTATGACAAATATTTATGCGTAAAATCTATGAAGTATGAATATATATTAGAAGACAATGATGACATTTGTAAATAGATTCTTCCGTATTATCAAAGTGAAAGAAAAACCAAATATTTCTATTTCTTATAATGCTTTTCCATTAAAATTAATGTGGCTCTAAACTGTGGAAAATAAGGAAATGGTAATATTTTTATAGCAATCGGATTGTAGGATAATATTTTCCCCGCGATTCCGAGATACTTCCAAAACGGGGAATACATGGAGGCATATGACCGTGAGCAGAAACGATTACAGGCAATTTCTTCGAAAATCAATTCTTCAAAGTAGCATTTCTTCTAGCGACAATTTTTTTGTAAATCGGCCACTTTAAAAAACCAGAATCAAATCGAAATTTCTGTTTACTAGTTAGCTAGTTGCATAAAAAACTGCTTAAGTAGCCGCTCGCGGTTTTTATGTTATAAAATCCTTTAACATAGTGATACAACTTATTCAAGCTATCAACGATCAAAATATACCTTTTGACAATCAAATGTAAGACTTTGATGACTCATTCATTATAATTAATTATTAATTAAACTATCACAAAAGTCCCAATTTACGTCTATAGTCACGTTTGAGTTCGAAATAATTTATAATTGTATAATTATAATAATTGATTCTCAAAAGATTGAAACTTTCTTATTGATTAAAGGCGTTAATAAGATGAATAATGAAGTGAACTCCGAATCAGCTTACTTGATAAAAATGTTGCGTTGCTTCGGATTCTTTACTGAATCCAATTTTCCAAGAATGTGTCATTCGGAAAAGAGCTAGTTGGAAGGATTGATTTTCAAAGAATGTACATATATGCTCCCAGCAGAAACCCCTCTTTCAAAGCTCAAAGGTTGCTACTGCTTGCAACACAAAATTCCTAATATAAACGTATATGAGCTTCGAATTTCGACATCGGTCGAAAGGGTATCGCTAACGAAGCAAATGAAGAAAATAGTACCGGTTTTGTTCATAAGACGCGCTAGAACAATGGAAAATCTTTTAAGCTATTCTGTTCCTTTATTCATTCCCTTTTTCCTTCTCACCCCACCTCACTCTTACCGTTTTTTCCCTCTCACTAACGTCCCAAGAATGAATTCCCACACTATCCAGCTAAACGATATCATATTCATTCATTAACTTGTGCGTTAACAAGGGATTCAACTGGAGAGTGAGGCCAATTACGGCAGATCGAGTGCACAATTAGGATTAATTAGGATTAATCACGGTCTGAGGGATGGATTTTTCTCCCTCGCGTCAAGTCGGCCTTTTAATACGGCTTTACATTCCACGCTTCCGTTCATTTCTACCGTATAAAAACCGGTCGTCACCGAAAGCATTCTGAAATTGCTTCAATTCAATTGATAGATGGTGGAATCAGACGAGGGCAATCGTCTCATCAAGACTTATGAATGTCTCTCTCTTTTCTTTGCGATGACACTGACATTATTTCGATGGATGATACTTAAATTAAACTAACTACATAGGTAATAATAATTTAAACTAAATAAAACTAAATTCAAGATGTAATCCCAACAGAACAAGCAGATGGATTAAAGACCAACCTCAAACAGTGAAACATACGAGTGTTGCGCAGGTAATGCTTCATACGTTAAATTTGTATTTTTTAATTTTGCTAGCGAAAACATTTAGCATGGAATGTGACCGCATTATTAATTCCTTTTTATATATTAGATATTTAATTTGAAATCTGATTTAATCATTAATAAAAGGATTACATTGTATTATATATTGTGCCATCCTTTAATTTTTAATAGATGCGTCCGATGGAAATACGAAGTCATACTTTATACTCATTTAAAAATGCTCAGTGAAAACTATTAAAAGATCGAATTTTCCGTTTTTAAGGTTAGCAATTTGTATTTTTTCTAATTTTTCTTTTGGTATATATTTTACTTTTTTGGGTCAGATTAAAAATATTATCAGATAAAATGAATGTATATGTCGTAAATAATACTCAATCTAAAAAACTCCATTTTAACCATCTTTAAAATGGAGTTTTTTGACGTTAATCATTACCACAAAGTTACTCCTGATTCTGTGTCGTTAATACTCAATCCTTCACATTACCTTCAATTCTGCTGATTATAGCTACCCATAGTCTTACTCTCAGCTACAATTACTTTGTTAAAAGAACCTGGAAAGGAGTTACCAAATTTCAATAAGATCCAACGAGAAATCGGTTACAACGCAGTTACGTGAGGCAGTCGCTGTCTCTAACTGACTTCGTCTGTAAGGATCCGCGCCATCTTTGCCAGAATAGGTAACCAAGAATGGCCCTTTTAAATATAGCTCCTGTTTATTTATTTGTTCCAATGCTTCCGAATTCCTCAGTGTTCACTGAAGCAAGTTTAGAATGGCTAACCTACGAAAATGTTTCTCTTGTTGCATAAGATATAGGATACTGCAATGTCTTGATTTCCGACTTCCTTCCTTCTTCCTTTAAGAAAATTTCATAAATCGAAAACCTTCGTAAATCTGTGAATCATTTCATTTTTTGTAAATTATCCACCCTAGAGGTC
The DNA here is from genome assembly GCA_000376725.2 of Ladona fulva. Lineage (NCBI taxonomy): Eukaryota > Metazoa > Arthropoda > Insecta > Odonata > Libellulidae > Ladona > Ladona fulva. The sequence continues at coordinate 104,206 of KZ308300.1, read as the reverse complement.
GCTTTGAACCACAAAGCGTCCACCATAAGCTACGTAAAACTGTGGGGAGGGACCGAGGCTTACTAGCAAGATAAGGAGTGAGGTATATGGTTCCATCTAAGAGTGTAATTTTAAAGTTGACCAGCGGATGACTGATTAACCCATTTTAGTTAACTGAAGCTGAGAACTAGAAGTGAGCACTTTCTTGGCAGAATGTTCAAATCTCGATGTAGAATCCACCAACTACCAAAAAGTAAGGCTTGTTCCGCCGTTAATAATCGAACAACTTCGATCTTCGTCTTAGGTTGCACTCACTACGCGTGGCTTGTGATTGAAACTTGTGCAGTGAACTTGAGAAAATGGTAAAGATACATTTTGAGTAGTTGCCTAATGCCTTTCAAGTTTGACGGTCGTTGAGGGTCTGAAAACTATTTACTCCACGATAGAACTTCGACGTTAGATCCCAAAAATATACGGTAAAAATTCTTCGAGATAATAAGTGTTAATTTCATAACTGCAAAGACTGAAATATTGATATGCATTGCAGAAAAATTTCTCAGGTTATCAGCCGGGTAGTTTGGTCGATTATCACCAGGTGAAAGGAAATAATTCGCCGGGAAAGAACCAAGCCATTGATGCATTGCTATGTATTGATAACAAAGATGTGCCTACACTAAGTCCTCCAACAGGGACAACCCGATAGATATATACTGAAGCCTTGGGCTTCTATTGACGATGTACCAATTTCAGAAAGGTAATTTCATCATTATTGCATTAATTATTTGTAAATAAAGCAGTACAAATTAATAAGGAAGAATGATTTTGGTCCGTCATAAGAATTGACAATTTAGATTTAGATTTTAGATTTAGATTTATACCCCGCAAGCCGCCAGTGGCGCATGGCAGGGGGTGTAGCAACACCAAAGACCTAACCTAATCCATCGTGTTTGCATCTCTAATGCTCTGTGGAAAGAACGACCAGAAGTAACAATCTGTTTTAGCGATTTCTTCCTTGTAACGCTTGGTAGTCGCCTCTCGGGGATCGCGCTCGCTGTTATCCGGAATAACTATGTCTTCCACTTCATCTAAAAATTCCGATCTTCTCATTTGAAGCGAATACCACCCGAGGGATTTTATCATAGCCGTAACGCTACTGCCGAACCTGAAGTTACCAGTGACGAAACGAGCTGCTCTACGTTGGACCATCTCTATATCTGATACTAACCCTACTTCATGTGGATCCCAAACCGCGCAGCAGTATTCGAGACTAGGCCTAATGAGGGAGAAATAAGCAATTTCTTTGACTTTTGATGGACATCCTCTCAGTGTTCAACTTGTCAATCTCTGCATTCTATTTGCTTTTCCTATAATGTCACTAATATGTTCTTTGAACGATAAACTACTGCTGAGTGTAACTCCTAGGTATTTATTATGGCGCACAAACTCTAGTGGGTATGATGAAATTTCATACTGTACGCTAATTACGTTGGTGGAAGGCATAAAAGACATCGCAACGCACTTCTTATCATTCAAGTCAAGCTGCCAATCTTTGCACCAACTTGATATAACGTTTAGGTCCTTCTGTAGGATACTGCTATCTTCTTCTGATGTTATCTCTCTGTATATGAGAGTGTTATCGGCAAATAATCTAACTGTGCTCCTTACATTATCCACTAAGTCATTTATATATATTAGATTATTTTTAAACCCAGTCAGCTCTATTTATTCACTAAAAATTGAATTCGGTATAACTTTATCAATTTCAATCAACTCATTCCAGATAAGTATCTTTTTAATGTTTGCTGAATACTTCTGTTAAGAAATGACCATCAATACTGAAAAAGTTTGTGATAGCGAAACAAATATACGCCCCTTCACGGAATTTTCTCCGGTCGACAGCTTGCTTCTCCCACGCCACAGCCGTCTCTGTTCACTACTATAATTGAAATATTGGCTATCGCTGATTAAATATTCAATTAGAAAGAAAGAATCTTCCATACCTCCGCCTCAAAAGCAAGGTATGAGCTGTAAATTATTTCTCCTACATAAATTAGAAAACTTCCTGACGGAAAAACTAACAGAATAAATTACCATTGATCTCTAGAAGAATTTTTTCTCCTTCTATCTCCATGAAATGAAAAAAAATAAACCTGCTAATAACACCATGATTTAGGTTACATCGTATACCATGATGTAGGTTAAGCCGCAGAACGATTAATTTCTGTCCATAGAAACTTATTTTAATACCTTTTATTCTTAAAACGAATGACACCATTGCGTTTTCCTGATATTCATGGTTATTTTATGAATTCCATCTTTTCAAATGTGCTCATTCTGACTAAAATATTCAACAGCTCACAATATTTTCGAATATTTTACTTCGGAAGGGGAAAAATTTCCTATTACTCCTCACACGAGCCCGTTGCCTTCTATGAAAACATCAAAGGATACCCTTTAACAGGAATCGATAGAGAATCACCTGTTTTTCCAGCAATCAGGTAGGTAATTGCCTTTTCTCCACGTTGAGAAACAAAAGAGCGAAGGACGAAATTCCACCTAGATGGAATAACTTTAGTACATCCACACGGAGCAATCGATGGGCCTTTTTGTTCTGTGATTACCGTTCGCTTGCTTGCCTCTCGCCCTTCGGAAGTGAACGCCTAGCAACAATTTCCGTCATTTACTCGGAGTACCAACGATTTTTCAGATGCAATCCCCAATTCTCTTGAGCAATTTACGTTGTCTCTAAAAAATAAATGCGAGCAAGATTGCCTTCATCATAGTCTCCTGGTACGAAATAAAGTAGGCCAATGGGTTTTTAAAATTTTATCGAAAAAATACGTGGAGGAATCGCCTATTTTCCATTTTCCTGCAGAAACACATGGTTTACACACCAAGAAAAAGAAATATTAGTACCGTTCCTCATATTTTTGATAATTTCTCTAGCAAAGAGATGATTAACCTTCTGTTGGAGGAGTTCCATGTTGGATAAGATAAAGGACTTTCGTGCCAATATAATGCCAAAACATAACAAGATACGCTGTTATCATCAAGGCTATAATGCCAATGATTGGTCGAGGTTGTTGCTATCAATGAATTCAATTATTAGTTTACATTATCAATGGGCCTCCGGATAGCAAAGTGGGTAACGCATTCGACTTTAGTGAAAGCGGTGAAAGCACTTTTAAAATTACAGCTACTGCTACATTATTAATCAAGAAATCCAAATTCATTTGATTTGGAGCTTAAATTTGATTAAGTTAAGTGAAATCTGGAGTAACGTCGTATTTGAAAAGTTCACAAAGTGAGCACATACAGCACTTAGAGCACACAGGTTATCATATGTAATCTGTGGACGGTGTATACACATATATTTGTGATTTTTTTGTACTTCAATTTTCTAATTGAAGAAGGAACAACAAGAATTGAGCCGTCAGAATTCCACATCTTTGAAAAACTCTCCGCTGAATGAAAATAATTCCTATTAGCAAAGGCCACCCATTGCTCCAAATATAAATTGCGCCTTCAGGTATCATTCAAATGTTGAATGAATCACCTTAAATTCTGACTGAAGTCGCCTAAATTTCATTCCCTCATGATTACCAAAGGTCTATTGGTGTGAAAGAAACAGAAACGCATTAATTTTTAGATTACTTTTTAAATATTTACAGCACACTAAGATACTTTGGTTTCAAAAATATCCTTCGATTCAGCATTACGGAACAACAATCTTTTATGCAAAATCCATGTGAATGGATATTTCTCCGAAAATAGGACCTGCTTTATCTCTCAATGCATCTTTCAATCCCTAAATTCCACCACCTATTTAGTAAACTTTTAATTCTTTTTCAACTCGAAATCCTTCTAAACTACCACTGAGAGTAAAATATTCTCTTCATTCAAAATTGACTTCCAAATCGCAATATTTAGAGAAAATAATCCGTTCTCCACATCTTCACTCTCAGTCAAAGATTGAGAAGAAAAGTAAATGCTGTGGAGCAGCTCTCTAAAAGCGCGTCTCTAGACCTGGATGATACTCTCCGAAAGGCTTAGCTGATGTGATAATATTTATGTGCTTGACTTTAATGTTATCATGACATTCCTTCCCCACGTATCAAGTTCGTTTCTTACAGCCAGCAGTTTTAGGCGTGCTCTTCAAGGATTGAATAACGCTTTATAAGCATCCAATTACTCTAAATAAGTATTCGTTTATTCTAAAGAACGTTTCCACTGCTTGTGCCTAATTGACTTTAATAATAAGACTTATTGGAAAGCAAATCCTTTGGCTAATTTTTAACTAGCGATGAGTGATTAAACTTTGGAACAATGATCCATTGCTGTGTATTTCTAGAAGCTATTTATTAGGTCAGATTCTGCAAGGCTTAACCGCTTTGAAACAGCTCCTCTCTAAAGCCGCCTCTAGACTCATGACTTATAAAAAAAATTTCAAAAGAAGTCACTGCTTTTCATCTGTGCCCTTCAGTTTATGTATTTTATTACTGAAACAAAAGCTAAAATAATTTCAAATAATCCACCCTATTGTCTGTAACAATTTACTCGGTTTCTAGAAGGCATATAACTATTATATATATAACTTCTAGTTTACGATGTAATTAAACCCTATATCAACTCAAAACAGGTTAGATTCTTACTTAAAATATGAAATGAACTTAATCATATGAATTTGCACATCAGAAAACAGTTGTGTCCGCGGGGTTGTTAGAAACAGAGTTTAATAAAAACAGCTCTTAAATTCATAATAAGTTCACGAGATGGAATATAAATGCAGTCCCTTACATTTTAAAACATTATATTAATTATGTATTTTTAAAATCTATACGCCCCAAACTATACAAAAAAATATCTCAGTAAACATAAGTCTTAAGCTGGAACGACAATATAAGTTGACCAAGCATCGCTTGGGGAGACAAATATTCGGGGGGCGCAGATTTTGATTCGAGGGAGATTTTCCTCATTCGGTTGCCTCGGCAGTTGATGAAAATCAGGGATGATATCAGATTGAGAAGGTGACGGGGATAAGACATTCGGATCATCTGTTACGGACATTGGTAAATGGAGAAACTGAATACTCAACTCGACCTGTAACTGAAACTCGACCGACTGTCGACTTGGGATTTTTGTATATCCTTTCGCTTTGTACGATATATTACTCTCCGTGATTTACTTGTGAATCCTTTATAAACTCATTGCATGGAAAATTTATTTATTTAGTTTTATCAATATTAAATATTTCATTTTCACCAACAATTTGTATGGAAGCAATCTCAAAAGAGATGAGGCGTCCTAAAAGACCTTAACTTGGGGCGTCGAAGTACCTTGGACTGATTATTATAAAAAATGTTGCATCGCTGAGGAAACTTAGAGCCCTAGTTAAAAAACAACGAAATTTTTCTCGCTAATTTACCACAATTCAACATAAAACACAGAAAGGAAATTTGGCTATTTGAAAGCTAAAACTCTGCCAAGAAAAACGTAATCACCGCTCTAACTGCTATACATGAGCCCGAACACCTAATTTCTTCATTCTCTGACTAGAATTTCACAAAATTTCTTTTAGTTTATAAGGCAATAGAGGAGTGATGTATAGTAGCTAGTTCTAACTATCCTCTCTTTACCAAAATACTATGAATAATGCTCTTTTTAACCTCAGTGGCTTCCACAATGTCACAGTTTTGAGCATTACCATAACACAGGAATATGAGAAATGAATGTTTCTCCATTCTGCGCCAAAAGTCAAGAAAAAATATTCCATCCTTCAAGGAAAGATAGCAAGAACGTATTATATAAGTTAATACGATTAGGGTATTTGCGGATGATTCGACGATATAAAGAGAAATATCAGCGATGAAGATATAATTTCATTGTCAACCGATTTAGTTCATATTCAAAGGTGATGCGAAAAATGGCAACTAAATCTTAACGTAAATAAATTCTCCGTAGTAAATTCCTTCGACATGAAGAAATTACATCACAACTACCCGTACAAAATTAGTGGAATGAATATAAATGTAGTAGACTCGGATGAATATCTCGTAATTACTCTTGCGAATAACTAAAACTGAAGCATACATCCCAAATATCTATGGTGAAGCAACTAAAAAGATCGGTTTTATAAAGCGCATCGTAGGTAGATGAAAAGGTTAGAGCGAAATTATGAAATTTAAACGTATGCCTAAAATTTAAACGTATACTCGCAAACTCGAGAAAATTCAGCGCAAGGCGACAAGATTTGTTAAAAAGTGCTACGATAACAAAGCAACCGTAACGCAAATGCTCTCAGACGCAGGTTGAGAATCTTAGAAGGAAAGGCGATTAGAAGCTAAGCTGCGATTGCTCGATAAATTCAGAGAAAGTACATTAACGGAAGGCGCAATCAGTATTATGCGACCTCCAAGTTACTTTGGCCGATCAGACAATGAGCGTAAGATAAGAGAAATATATGCGAGGACAAGTCGTTTTAGGGACTCATTATTTCCGCGAACGATACGCGATGACAATAAGCTAAAGTGGTGACTCGAGTGTTTACACTCCCTACCACAAGCCGAAAGACTGCTTGCAGGGTATTTATGCAGAGGCAGAATAATCTAGCCGGTTCCTCGCGGTGTGCAGAGAAAAACGATACAAAGTGTGTCAACTTTCGATGAAGCACTTTTTCACCCGAAAACCCAATGCCTGATCTTAACTACCCAATTTTCGCGCAACCGAAACAAAATTGAAGAATTTAGGGAGGAGGAATCGGGTGATGGAAGTAATGGTTGTCGTGCGAAAGAACACCAATCGGGATGAGGATAGGTACGGAACGATTTGCAACCTCCGCAGGAGGAAATGAGCTCCAGATCTGAAAAGGGTCTTAACCCCATTGGATCGACGATAAATTGACTTATCCAGACTTAGGACGGGACACTGAAAGGAAAGGTATACCGAGAGGGGGAGGCACTGGGAAGAGGGGAAGGAATGTCCAATTACAAGACTTCGCTACGGGGCACAATCCTGACTCCACTTATTTGCAAATTCGGTCCCTCCATTCTCCTCCTAATCAGCTCTCCACTACCAGAATTATCCTGCCTCGTCTTCCAGTCCCGTCAATTCGCTCGTGCACCATCCCTTGTCATATTGCGAGCAAGAGTCTCTGACGTCGTAACCCACTTTTTCTCATTCTACATTTGTTACTCTATTATCCGCCGGGTCGCTTATCCTCTCTCCTGTGTCCTGAGACATTATGAACGAATCTTTTCTTCCTTGATGAAGATTTTCAATTACGGCGAGGAAAGATTAGCAGCGATCAAATAGAGGCAAATTTGCGGTAGCAAGAAACAAACTCGCGGCGCTGTTGACATGAAATTTCTAGATAGTTTTATTTGTTATCTGTCAAGGAATGCAATTAATGTATCACAGCATTAACGTCACTAAAAATTGGCTGCTTGTATGGAGCCTTTGAGGTTCGATGACAAACGAGTCAAAGCGTTCCCATAAAAAATTAATGTAAAGTTCACTTCTTTCACTTATAGGGTTCATTTTCTTTGCGAAATCGAATTTGAGGCAATCACCGTATGAAGTTTAGACAAGTACCATAGGAAAGAAAATTCCATAAAATATTTTGTCGGGGCTCACGAAAAGCTAAGTGGGCAACGCGTTTGACATCGGTGAAAGCGTTCCAGGGTTCAATTCCCTGTGGTAGGCCACGTGCGAAATTACCTCAGCTGTAGAAGCATTTATAACAACAATACTTCTAAATATTTTATTCTGATCGTAGATAATAGGTTTCCGGCAAAAATTGCACAACTTGTACGAAATATACAAGCAAAACTGTTGTTATGTTATCCAGCCAATGACAAGGTCCCTGGTCCGAGTACCGACTGGCCAGCTTTTCTGTTAAGGCGTGGTTTTATGTGACCAAGTTGAGACATCCATAACTGTAATTGTCCAGTGAATGAATTTTATGAGGGTGTTATAAAAAAGGACAGCATGAGATTTACATTAGTATCATTAGAAATTCATAAATTCCGTCAATTTCTTCCCTTTCAATCGCTACACTCTTGACGCTCAATGCCGTTGTTTCAGTTCACAATTCAGTTCACCGCTCCAATGCTGATGAAATTAAGGTATTTAAAAGAAAAATTAACTATTAAGAGTTCTTAGATGATAAAATTCATTTCTAAAATTATGCCATCATGGCAGATTTTTCATAAAATATGATCTTGCCCTTTTTATACTAGTGAGTTACACTCTTGACGCTCAATGCCGTTGTTGGGGTCGAGTTTTTCCGTCCTTTCTTGCCTTTCTCATTAAAATTGGCATAGAGATAGACCAGTAGGTATTTGACGGCGGAGGTTAAATATTTTATCGTTGAATTTATAAGCGGAATATTTCAACGATTATATTTTTCAATCAAAAACCAAAAGGCAGCCATGAAATTTCGCTAATTTTAAAGCCGCCAAATCACAGATGTTACAAGTTCATTATCGATTTAAAATTCTGATTTCTGGTTTTTTTACTGGCGTAGACGCAAAATTTTACTTCGGAAAAGACTGGGAATTTCAGCTTGTAATTATTTCAAAAGGAGTCAGTCAAAGAAGAGAGTCATTGAAGGGACTTCTTGGTTTAACAGGAATATATATCCATAAAATAATACATTATAGATATACCCAAGGAGAAACGGACATGAAAAAAGTCTGACGGAACCGGGACTCCCAATTGCCGGTCGGTTGCTCTAACCATTGAGCTATTCCACCAGAACATTTCTCCATGCCGTTTGAAAGACTTTGTATGTATTACAAAGGTACCTTTGTAGGTAGGTACCTACAAAGTCTCCCAATTTTCCTAGGTGCACGCCTCATCGTGCCAAGTACCTAAAATCCTTTCCTTGAGTATAGATATACAAAATATAATACGTTTCTTAGAGTTTTGTTTTTAAGTCTGCAAAACGACTTACTTACTTCGACTAAATAATTTTTTAAACCCGTAATTAAATCATTTTCTTTCTTGTAAATTTAATGCAACGCAATGATTTTACCTCTTGATATTGTAAGAATTATGACATCGTATTTTGTGTCTGAAAATCGATAAAATTATTAAAAATTCAACAATCTTTATTATAAGAACATTCTACCTCTTGAAGCCAAGAATCCAAGTTCTGTTTCTTTTCTTCCTTTATTTATTTTCCACGCTCTTTGATTACAATCTCACCCTTCCTAGTGATGTTTCAAATAACTTCTTTCCTTCCGTTTATTATTTTCCACGTCCATTGTCTCACAATCTCTCCGTGGGACTTTTATTAATCCCTCAAACTTCCTCTATATTGACGCGTCTGTCTTTCATCGACAGCATACTGAATCTCTGTCTTTGAACACCGATCAGCTCATTAACTTTACGATTATTTCTACATATATTCTGAATAAGGCATCCTCCTCACAATATCAAGTTTCCACTACCTCCATAATTTTACATCTGTTCCTTCCACTTTGTATTTATTAAATTTTTATAACTCAATTTTTTATCTCCAATAGTAACATGCAGAATGCAAGGATATAGAGATGATTAGGCATGGAACCACAGTCATCAAAGTAAATATAATTTATTATGTGTCAGGCTCATACTCATCGAAAGCTCTACATATTTATAGAGAATTTTATACTTTGTATCTATCACTTTACGAGGCACTCACGAAACCAAAATCTTATTTTTACAAGTTGTCTATAAAAATGATTTTATCAACAATGCTTTATGAAAATTTCAAAGATACGCCATAGAAGCCATAATCTGTCTATGTCTACGCTACATTTTTTTCAAGCGAATTTTTGAGGTCATAATTCGATTATATAAAATATTTCCTCGCTTAAATCTGCGATTATTTGTTTTATCTACGTAACCGATACATAATTCATTTAACGCATTATGATGAATTAATTACGGAGAGGAAGAACAAATTAAAAGCTTCCTGAGTTGAGCAATTTATTATTATCAGCGCTCCAAATATAGTAGCAAAATTAAAATTTGCAGCCACAATTAAGTAATGGAAAATAATTTATATAGGTGATTATCAATTGTTAATTGCTTTCCAATAAAGTATTATACTATGTGGGCTTCACCTATGGCCTCTTCGTTAATTTTCCAGTAAATCAGATTCGTGGGTACCGCAGTCCGCTTTGATTTGGTAAATACAGATTGAAACCATTAATTAAAGCAATTAAAACTTTCTTTCCAAATATTAAACAGCGTTTTCAAAATTTTAATACACATGTAAATTTTATTCCTTTGTAGATTATTATTGTTATATTCATGATCGACTGTGTCAATTCGAAATTAATGAAAGAGCACCTAATTACATTAATATATACCATTACTTACCATCAACTCGATGTAATTTACTGCATAATGACCGAGGTCACCGGCATTTGCATTACAGGAGATTTTGAAAAGGGACTTTTCAGAACTACGCAGTAATTTTAGGTCTGTCTTTAAAAAAAAAAATATGATAAATGTATCAAACAATGAGAGATATCTCTTATTGTTAGAAGAAGTGAATAACCTGCAACCAGACGGTATGTCTGATAAGTTTCCTAGCCCGATCTCAGATTCCCTTCGCAGCACGCCATCAATATTTCGGATCCCCACACGAAATCTTTCCAACGCTGGTGGAGAGCGACGAAAGTTATGATGAATGTTCCCTAAGTCTTACAACCGCTACTTTTCTAATATAGTCTTACAGCAGACTCCAGTCCCAAGAGGTCTATATATCAGCGCAGTATCATCAGGTCTGATGACTTGCTTCAGTCGGACCTGATCGACATTAAAAATTTACTACGAAATCTAAAAAGTAATACAATTTAATTTTGAATTTAATTCTGCGTGGATGTTTGCTCCGGAAGCACGAATACCTAGTAATGGGGCTGATAGTCGGTCCGCAGAAATATTTTTACTTTAATTCTTAATTGATTTCTACCAAGAGCGGTTGAAGAATATTGAATACACTACATATGCACTTTTAATTAAATGTGCTGCTGAATTATATCTGGACTTAATGGTACTCCATTAACGTGCTTTGACAACTAAGGTCATTTGCGCGTGGGTCCCTATTGAGAATAGAACCCGGGTCCGCTTACTCCAAAGGCGAATAAGCTACCCCGTTGACTATCCGAAGGCACTGACTTTCATCTATTTCAAAAATACAATCCATCATTCCTCCCTTATATTGCCATCGGTTATACCATGGATCCTGACATACCGCGGCCGTAAGAAACTTTTTATTAATATGGTTATCATGGTTCATTGCTAATGAGAAATAGCCGTGTTTCACCGATGATAAACATTAATACAAAACGTTGGCGTTTAAGAAACTCCAAAATTCGTCGTTTACAAGAAAGAAAACCGTGTAGAAATTCCAACTAGCACGGTATTTTTACGGCTGCGCTTTACAAGTTAGTTATTCTCAATACGTATTTCGGAAGAAGTTCTGAAAAACTGAAGTACTCTTCATCCCCTACAGATGATAATTTAGTTGCCGAAACACGTGTTAGGAATAAAAACATTGCAACCTTATACAACACCAAGATCTCTAAACGACACTGGTTGGATTTTTGCTTTCAAACCACGGATTTTTGAAGATTTGAAACTGAAGCATGTTAACACAGCCGTGTTCATATTTTTATTAATATTGTATGAATACAAAATTCATCGCCAGTTTGATTACAGATTAAGCTTGTCTTGTTAGAAAGTTTGTTTGGCCTGTTATTTGAGATTAGGCATTTTACAATTTTATCATGTTTAGAGAATTCTTTCATTTGCTTTAATTTTTAAAAAAACGTCGTTGATTTACTGCAGTCGGTTTTATAGCGGTTGACTTAGATTTCGGGTCAGGGTGACTACCCCAAAACCAGTGCCTTACCGGGGTCAGTGTATTATATTTTACCTGTTGAAAATCTTTAATAGGTTTAAAAAAGTGAAAAAGTTATTGTGTCCTTTAATACGACACATAATGAATGAAAAATTAAGTTCAAATTAAGTGATATACGACAGTTTATAATATACAGCGAATGGAACTGTTAAAGAGAGCTACATTCAAGAAATACGAAAAGTAGAACGAAAGGCGTTGCCATTTACGGGAATTTGATATACAAACAAGCGTTATCCATATGATTCAGGACTAATGATGGAAATCTTAATGTAAGACGATTTAAACTAAGTCTTGATTTGCTAAATTCAGAGATCGCACGCTCTTGGAAAATGCAGATATTACGCGCCCTCCCATTTTTCATATCTGATGCTGCTAGAAAATCCGAAAAATAGATTTTAGGACTATCCGATTCAAATGTTAATATTGCGAGTGGCCGATTAGGATAATAGATCGAACGATGCATGCACTCTCTCTCATACGCCGAAAGGATTGCTGAGTCAATTCGTAAATGTAGATGTAATGTATATAGTAAAAATAATTAAAACTCAGCATCATGGACTCGTAACTACTCTAGGTTTCGTTTTAAACCTCTCTATGCATGCAAACTTCAACATATTTAATAATTGCAAGGAGAAACAGAAGCGAAAAATACGTATCAGCATGGCTGGGACTCGAACCCAGATCTTCCACTTTCCAGACAGATATTCTAACAACAATACCATGCCGAGTCAATTCCGCTCTGTTTACGGGACAATTTCCTCGCCCTACCCTACGGGAAAGCATAACATTGACTCTACATAGTAGTTTAGTGGTTAACTTGCCTGCCCAGAAATAAGGAGACCTGGGTTCGAGTCCTGGTCGTGTCCAAATTTTCTCGCTTCTGTTTCTCAATGAGTTTTCAAACCGTATTGCGATAGTGCAAAGTTTTACCTTATCGTTAATCCTTATATTTATTGATACTCTTTACTTTACCACTAAGCTGCACACAAAAATTTTCTTAACTTGGCTAGTTAATGCAATGCACTTTTATTAATAAACCTATCGGAATGCAGCATTAATTAAATAAGACGATCGGAAATTCAGTTCACCGCTCCAATGTAGATGGAATTAAGGTATTTAAAAGAGAAATGAACTATTAAGAATTCTCAGATGATAAAATTCGTTTCTAAAAATATCATGGCAGATTTTTCATAAAATATGGTCTTACCCTTTTTATACTAGTGAGTTAAAATGAATTTTTTTATGGTTCGAAAGAAGCAGAAACGATAATCTTACGTAGATCGCAAATATTCACAAAACGGCAAAAAACGTGCAATCCCGATTACAAACTTCATAAACTGAAGTTCACCGACATTCCAGATACAATTGAATATAAAAACAATCTCTTAGTATTTCTGAGTGAACTGGAAAAGAATTACTACTCCTCTCTGAGGAAAACCAGAAATTTAGAGATCGATTACGAAAAAAAACCAAGAATGTTGCCAAAAGCATTACCGTTCTCGAGTAAGACGACATTTTTTAAGGCCTTCCTCTCTTTGAAGGGTAAAAAATTCGAAGGTTAAGAAAGGTTTTCTTTGTGATCCAGATTTGTGGGGGCGGAAACAAGCCATCGAAGTCTCCAAGTATTTGACTTCGAGATTTTTCAGGCGAAAGATTCTTAGACATATCAAAAATATAGCACACTAATGTCGATGAAAAATAATCTTAATGTTTTGTCTCTGGCATCACTAATTCTCTCTCAACGAAACGCTCGGTAGCTTATTTCATCGCACTGCAACAGTCTTAACGAGAAGCAGATTTTCTTTTGTGCCCAGATGGTCTACTTCTCCTGTGACTGCACGCAGGGTCCTTTTATCATACATCTCTGGGGATCGAAAGACGATAAGTGAGGTCATATAAAATTATCAAGCATCCCTCTCCGGTACAATGGGCGCTGAGTGTCACTGATCGGATGACTAACACGTTAATGAAGTGAATGGGTTAATCAATGCGGCTCTCAAGGAGACTGATAAATCCCATACGACAGCTCAAATAATTAAGAGTAAGAGACCGGGAGGATGAGGAGATATCTTGGCTGCCAGAAATATAGGAAGGTGAGAGATACTCCGACCATGAGTTGATCCGCTGCATTAATGTATTTTCTGAGAGAATAATACAACCGAACTTAAAGTTATATATCTTCAATACTTTTCTCATCACTGATTTGTTAAATTAAGGCTGATAAGATATAGTTGACAGCGTGGCCATCGAATTGTCCACGTAGAAGAGGCTTTTCCGTGAGCTCAAGCCGATCCGTTATTACACACTTTTACATAAAAACTCAAATAAACGAATTATTTTACTATTTAAATAGAAGACGGGTAAACTTGAACCAAGGGGTAATAATTCGGACGTAGCCGGGACTCGAACCCTGGTTTCCCACTTTCTGGGCAATCACTCCTGCCAGGGAGTTGCAAACTTGTGGCCAAAGCGGCATGCGAGAGAATTATTTTTTTCTCGAGGAACTCACGAAGAACACACGAGAATCTTAAAAATGTAACCATTAAAAGTAAATAAATGTAATTCCGTCGCTTAATAATGTTTTTGACAATAACAAAAATCTATGACAACCGTGGACACAATAAAATAGATCAAACCAGCATCTCAAATTATTGTTTGGGTCACTCAATTCATTTGTCATCAAAGATGGCACTCTTCAGACAAAAGTTTCGTTATCTGCACCGGCGAATTGAACTAAAAATCCACCAAGTACCAAGAAAATTTCTATAATCTAATCAGATTGCGCTGTCGTGGTACATACAATTGTGGTACTATTTGCTCGAGTTACTGCCGTGCAAGTAAGTCATCCGAGTTCGAATCCCAATTTGGCAGATGTTTTAATCATCCTAATTTTCCCTGTTTTATTATTTATGATGACTGTAGAGAATACCTAGGTGATAATAAATAAATCCGAAAATTACGTGACTTTCTTCTTCTTTCGGAATCATGATTCGCAATTATAACTGCTTTTATTAATAAAGAAAGATACATTTTACTAAGAAACAAGTTGAAGATGTGGTATATATACATGGTACCGCATGTGGTTAGAAATCTATCAAAATCTTGTCATTCTAATGCTGGATATTTCTAACACTGTCAGTTATAGCTACATTATAATGCAATTACAAAGTATAATTACTTCTCTCAGTCCCAAAATCGCGTATTTAAAATAATTAATATTGCTCATCAGAAAGAACGAATACGCATGAAGTAAATCATTAAATAAAGTACGTTTTCGAATGAAAATTGCCTTATCTAGTTAGCAAAGTAGATAACGTAGTTCTGGGAAACCTTGAACATGAATGAGAAATGAGGGTAACGTGACGCTGTGCAGATGCGAATGAGATGACAAAAACATCATCGAATCGATTTTCCGAAAATTAAAAAACGGTTCCACGTTTTACAGGGTCCGCAATTTCCATCCAGATGTATCGAAGCGTGGAACACATATATACGTTTGAATAATTCGCTATGAAATAAATTTCAATTTTGCGATTTTTGATAAATATTTTCCAAATAATTAGCCGCAGGAAAAAGAGAGTAAATTCGATGCTCAAAGAAAGAATAGACCATTTTTAAATGAGAAAGATTAAAGTGCTGTTGGCAGGAAAAATTAGATTTCTGAACTTAAGCTACGTTAAAAATAGAATAATCCAGAAAAACAGGATAACATTATGAGAATACATCAGAGTCATTGCGTATTCTAATGAAAATTTCGACTCGATTGAATGTTATGGGAAAAGAGGGATATTTCGTTGTCTACTATTAGATGCCCAAGAGATTCTCCAACGACAAAAATGAGAAATATGTGAAAACTTTCGTTTAAAATTCAACCGCCCATAACTTTAGATTAGCCTTTTCCCCGGATGAATGGAGAAAAGGAAAGCGATTCACACGAATAAATTTCCATTTAGATTTCATTTATTGTATAAAACACACAGAAAATATAAAGGAAAAAGCTTTCTACAACTATTGTTTTATTATTGTCTGTCATTATTATACTTTAAATGACTATTATAATTATATCATAATTAATTACCAAAACCAAAAAATTAGAGGACACAATTAGAAAAAAGATTAAAAATCTGCTTCCTCATATACTCAAGTTGTTATCAGCGAAAACCATTCCATTTCTTTACTAAATACCCCATAAAATATGACCCGTCTAGTCAGCTGAAGTCTTGAACGCGAAGAGCAGGAAAAATCTACTAGGGAAGCTTTGGAATAATCTTATTTTTATTGGCATTGACGAATTGGCTGCGCCGTTACTGCCACTAAGTAGACAGGACCATGAATAAAGTTTATTTTGGAAGAGCAGTCATTCTTAATTTTATATTTTGCTGACGTTATAATCAACTTTAAGCCTCACAGATGAATATTCCGCATAGACTTGAACTGATCGTAAGATGATATAAAGATACCGATGATTAAAACGGTGAATATAGATAGACCATCGTAAACGATTTTTAATTCGATGAAATAAAGGATTAAGCGTAGAAGGATTGATGGAGTAGGAGTTTTTCAAGAGTTATTGCCAATGATCCGTGACATATACACAAATTTTGCTATTGCAATAACATATTAATCTTAATCAGTAGCATACGTCAAAGGAATTTTTTAGATTTGAAGTGAAAACGTGCATGGTGAAAGAAAAAGAAAGCACATCAATATAACAATCACTAATAGCTATCAGTATTTCAGATAAATTTCAAGCAATGCATATTTATCATTTCCTTATCCCAAGTTCCTTCAAACATATGAGTCCCTCCTTTCTTACTGGCCTTAGGGTTTGGAAATTATATCAATTAACAATTAAATCAATATTTGCAACGCACGATCACCAACATTTAGCTAATGAGACTCAAAGGCGTTGCATGAATTTCGCTAAGTAAAACTCCACGAAAAAGTCACCAGAAATCGCCATAAAGAATAATTGGGATATCTAAATTTTTGCCGTTTCACGTCGGTATATTAAGACCACCATTGCCTTTTACTTCATTGATGACTGTTTAAACCAAATTATACATTTTCTTACCTGGGTGCAACAATACTAGGAATCCCTATATACATTCGCAGTAAAAATAAACATTTCAGCAATATCTAATCATTAATTTCCTTATATATAATAGTATTTCAAATATTCAACACTGTTCTAAAAAGGTTATACTATGAAAAGGCTTCGATAATATGTATTATATCTTGCACGGACAATTTTGTGAGCCGATTGATGTCAATGAAACTCCAGCATACGCCTATTCCATCCACCCTCTGGTAAATTTAACAATTGTCTAAAGCATTACGAACTGGCTTGATTTTTGCGATACTTGTTAAATATTAAAAAGACAGTTCCTACCTGAGGGATAAAATTCGGAGCACCTCTGGACAGCCCAGCAACCGCCACCGTGTAAGCAGAACAGGCTCCAGCGCTGAGAACAAGGCAATAGCGCAGTCTGAGAGGAAGGGCAGCGAAGGACAAGAAGACTATGAGCAGAGCCGCGGGTAGCCCATCTCTCGGAGTAGGAGCCGAGAAAGAAGACGTGATGGAGGACACAGGTGCGTTCTCATGCGAAGCGTCCTCTGGAGACCCCGTGGATCCGCTGGTCCATCCTGCACCTCCGGGAGCTCCTTGCAGAAAAAGCGGGGCCAAAAGCTGGTAATTCGCGAGATGCCAGGCAATGTGCGGTACGAATGACCAAGCCCATGAGAACAAGACGGAGCCGGAGGATTGGTCGGCGTCCACGGAGCTGGAGGTTGATGAAGGAGGTCGATGTTTGCCCACAACCCTCCTCACCCTCTCAGCCAAAGCAGAGATCATCTCCCGCGGAGGGTTTCCTGGCCGTGGTTTAGAAGGCGAGCTTCCAGAAATTGGTAGTTTTACAGGAGAAGAATTTTCTCTGCGTTTCTTCACCGCTCTGGCCGCTAACGTTCCGCTCTCCGGATCTTCCTCCACATCTGGTTTCCTGATGACAGCCACCGGTGGACCTGCCGTTCCACCCGTGTAGCAGCACCCAAGACACCCTGCTGCCCCCCCTCCAGCATACCTCCTGCACCAGATCAGCAAAGCTGCATTGGTAATCAAAAACACACTGGTGAGTATCTTGAGGAGGCAGAGACGAAAGCCCCACGTCGGTTCCACAAAGTCTCCCGTTGAGTCCTCTTGCATGTCCATCACCTCCATACCAGAAGACCCTTGTGGGAAGCCGGAGAGGGCGGCAGCTTCTTCTTCCTGCATCTGCACTGTTACCAAGCAATGAACACCCAAAAGAATGGATGCGCAAAGGAAACATTGAACGTCGACCCTTTTCTGTTTAACAGAATACGACTGGTATAGATGCTCCACGACCGGATCTTCGAAGGCGTCGCCGCACAAACAGAGAAAAGAGAGAGGGCGACGCGCTGTACCTGCACTATCTTCGCCGTCTCCGCCGCCACCCAAAAGACGGAACCCTCGACCCGCTTTGATGGAAGCAGCTGCGGCGGCCGTGGACGACGTTCCCGGAGATGCAAAAGATGCCCTCTTCTCCACCACGGCGACTTCGTTACCCGCGCTTAAGCCGTTTCCCACAGCGACCTCCGCGGTTCTGGAGGAAGAGGCGCTGTCTCCTTTTCCCTTATCGTCATCAGTCCCCACGGAAATCACACACGAACCGTCTCCTTGACTCTCTCCCTGATTTGAAATCTGAGCACTTCTGTCATCCTCCTGAGATTTTCCATCCTCAACCACCTTAACGACCGAATCCCTTGTCCCTTTCGGGATGTGCGTTTCTCCGTCGCTAAGAAAACTTTCATCGTTCAACATAATCACTACCGAGTTGCGACTGACTCCGTGGCTACCGGTGCCATCGGCCGTCGACCTATGCGGTAACCCGTTTTCTTTGATTGCCTCAATCTGTGAGGATGCTGCTGTCTGATGACCTTCTGCCTCCTTCTCTCCAGCATCGCTCCTACCTCCGGTCATCGTGCTAGTCAAAACTTCTTCGGCCATCCTCAAATATATTTATCAAACTGAACTCAAGAAGTGGGCGAAATTCTCTTAATCTTCGTATTTCCAAACTTAACCTCCGGCCATGCTTTCAACTTCCTCCCTTCCGTTCTTGCACTAAATGTCGATCCATGAAGGTATAGAGGGCGTATTTTTCTCAAATCCGCTACAAACCTCCACTAGAATTTTTTTTTAAGTTGGTCAAATGAGGCAGGAATGTTACAATAGTGAATATCTCAAACGCGATTCCATAACGCTCTCATCCTGATTTAGCATTCCTTTTTCTTTCCAAAGAATATTCGAAGTACGAAGAGATATCCTTGTATTCTTGATCTTTTCACTGCAAAAACTTCTCGTTCATTTTCCATAAAATAAATAAAAGCAAATTTCTTAATCGGAAGGTTTTAAATTCTGTAAGTTCGCCTCTCCTAACCTAACTTTTGACAAGCGACCAACCTCCTCGGCTCCTGACACACGGAATTTTCATCAAGGTCTTTCCATCAAAATACAGAGGCATGCCATTCAAATAAAACTTTCATGTGTTCGACAGCTACACTTCATTCTATTCTCAACTTGTAATCTTTGCAATTAGAACTGTTCTAACTCACACAATAAATGATCACTATTTTGATATGAAATATTCCTCTGATATTTCACCTTCCCTAAAACCAGCAAACCATCAATCAAATTTCACCTCCCTCTCCCCCTCAATGCCTTCGGTAAAACCCTTTTCGTTCCTCCCCTCGCTGAAAAACACACCGAAAGTGAATTGCGTCTGCGGTCTACAATTGGAAAAAAGAAACACCTCACCCGCTCAATCGACGCACAGCCAGCGACGCACACATGTACGCACACGCAACACGCACTCACGCCCACGTGTCGAAGTGTCCCAACAGATTGCGAGCGTTATCCTTCGCTTGTTTCATTTTTTCCAACTCGCTCTTTCCCTTCTCGCCGACGAAAGTTCAGAGGACAGCACACTACGTCGAACACGACGTTCCGATCGAAACAAACCAATCCTATCCTCTTTTGCACTCTCTCTCTCCCGAATGGCTCAAAATTAATGCTTCTCTGATGGCCGCACTTGTCACGCAATTCGATTTCCGATGTGTTTTACTGCCCTCGCTTAACGGGGGCCGGCATTCCGAAATCGAACGGGTTTGCGTATTCCATCCGCGAGTTTTAACTTAAAGGTTAACATCCGAATGATATATACCCCATTCTGTCGGCCGCCTCCCGCGCTATGCTTCTATCCCATTGCGAACCTACACCCATCCCGCCTCCCAAAAAACTTCTATAAACAGACAACCTTGGCAGCTCTGCGAAAACAATCCTTTGAGCGGAGCGAATCAACGGAGGTTAAAGATTGTTTTCCTTCCGGTGACGACTTAAGAGATGCAGGTTTCGATGGTGTTCTTCCCGGTATCCGGTACTCGAAGGTAGGAGTACTCCGCTGGATGTGTATCCTCGCATCGAATGACCTTCTCAATCCACAAGCGCACACGCGGCTCTGTTGTCTTCGAACACACCTCCGAGTCGGTCGGAGACCGCGGGGAGAACCACCTTCCCCGCGCGTGAAACTGAAATAGCGACCCCGAGAAGACCCGACCGTCCTTGAGATCACGCCGTCATGCCTTGGAATCGCGAGCGGAAGGGATATCCGAGGTCAAAAACGCCACGAAAGGTTCCCTTCGGTCCCGCCGTTAGGGCAGGGCTAACGCAGCACTCCGCTCGCTGGGAAAAGCCGATACTCGCGCCCTGACGACTTGCTCCGTGCCAGGGACTGGAATGGAAGGGAGAACTGGAGAGAGGGCGGGAATGTTTGGAGGGGTCAGCGGAGGCGCAGGGGAGCAGCGGGGCGGTGCGGGGGTGTAGAGAGATGAGGTAGCCGAGCGCGGGTGCCGCTAAGCCGTGAAGACGGGGAAAAGGGAATCGGTAGGGAAGCAGGGTGTAAGAAGGGAAGGGAAGAATATTTTTTCTGAGGTGAGGCGTTGGTTTTTTCAGGAGTTCTTCCCTCCCCCGCTATCCCGAGCCTTCGCGGAGGAAGGCTGGACATTTTTACGACTCCCTTTTACACAGAGAGAGAACAGCAATTTCTTCCGGAAGAAGCGGTGTTGATAAGGTGTTGATCCATTGCGTTTTGCTCGGCGTGGCTGCTCACTTCATAAAAAGAGGTCCGTTCTTTTCTCTCCTCGGAAAAATGCTCGGGTGGGCTTGATTAACAATATTCGTGCTCGATCGAGTTCGATCATTCGGCTCCATCAATTTCAGCGGGCTTTATTGCATAATCGTTACCGCACCTGGAAAAATCGATGAACATTTGTAATAATATTCTAAATAAAAGTTGCTGGTACATTTTCCCTTTGTAATTGCATCCGGATTCATAAAAGATGAAATTTTATTCTTTTAAACTTGATCTCACACCCCAGAAGTTTTGCTGATATGGATTTCCATGCAGATTCATACCTTCGACTGTTTCTGGAATTGGCGTTAAAACTCTGTCGCCTGACAAAAAGCTGAGCGTAGATAAATGAAAATATTTAAAGAATATGAACACAAGATTGTGCAAATGAATGAAAGAAATTTTTAACCCCCCCCC